>CM068836.1:46245893-46797526 GCA_028554795.2 Sinohyriopsis cumingii | reverse complement strand
TCTGGTGGCCTAAGTGGTTAGAGTGTCTGCCTTGGATGCAGTAGGTCATGGATTCAAACCCCAGCTGAGTCATACCAAAGACTTATAAAAAAAAGTACTAGCAGCTGCCTCACTTGGCGCTCGGAATGAAGAGGTTAGTGTTAGAACTGGTGAACCTGGTGTCATGATAATGTGACTGGGATATGATGCTACTTGTCTGCAGCATGATGCCTCAGTGCTAGACATCACTATAAATTGCTGCCACACTGTATATATAGCGATGTTACTAAAATTGTTAAAGCTACGTTAAAAATCTAAATCACACACACACACACACACATGAAGAAACATAATGAATACAGTACATATACTTGCATGCTGTTGACTGCATTACATTGTATTCAAAGCCTATTGAGATTAGGATAGTTATGCATTATCACTAGATGGTAAGGCTGAAACAAGTAACTGAACATTAAATCTGAATACTTTTTGTGGATGTTCAAATAGAAAACTGATATTTAAATATTTATTTGTTTACCTTGTAAGTTTGGCAGTACATGTATTTAGTAAAGGAAACAAATGTGATGAAATGTTAACTGTGCAATTTTGCATTAGTTTACAAAGAACATTTTTAGACCTGCTAAATTACCTAAATTTCAAACTTGGACTTGCATGGTGATTATAAGGTCAAAACTCCAAATAGTCACATTGCTCACAATATTGTCATTTCTGTTCATTGTTATTGAGTCACTCTTGAAAAGATACTGTGTAATACAGTAAGTTGATGAAGAACATGACATAACAGGGATGATATCAAAGTCAATTTGGTATAGAACAGGGATGATAACAAAGTCAACATGGTACAGAAAGGAATGATATCAAAGTTGACTTGGTATAGAATAGGGGTTATATCAAGGACAACATAGTTTAGAATAGGGGTTATATCAAGGACAACATAGTTTAGAATAGGGGTTATATCAAGGACAACATAGTTTAGAATAGGGGTTATATCAAAGTCAACATGGTATTTAATAAGGATTATATCCTAATCAACATGGTATACATGTAGAATAGAAATTATATGAAGGTCAGCATGGTGTAGAATAGGGATTAGTTCAAAGTCAACATAATATAGAATGAGTGATATCAAAGTCAGCATAGTATAGAATAGGGGTTCCATCAAAGTCTACATAGCATAGAATAGAGATTATATCAACATCAAACATAGTATGGAATATGAATATCAAAGTCAACATGATACAGAATAGAAATGATATCAAAGTCAACATAATAAAGAATAAGGGTTACATTAAATGCAACTTGGTATATAATAGGAATGATATCGAAGTCAACATAGTACAAAATAGGAATTATATCAAAAGTCAACATATTATAGAATATGGATGATATCAAAGTCAGCATGGTATAGAATAGAAATGATATCAAAGTCAACATAGTATAGAATAGTAGTTATTTCAAAGTCAGCATAGTATAGAATAGGGATGATATCAAAGTCGACATAGTATAGAATAGTGGTTATTTCAAAGTCAGCATAGTATAGAATAGGGATGATATCAAAGTCAACATAGTTTAGAATATGAGTTATATCAAAGTCAACCTAGAATAGGGGTTATATCAAAGTTAGCATGGTATAGAATAGGAATGATATCAAAGTCAACATAGTACAGAATAGGGGTTATTTCAAAGTCAGCATAGTATAGAATAGGGATGATATCAAAGTCAACATAGTATAGAATAGGAGTTATATCAAAGTCATCATGGTATAGAATAGGAATGATATCAAAGTCAACATAGTACAGAATAGGGTTTATTTAAAAGTCAACATGGTATAGAATAGAAATGATGTCAAAGTCAACATAGTATCAAAAGTTTTTATTTCAGAGTCAGCATAGTATAGAATAGGGATTATATCAAAGGCAGCATGGTAGAGAATAGGAATGATATCAAAAGTCAACATTGACTTTGCATAACGATAATAATCAGCCAGAACTCTTGAACATTTTTAACTGTTGGCAAGCATTCATTCTTTCAGAAGCAGTTGCATTCCATCCCACATACCATTACCATCCCAAGCCCATCCCAATTATCTTAACCCCCATAAGGTTAACTCTGATATAGTTCTATACTTGGTCTTGTATTCAGTATTTTTGAGTTCATTACACAACTTCAGAATTTAAGAATATGATCAAAATCTGTCCTGCTTATTTCTTAAAAGTCAGTAAATTAAAAAATATTAATTTCATATCACTTGGCTGTGCATCAGCCAGTTCACATTACTTATGAACAGAACCATTGAAGTTGAATTGTTCATGTTTTTGTTTTTGCTGGTTCTAATCTCATTTTAAAAAAATATTGGTTTGATCTTGCTGAGGAGATGGGAGTTAAGTGCCTCTCCCCAAAGACACCCTGAAGAACTGACCCAGGTAGGACAGGTACCACAACCATGACCCTTGGATAACAAGTTCCATGCTCTACTAACTGAGCTATCATGGCTCACCTGTTCAAGATGCTGAGGTTTTTCGATGTTACAGTATTGCTTTCCAGAGTGCTAATGATTTTGATGTTACAGTAATGCTTGCTACCCTGTTGAAGATCCCAAGGTGTTGGATGTTACAATAATGCTTGCCACACTGATGAAGATGCTGATATGTTGGATTTTACGATAATGCTTGCCACCCTGTTAAAGATGTTGAGGTGTTTGATGTTACAGTAATGCTTGCAATCCTGTTGAAAATGCTGAGTTGTTTGATATTACTGTAATGCTTGTTATTCTGTTGAAGATGCTGTGGTGTATGATGTTATTGTGATGATTGCCATCTGGTTGAAAATGCTTTAGTGTTTTATGTTACAGTAATTCTTGTTACTCTGTTGAAGATGCTCAGGTGTTTGATGTTACTGTAATGCTTGCCACCCTGATGAAGATGCTCAGGTGTTTGATGTTACAGTAATGCTTGCCATCCTGTTGAAGATGCTGAGTTGTTTGATATTACTGTAATGCTTGTTATTCTATTGAAGATGCTGAGGTGTTTGATATTACTGTAATGCTTGTTATTCTGTTGAAGATGCTGAGGTGTTTGATATTACTGTAATGCTTGTTATTCTGTTGAAGATGCTGAGGTGTTTGACGTTACCATAATGCTTGCTACCCTGTCGAAGATGCCGAGGTGTTTGATGTTACAATAATGCTTGCCATCCTGTTAAAGATGCCAAGGTGTTTGATGTTACAGTAATGCTTGCCATCCTGTTAAAGATGTTGAGGTGTTTGATGTTACAGTAATGCTTGTTGTTCTGTTGAAGATGCTGTGGTGTATGATGTTACTGTGATGATTGCCATCTGGTTGAAAATGCTTTAGTGTTTGATGTTACAGTAATTCTTGTTACTCTGTTGAAGATGCTTAGGTGTTTGATGTTGCTGTAATGCTTGCCACCCTGATGAAGAGACTGGGGTGTGTTATGTATATTTGATTTAATTTAATTGTTTGTGAGTTTCAAAATCTTTTTATTTTAATTTCATTACATATCAAAGTAATGTAATTTTGTTTGCTAGGAATTTGATATTTTCCAGAAATTAGTTTCACCTGACAACAGTTGAAAACAACTAAAAATAGAACTTCGTATCTTTTTGCTGACCTAGTTCCTGGCCTTGACCGAGAGTCAAGTAAGCAGCTTTTTTTTTTAATTCACTCTTAATGTGTGAATGATAATAGGGAAATCAAGGATGTACTGGAATACGTGACCTTAGACATGTAAATAGCTTCAAAACTGTTCTGGAATGTGATCATGGGACCCTCATCCAGGCATCTGTTTTGCGCAGTATTCAGGTTTTATACTGATGTCTATAGAGAATTTAGTTAGTTTGGGATTGGACGCTGGAAAGTGTTTCGATGTGACCAGTTTGAAGTTACATTTTTATTTTTATTAAACTTATTTGGATTCTAAAAGATTAATTTCTTTTCCAGGCAATATTTGAGTGCTCATACAGAATTCTTGGACAAAGACATTTCTTGAAATTTTATTCAGAAATTCAAACACCGGAATATTGTTTGTGAGTCAACAAAGAACTATAGACACAACAGCACAATACTAGCTACAGTGAATGTCATTGCCTTCCATTTTTTAATTTTTGTCGGGACTCTAACTTGAATTCATTAGAACTTTTCATTACTTTGACTTCTAGAATTTAATTCGTGGATTATTCTTGGATTATTTCTGGATTTGATTTCTTAAAACTGTAAGTTCTTTTTTTTTTCACATTGTTTTTCCAGGGAAATAAATTATATGTTAAATTTTTCAAAGCTTGTTGTTT
The DNA here is from genome assembly GCA_028554795.2 of Sinohyriopsis cumingii. NCBI lineage: Eukaryota > Metazoa > Mollusca > Bivalvia > Unionida > Unionidae > Sinohyriopsis > Sinohyriopsis cumingii. The sequence goes on along the minus strand of CM068836.1, from coordinate 46,793,220 downwards.
TCACTCTTTCTTTTGTTACTTTAATGAGAAGACTAAACATGTAACAGGTGTTTGATATTACAGTAATGCTTGCTACCCTGTTAAAGATGATAAGGTGTTTGATGTTTCCATAATGCCTGTTACCCTGTTGAAGATGCTGATGTGTTGGATGTTACAGTAATGCTCCCTGTTCAAGATGATGAGGTGTTTGATGTTGCCATAATGCCTGCTACGCTGTTGAAGATGTTGAGTTGTTTGATGCTACTATAATGATTGTTACTCTGTTGAAGATGCTGAGGTGTTTGATGTTACTGTAATGATTGTTACACTGTTGTAGATGCAGAGGTGTTTTGATGTTACTGTAATGATTGTTACACTGTTAAAGATGATGAAGTGTTTGATGTTACTGTAATGATTGTTACTCTGTTGAAGATGCTGAAGGGTTTGATGTTACTGTAATAATTGTTACACTGTTAAAGATGCTGAGGTGTTTGATGTTACTGTAATGATTGTTACACTATTAAAGATGATGAGGTGTTTAATGTTACTGTAATGATTGTTACACTGCTAAAGATGCTGAGGTGTTTGATGTTACTGTAATGATTGTTACTCTGTTAAAGATGATGAGGTGTTTAATCTTACTGTAATGATTGTTACACTGTTAAAGATGCTGATTTGTTTGATGTTACAGTAATGATTGTTACACTGTTAAGATGCTGAGGTGTTTGATGTTACTGTAATGATTATTACACTGTTAAAGATGCTGAGATGTCTGATGTTACTGTAATGATTATTACACTGTTAAAGATGCTGAGGTGTTTTGATATTACCATAATGTTCCCTACCCTGTTGAAGATGCTGAGGTGTTTGATGTTACTGTAATGCTTGTTACTCTGTGGAAGATGCTGTGGTGCATGATGTTACCATAATGCTTGCTGCCCAGTTGAAGATGATGAGGTGTTTGTTACCATAATGCTTGCTGTACATTGAAATTGTGACCTTGAACAATCTTAGATTTAGGTGACCAGATGTCATAAGACCATTTCACACCTATTGCAATGTACTGTTTACAGAAACCACAAGGCCATTTCATGCCTATTGCAATGTACCTTTGACAGAAGCCACGTGGCCATTTCACATCTGTTGCAATGTACCTTTGACAGAAGTCACATGACCATTTCACACCTATTGCATTGTACTGTTTACAGATGCCAGATGGTCATTTCACACCAATTGCATGTTACTGTTGACAGAAGCCACATGGCCATTTCGCACCTACTGCATTGTACTGTTGACAGAAGCCACATGGCCATTTCACACCTACTGCATTGTACTGTTGACAGATGCCACATGGCCATTTCACACCTGTTGCATTGTACTGTTGACAGAAGCCACATGGCCATTTCACACCTACTGCATTGTACTGTTGACAGAAGCCACATGGCCATTTCACACCTACTGCATTGTACTGTTGACAGAAGCCACATGGCCATTTCACACCTATTGCATTGTACTGTTGATAAAAGCCACATGGCCATTTCACACCTATTGCATTGTACTGTTGACAGAAGTCACATGGCCATTTCACACCTGTTGCAATGTACCTCTGACAGAAGCCACATGGCTACTTAACACCTATTCCAATCAGTGCCAGATTAAGGCATAAGCTAAATAAGCTACAGCTTAGGGCCTCTACAGCTTCCCACAGCTTAGGGCCTCTACAGCTTCCCATAGCTTAGGGCCTCGCTATGTATAAATCTAACACTGATTCCAGTGTACTGTTGACAGAAGCCATCAGGCCATTTCACACCTATTGTAATCTACATTTTGCATGTAAGAGATCAATACTCATAAATGGGTTTCACTTAAAACAGTTATTTCTCATGTCTGAATATGAGTTTCGTTTGACTTAACAGATACTCACTGTCTGATTAGGGCATTTTAAAGTCATTCCATTGAGATGGCATGTACAGCTTATATGACAAATTCCAGAGATATGCAGATATGCATCCATCTTCAACACTTAAGGAATGTTTGAAGATAAACACAGAATATAACACCTTTGACTTTGAGCCTGAATCCTCAGAAATACAAAATGTTATTTTTTAGGTTTAGATGACTGAGCTTACATTGTTTTTAGTGTGACTTGGTGAGTCAATAATTACAAAAGTAAACAAGGAGAAGATCGTGGATTTTATACATTTACTAACTATAATGACTGTTAGAATCATATCTGAATACAGTCAACAACTGTTCAAAAGGAAATATTTGGAAGTCATTATAGTGCTGCTAGACAGTACAACATTGGCGGTTCTATCCTTGAGTATCAGGCTCAAGCCTCAGTATTTTACTTTTGCCATCATACTCTCCCTTCTACCCTACACCGTTCAAACCATTTGAGAACAGGAAATGAAAGCTGGTATTCTTACCCATCATCATGTACCATCTTGGAGGTCCTGTTTTCAAGGCCAATGTAATGGTTCCATATTTTTTCCATCACACTTTCCATATATATAGTTTGAGATTAAGGGATGAAATTTGGCATATTTATATATCAGTGCTGTATGCAAGATTTGTGTGCTACAATATTTTCAAAATAAAGGTTGCAATTCAATATTTTGTGTTTTCCATTATGTACTTTCCTGTCTGCTTCATAACTTAAAGCTGTCTGGCATTAAGGAATTAAGCTTGGCATATTGTAAATCACCACAAGAAGGTGCATTTTGTGCTACATTGGAAGTACTATATTCAAGGTGAATGTCACAGCTCAGTGATTTACATTTCCATCAGTAAGTTGTAAATGTTTTGAGATTAAGTGATGAAACTTGGTATACTTGTGCATCATCACTTAAAGTTTTTTGTGTCACATACCACATTCAAGGTGATATCTTCTAGTTCAAGGTCATGGGTCTGTATTTTATTTTCTTCTATCACTTATTCCTTTTAGGTTTTTAGCTTGAAAGCTGTTGAGATTAAAGGATGAAAATCAGTTTACTTAAACATCAACACCCGAGCGTGTGTTATATGGCACATTGGGATTCCAATCATCAAGATCAAGTTCAGGGTGTCAATTTTAACATGGTTTCCCCTCCATTCCATAATATTTTAAAGCCATTTAAGATCAAGTAATGAAATATAATGTACTTTTACATCAACACTAGAAGGTGGGTCTGGTAGGTTGTTAGGATTTTATATAAAATGTCACTGTCAGAGGTCGCTATTTTACTTTTTCTATCATATTTTACTTTCCACTTGATAATTTGAATGACATTTGAAATCAGGGATCAGGTATATGCAACCTTGACTTGCATGCTGCAACTGGCCCATGACCTGGTTTTATCCTGTTAATATACCAGTAGGCTATATTTAAAAACCAGTATCTGGCCATGCCCTAGAGGGAGATGTGCATGCCTGTTATACATCATCACTAGGTGTATTGTATGCTACATTATATGAGTGGGGGTGTCTGTTTTCAAGCCAAGGTCACAGTTTCTCATCAAACTTTCTTTTCCACCACACATTTTCTTTAGAGCTGTTTGATATATATATGTGTGTGTGTGTGTGTGTGTGTGTGTGGTGGTGGGTGGGTGGGTGGCTGCTTGTTGTGTACTACATTGGAGATCTAGTCATGGTACTATAAATTGAATTGGTTACATTTGTTTCTTCAAATCCAGTGCTGGGCTACTGAAACATATTTTTCTTGAAGCCGAGGGCGGCAGCAGAAAACTGAAAAGCAATGACTATATAGCTCAGGCGGGCCATTTAAAATCAGCCCGCAGGCCGCGGGTTGGACAGCACTGTTCTAATACATAACTTTGGAGCATTTTGAGATAAAGGGATGAAACTTGTATAACTACATGTAACCATGGCTTCTATGCTTCTAAATTTGATGGCATCTTAAGTATCATGGGCATGGTTGATTTTCTGGTGAAGGTCACTGATAAAAGTTTGCTGTATACTTATTTTTCCTTCTGCACTTTTGTGTAATACCCTTGAAGATAGGTTAATGTCTTCCCATAAAACTGCCAATTAAGAAAGTACAATGTTACTCAGCAGCTTGATATCACAGTTCTTTATATGCTACTGCCTCCCCATGACGCTGCTTGTCACAGTTGTATGTCACTGCCCTCCCTTTGATACTGCTATCACAGTTGTATATGTCACTGCCATACCCATGACACTGCTATCACAGTTGTATATAAGTCACTGCCCTCCCTATGACACTGCCTTTAAAGCAGCTCAGTGCCACAGATACAGATATATAGATACACTGTGACACTGACAAGGTAGCATCACTGAACAATTTTTGTATTTTGAAATAATAAAAGACCCTCAGATTGAAAATGTAACAAAAATTTACTGCAAAATAATGTTTAACAACGATGTATAATAATTGTATTAATGTATTATTATTTTCAACAAGTATGATATTATTTTTGCACTTATTTTAACAGTGATGATTTTGACACAGATGTAGTTCCTCAAGTATAGGCATATGTTGGTATTGTAATAATACTAATTATGATAGGACTGTTAGTAATACTAATTATGATAGGACTGTTAGTAATACTAATTATGATATGAATATTAGTAATACTAATTATGATAGGAATATTAGTAATACTAATTACGATAGGACTGTTAGTAATAATAATTATGATAGAACTATTAGTAATACTAATTATGATAGTGCTGCTAGTAATACTAATTATGATAGGAATATTAGTAATACGATTATGATAGGACTGTTAGTAATACTAATTATGATAGGACTGCTAGTAATACTAATTATGATTGGACTGTTAGTAATACTAATTATGATAGGACTGCTAGTAATACTAATTATGATAGGACTGTTAGTAATACTAATTATGATAGGAATGTTAGTAATACTAATTATGATAGGAATGTTAGTAATACTAATACTAATTATGATAGGAATGTTAGTAATACTAATTATGATAGCAATGTTAGTAAATACTAATTATGATAGGACTGCTAGTAATGCTAATTATGATAGGACTGCTAGTAATACTAATTATGATAGGACTGCTAGTAATACTAATTATGATAGGAATGCTAGTAATACTAATTATGATAGGACTGTTATTAATACTAATTATGATAGGAATGTTAGTAAAGTAAATAATGATTTATTTAAAAAAATTAACATGTCTTTCATATAAGTGATTCCTGCAAAACATCTCATACCTCTTGTATGTGATTCCTATCAGTAACTTCTTTCCTGTTAGCAATTCCTGTAGAACACCTTTTTTTATATAAATGATACCTGTAGAATGTTGCTTATAATTGATTCATGTGCTGATGCAACATTAAACACCAATGAATCAATCAGTTCACGTGCTGATGTGGTGTTAAACAACCAGTGAATCAATCAATCGATTCATATGCTGTTGTGGCATCAAACACCAATGAATCAATGGATTCATGTGCTGATTCAGCTATAAACACCAGTGAATCAATTGATTCATGTGCTAATGCAGCATTAAACACCAATGAATCAATCAATCAATTCATGTGCTAATGCAGCTTTAAACACCAATGAATCAATCAATCGATTGATGTGCTGATGCGGCATTAAACACCATTGAATCAATCCATTCATGTGCTGAGGTGGCATTAAATACCACTGAATCAATCGATTCATGTGCTCATGTTTGCAATGAAATTGAACAAGCTCCAGTTTTATTATGTCTCACCAGTCCAAGACCATAGAGCCTGGACAGTGGATTCCTTCAGCAGGAGGTGGGATCAGCTATTTGCCTAATCGTTCCCACTCTTCAGGTTGATTCCATGAATATTTAAGGAGGTCAGGACATGGACAGCTCAAATTATCAAGGTAGCACCTCTGTGGACTCAAAGGTCTTGGGTCAGCATCCTCCTCAACCTGTTGATAGGCTGATCCGAAATGCTACCTCAGTGGAAGGAGCTGCTGTTGCAATAGTAAGGGAGTCTTCCTCACACCAGCCCTCAGCAATCTATCTGCCAAGCAATGATTCAAGCAAGCTTGCCATCTGCTTCATTCAGGCCAGGAGGTGATCTACCTTGAAGTCTCTAAGACAACATGGATAATCTTATGTGATTGGTGCACTAGGAAATGTGTTTCAGCTAGGTGCCTGACACTTTCTGCTGTAGTAAAATTTCTACTTTTCCTCTTTGAAGATAGATAATTTTCTGCCTCCACAATCAAAGGGTATGGCATAGCCCTTTCAAACATACATCAATTCTCCAAGGGTGTGGTCATTGGCTCGGAGACTGATGTCTTTCTCCTTGATGTCTAGCTGAAATGTACCATGTGTTTGGTTGGCATTGGCAAAACAACCTTTTCCTTTTACCTTTAATCCTTATCACACCAGAGGTCAAGGTATCTCTGGGTCCAGTTGTTGTGGCACAAACAGTAACCAAACCTGCTGCTGTTGAACAACAGTGGACACTTTTCCTTGAAGGGAGTTATTTTGTTCCAGTTGTGGTCATCACCCTTCTTCCAAACTGCTAAATTCAGCTAACAGTAGTAATGGCAGATAAATGTAGTTCTGATACTAAAATGTTTTTTGGGGGTGGGGCTGAGGGAGCTGGTAAAACTAATTTTAATTATGTAATACTTATCTGTCACTATTGTCAGATGCCCTCCTCATACCTCACTCCAATTTCCTTTTTAGTCAAGGTCCTAGAAATTAATGAAGAGATGCTATTGCTTATGTGCCCATGACTGGAGTCAGACTGTGTTGTTGTACATGTTCTAAGAACTTTCTAGAACTGGTGGATGGTACATCGGGCACATAGTAAGCTATACCATGGTAGCTTGACCAGACTAATCCATTGGTAGGATTTGAACATGTGCCCATTTATTCATAAGTTTGGCATGCTAACCACTTGCCACCACAGTTCCAGCCTCCATTATTCACCCTTTATGACATGCATAATGCATCATGTCTATTATAATACATCCCCAAGTCAAGTAGGGGAAGTGGGGCAGAGATGTATATGTGTAATATGTGCCTGGCCAGGCATGGTAACCTCTGAACCAACATGGTTCCTAACTTCCTGCCTCCCTTAGTTACCCTTATGACATGAAGGATGCATCAGGCCAATTCTACATCCCCAAGTCCACTAAGGGTAGGGGCAGAGAAGCATATCTGTAATATTTACCTGATTATCATGAAATATCATTAATTCATTGTCTAAAATTTGGCCGGAAAGGTAATCTTCCTTAACCTAATAACAAATTTATTCATTGTGTACACAGAGGTCCATCTTTTGAGTGGACCCACTTAAAGTGGTCACCCCTTAATCAAACATCAGCTTGTCCATTATAGATATTATATATTAATACCATTATATGAGTTAGGTGTTCTGATTTATGTTAAAGATACTAATCAGTTTAACATACCTGCCATATTTCCAGACATTGGGGGTGTTGAGGTTTGAAACGCAAAAGGTGTGTTGTAGGTCCTAAGGGGGATCAGTACATGTGACATCAAAATGTGACATCATCCAACTGAGAATAAGCGTTCTTTTCTTATTAGGGTGTATAAAATGATTGAAAATTCAAATCTGAATAAAGAAAATAACTTGTCTGTTTTCTTTAAGGCATGTAATACAATTACAAGCAAAACAATTGTTGGTAGACTTAGAACCGTTGAATATTGCTATACATGTACACATGTGCAAACATTCACATAACGATGACTTCAGAGACATTAAATAAAACACACAAACAAATTGCCGTCACTAAATTTCATTATTTGGCAAAATATAGGCTTTTAATTAGATGCGGTATTGTCTGCTCTCAATAGGACTAGCGCGGATGGGATTGAATGTAATACCAATGTCTTTTGTGTAATATTTGCACTCATCAGAGACTGAATAGCATGGTTGTTCAAACTTCCTTGATGTAGTCTCTGAGCAGTTCCTAGTCAGGACCATGTTGTTGTTGATGATCATAAAGTTAACATTGTCAGAACTTTGTCTGATGCAGTTTAATGATGAGATATGCCAAAAAATATTTAATATTGATCATATTTAGTACTGAGCTTTTAGGAAAAGGGTGGTGGCATAATATTTAAAAGTTCAGTGGGGCCCTTACAAATAATACAGCAATTATAAATTCCTCAGCCCAGTATGTGTTAACTTTTTCTATCTATAAATTAAAATGACGGGTTGTTCCACTTTGTGAACTTGACCTATGCATATGAGCCTAATGGGCTCTCCCACACCCTACCTGTTGTCAGCCAGTAATGTAATATGTGAAATGGTGATTGTTTATTCCTCACCATATTGCATTTGTATTGTCTCTGTGATAATTAGCAGTGGGTAGTTTTACCTGAGCTTTAAGAAATGTTTACTGTTTATACATGCTATGTGCATGTTACAGACATAAATTGAGGTGGTGTTTTTCTTTGTAGTTTTTCTTTTTAGGATCACTGAACATCAAGGTGTTTTAAACACGTCTGTTTATGAATGCTTGGGAGTGAAAAATCATGTTTTTAGCATGACATGTTATAACAAGTATGGTTCAGAGATCAGATTTTGAATTAGATGAAATTAAAGCATTATTTATTCAAGTCAACTATTCAAATACAAAACCTCACCTGGTTGGAATTGTTTATGGACTCCAAGCTGCAAAATTAGTTTGAAATGAAGATTTTAAATGATAAAATGATTAGGAAACAAAAAGAAATCTTTATTCTTAGTGACTTTAACAGAGATTTTATGACTGTTCACATTCCTTTATTAAATTTCGAAGAACTGTTTTGACATTAGTCATTTAGTAGGAAAATCAGCATTAGAAACTGTTCTCTCGAAAACTCTGGATCACATCTATGTGTAAATGGAAGTAAATTTGTCAAGCATGCATATTTCTAGGTTTGGTTTAAGTGATCACTTCTCGGTTTTCCTTATGAGGAAATCTGGGTTGAAAGCTTTCAAGTCATATACATGTACTTGTAAATTCATCACATATTGATCATTTCAGCCTTTTGATGATGTCAAAATCCAGGAGGATCTAGGTGGTCCTCTACAAATGTTTGTTGGTTTGGATAATACTCTTCTTGATAAATGGACTTTTTATGCAGGTGGTAGATATACATGTACCACCAAAAACACGTCGAGTGAAAATGAATATCCAACCTGACTGGATAACGTATGACATTCTTGTCTCTCATTGTGAAAGCATGTGATTACCTTGAGTCCAAAATTGTGCAAGCCCAATACATTGTCTGGGGAAACAAATTCACTACAATAATTAAAACTGCCAAGGAAACACATTATCAAATCAGCTCTGGAAAATAGTAATATTGTAATAACATTCATTTTGGGGGAGAATTTTCAGTGCATTAGATGCCTTCAAAATGCTTATCGACCTTAGGAAGATTTTTTACCCTGCAAGTAGATCACAATATTTTTATCAATAAGTTAAAGCATGTAAATGTGAAACAGTGAAATGGTTTTCCTTCTTCATTAAAAAATGATCACAGTGTGGCAGCTTTTTTTATGTGGAGTCAGTAACATGGACTACCACGCAAGTTCATACTGGATCTGTTTCTTTTTCCTTTATTCCTTAATAATCTGCCTATAAAATTGAAAAATAATATCTTCCACAGATGTGTATGCAGATGACACAAACCTGTTTGATTTTAAACTACCAAAATCAAACCTAGAGGTGGCTTTCCAAATGGGTACATTAAGTTCCAGGTGTAAAAAATTGGCATGAAGATAATATTGAATAAAACAACCAAGGTTTTACTAATTACTGTTAAACAAATAAGAGTGAACCAAGTAAATGAACAATGCATGTTGCCAGATTTGAGCTCAGGACAGATTTCTGGGAGTAATTGTTCATGACAGTTTGCAGTAGAAATAAACATACCCATGATCAATCTAGAAACATAAATTCCTTGTTATTATACAGAAATAAACCTTTATTTTTAAATGAAACATACGTTCAACACGCTATGAAAAACAAGACTCACCCATATATAGATTACTGTCATGTTGTCTGGGAAAACACTAATAGGAACATATACAAATTATTCTGTCGACAAAAATGAGAATGTAAATGATAAAACTGAAGATATTCAGTGTGAAATGTATAAAAATATGAAAATTCTAACAGTTAATTGTAGAAAAAAACTTCTTGTATAAAGATTTTCAAATAATACAGATCCAAGGTATATGCAGATGGTACTTAATGTAGGCGAGCAAGGCAATACACCTAATTTCAGGTCTTTCTCTTTCTCTGCCAAGCATTCTCTTAATCCAAAACCCAATAGCTATTCAAAAAAGTTTTCATTTGGAACAGTGTTCCAAAAGCAAATAATGAAAAAGTTTGACAATAAACTCATTTCTCTATTACCATATAAACTGAATGAAAATCAAACTTCCTGGGTGTAGTGACTTGTACTCCATTACATATTAACACCTAAATGCTTATTGCTGTTGCCAAAATAATATATTGTATTAATAATGTTGTAAGTAACACAATATTACCATTGTTTTGTATAAATTTATATACTTCCTAACATATTGTGGTCACTTGCAAATGTAATCAGTATGATTTTGTTTTCTTATCAACTTCTAAAAAGAACCTAAAACAACTGAATAGTTACTAGGAACTATGTTTTACTTTAGTCAGAGAAAATGTTCAAGAGATGTGTTTCATGAGGTATATGAACATGATATAAATGTGTAAATAATAATGGGCCACAGGGTAGATTTGTTCCTCAAAATTAATTTTGTCATGTCATCCTCCACAAATAAAGCCACTATTATTATTATTATTATTATTATTACTGTTTTATTATTATTGTTGTTGTTTGTTGTTGTTGTTATTATTATTATTATTATTAAGGACCCTTTTTAAGATAACCTTTTCATTATTGAAGGGGTTGCCTCCTAAGACCTGAGGACACTGTGATTGGGAAAATATAGGACCTTTCCAGAAGTGTCACATGTTTTGAGAAAATAGGTTAGAGATTGAATAAATGAGATGCATCACAGAATATAATCCTTCGCTTTTGAACCATTTCTAAATTTTAATTATTTTCTTCCCTCATAGAATCCTCTGATGATTTTGGGGATGCTGGCAAAACTTTGAGAAACTTGCTGGAACGCCAACGACGGAAAATTAATCAACAGCAGTACAATTACCAATGAGACAACCAGACAGAGGAAGGCAGTTTCTGTTTAGGTTGAATTTCATCATGATTTAGTCTTTAATGCAATATAATAATGTGAAAATAAAACTTAATATATGTGATCACCTCAGTATTCATATTGTATTTTATCCACAAGCAGTGATTGATGGTGTAATTCATGCATGTAGGCTAATATTAGTCTGAAGATGGTGATGTTGTTTAATATTCATATGATACTATGCAAAGAATTTTTTTTATATACTAAGAAATCAGATTTACAAATATAAGTCTTTTCACCAAAACTGACTTTTATTCATCCCAGATTCTGACATTTGATATGAATTTACAATTTAATTTGTCTTGTGAATGTTTATTTTGGTATTTTTCTGTACTTTTAAGACATTTTAAATATAAATTATAATTTTTGATCCTATAATCTGATGAGAGTTTTGTAATCTTCCTAAAGGTACAACTAATATATGTTTATTTTGACATTAACGTTTTTAAATGTTTACTGTCAGTTGACTATTCATCTCATTTTCATCATCATCAGTGATCTAGATTTTTTCCTTCTAAAATTGTAAATTTGTTATATCTGTTAGATTTATGAATAAAATTATCCATTAGAACATTACACTGAACAAAATTGTGTGCACTGGTCTATTAATGTGATAACCTAGGTAATGATCTTCATTAAAAAAATTGACATAAACTAGGGAAAATATTTCTTGTATCATTGAAGCAGTGTACATGTATTTTCTTTCATCCATGCGACTGAATAAACACATGTTTGTGAAGCTAATGCTATGATGTTTGGGCTAAAATTATATATATATATATATATATATATATATATATATATATATATATATATATATATATATATATATATATATATATAAAATATAGCTGGAAAAAAAATTGTATTTTTCACGTAAATTTTTCCAACACTTTTTACAGATAAGAGATTCTGGATTTATGCAAATATTTACCCTGGATCCCCTTTCATTGTTCCTTTTTGCTTACCCTTAAGTGCCATCTCAGACAAGGCCAGATTTAGATCTACTCATTTATACTTTTTCTGCATTCACTGACTGCTTGGCAAGAAGAATCAGTCCAAATGGATATTTTTTATATCCTATCTGTCTTTTATTTTCATGACTTGCTACAAGCAGATTGCAAGACTTGGAATAATCCCTCTTGCAAGAGTAGCAATGCAATAAATCATTGGTGCTTATCAACACATTTTTTAAAGTTGGTTATTGCATACAAAACAAGAGGATCCAGTGGGGTAAATAATGATCAAAATAGCAATATTCCTAGGTTTTGAATTTACAGATATACTATATTTTAATAGTACATCATAATTTATATAATTTTTAATGCAATATGAATGTCTGATACTTCACACACAACATCCATCCATCCAGAAATACCATAGCTGGTGGGGTCTCTTTGGTAGTGTTTGTCTTGGACCAGTAAATATATAAAGATATTTTTATTATTTTAATGGTCATTATTGACCATTAGAATATAAATCTCATTACTGAGACAGATTTATTATGTTTGCCTCAGTTCAGCAGGATATGAAAGAATTAATTGTCCATGAGGTGTTGACAAGACTTGGATTTGGTGCTAAACTACAAGTTATTTGCATTATATATAACACCATTTCACTTATTTGTTTTTATACTTCATGCATATCTTCACATAGGTTCATATCAAGAGATATTAAATTATCACAAATTATTATTGTAATAGGTATTTTTAGACCAGCATTGTTGAGTACTGTGATTAATTTGAGTTGTTACTTTTTCTTCTGTTTGTTATCACTTTATCTTTGTTATCAGTTATCAGTATAAATTAATTAGAATGATGTTGGGTTTTTTAATTCCTAGTATATACAAAAAATAATAAATAGTATATTTGATAATTAGTAATTATTTTTGAATGATCAGTCAGTACTTTGTATACTTGTGTGCAAACTGCACTCATCACATCATGCACTGGTAAATCCTGGTGTATGCAGTTTTTTTAGGCAAATCATTAGAACAAGCAACATATACCCAGATCTGCAGGTGCATTATGTGACAGAAGATCAGGGTCAGTGCTGTTTGCAATGGGATCTGATATGTACACAGGTGTATATGGTATATGGTCTCTGCCATTATTCAGATTTTCATTATAAACATTGTGAAAGAACATAAAAATGATAAGATGCAAAAAATATCATTAAGATGCAAAACATGTCAGTAGGATGCAAAGCATCTTAGCATGTCACTAAGATGTAAAACATGTCAGCATATTACTAAGATGCAAAACATCGTAGCATATTACTAAGATGCAAAACATGTCAGCATATCACTAAGATGCAAAACATGTCAGCATATCACTAAGATGCAAAACATCGCAACATATCACTAAGATGCAAAACATGTCAGCATATCACTAAGATGCAAAACATTGCAACATATCACTAAGATGCAAAACATGTCTGCATGTCACTAAGATGCAAACATGTCAGCATATCACTAAGATGCAAAACATATCAGCATATCACTAAGATGCAAAAGATCGCAACATATCACTAAGATGCAAAACGTCACAGCATATCACTAAGATGTAAAACATGTCAGCAGGTTGCAGTACATACCAGCAATAGTATATTTCAGACAATACCAAGTTACACAAATTTCCTGGAAACAAAGTACATGTAAAGCAAAATATTGTATCATCATCCTTTGCTATTTAGAAGTATGTACTATATATAGGGTACATGTATGTAAGACAATGTTAGGGTAATTCCTTAAAAATCATAATTTGAAAAAGAGATTTTTAGGAACTATCACATTTATTTTGATTCATAATCACGACGTTCAATATCCATATTTAGATTAATCTCTGCTTGTAAAATTATATATCACTATCTGCCTGCACTATCAGTAGTTAATCTAGTTTCTGTTTTGTTCAGTGCAAAACAATAATGGCCACTTTTGTCACAGGTTATTTTTTTTTTTCGTCTTGGGTGTAAATAGGTCTGATATCATTTTGTACATGAAAATAGTTTGACTGGAACAAAACATTTTAAAATTTGGAATGATTGTTTCTGTTTTTAAGGCTAAAAACAGCCATCAAAGTTGGTTAGGATCAGCAAACATGACTAAGTGTGACTGAATTTGAAAAATTCAAACCTTTTGTTAAAATGCACTTCATTTGAGAGCTAGAGTTAATATCATGTGTAAATGCTGTATCTTTAACATACTAAATGATCTCAGTTGACGTTGTAAACAAAAATACAAAAATACGGTAAGTTTTTGTCGCCAAAATGAAAGTTGTGGAAAATTGTTAGAGCTGAACTTAATGTTTCAATACTAACTTCACTACTCATGTAACTAACTGATTGAATTAAAAACTATTATGATGTGTAAAATATTGTATTGAATACAACCCTTACCATACCATAACAGACTTTATAATAATAATAATAATAATAATAATAATGCTTTATTTTTAGAGGGTGACTCATTAGTTAAGGACTTTTCTCCCTTGGGTGCATTTTGATGATGTCACCAAATTTGAATATTCCTTGCATATTTAATCAATTGTGTATCGACATTGCACATAAATTACAAATTTAGTCATTTCTTGACAATTTATACATTTTTTCCCAAAATCCTTGTTAAGGAGAGTATAACAATGCACATTATATGAAGATAGCAATAATTACTGTTTATTTTAACATGTTTAGTATTAAAATAATAAATTCCATTATCTATTAGAAACACATGCATGTTCATATCTCTTCTTAAATACACTAATATTTTCATCAGATTTTACATGTAGTGAAAGCTTGTTCCACAGAACTGTACCAGAGTATTTCAGAACTGTACCAGAGTATTGTAAGTTCTTTTTAAATTGCTCGCTTCTCGGTTTTGGTGCTAGAAGGTCCCCATGTGATATTGATCTCAACTGGTATTGTGTTGAAAAAGGTCTGATTAAGACCTCAAGATACTCTGGTGCAGTTCCATGTAGACATTTATATAAAAGAACTACCTTGTGAAAATCTCTCTTGTCATTTATTGTGAACCATTTGAGTTCTGTAAATAATGCTTTTGAGGGATGATCAATAGATGCATCTAAAATTATGCGTGCTGCTCGTTTCTGAAGTTTATAAATCCTGTCAAGCTCAGATTTAGCACAGTTTCCACATACATTTGAACAATAATCCATTGTTGGAAGAATATATGACTTGTAGTATAGATTGCGAGTTTCCATAGGTAAATATTTCTTGATTCTGCTTAGTAGGGCAGTTTTGGATGACAGTGTGTTATAGAGCTTATCAATATGGTCATTCCATAATAAATTATTATCTACAGATACACCTACAAGCCTTTCATGTTTGACATTTTCTAACGGATGATTATTTATTGCAAGAGATAGTTCTGGGTTCCCTAACTTTTGTAGCTTTTATGATGTCCCCAAAATCATACATTTTGTTTTACCTTCATTAATTACCATCTCATTTTGTTGTGCCCAGTTTTGGACTCTTAATAAGGTCTGAGCTTAATCTCATTTGGATAACTTCTGTATCAAAACTAGATGTATACAAGGTTGCATTGTCTGCAAACAAATCTTTGTGGATTTATTATTTAATGGTAGATCATTGATATAGATAAGGAAGAGGAGAGGGTCTAAAACCAAGCCTTGAAGAACCTTGGAATGAATAGTGCAAGTTTGAGAGCTAATATTGCCAATGCTTACTTGTTGAGACCTTTGGTTTAGGTATGATCTAAGCCAGTTTAAAGAAGGATTGTCGAACCTGTAACAGTACATGGCTTTGTAAAGAAATCTTTAAATCTGTAAAGTTTGTCCATAGAGCTCTACCTACTTTTTTATAGGAATAAAAAGGCTTCTGTACTATAAACACTACTCAACTTATCTTTCTATTTTCCTTATATTATCAGATGACAAAAATGTTTTTTTTTTCTTCAAATTAATGTCAGATAAAAATTATTTTGGCATGAATGAAACTTCCAGCTTAATTAAACTGTTGCGCCTCAGGTGCTTCTTGAAATTAAATCAAAGATGTGCATTGATTTGAAAACTAAAGCAGTTCACAATAAAAAAAATATGCAGTCTGTTATGAACTAAAAAAACTTGTAATGTTGATATTTTGTATGTAATTTAAAATAACTTGTGTTGTTGTACCCAATTCATGCTGCTTCTTGTACTCACAAAATTAATTATTTTCTGATTATGATTAGTTAAATGAATTTTTTTATATTACTTTGGTGTACTGACCGTGTACAAAAATAAATGGATTGGACCTAAAAATGATTGATTAGGCTAAGTAATATTTGCAGACCAACCATACATAGAGTGTGTACTGGTAAAGTTGTTGTCTCATTTTGCTTATATTCCAGTATCCCTTTTGAAAACATATGCTTTTGAGTAATAAGTAATAAGTCAATAATGAGTAATAATAACTAAAAAAAACTCATTGTATTTACAAATACTTCCTCCATTCAAGCAGTTTGACATGCAATTATTTTATGGCTGAAGTTAAGTGCAGCTTGTACTCTTACAGCAACATTAACCTTATGGATCTAATTGTAATAAAATAAATCAAAGAACCCAAAAAGACTTTAATTGTTATTTGTGTGTGTGTGTGTGTGTGGTGAGGGAGGGATAGATGAAACAAGAATGTGTCAGTGTGTAGGAGCATGTGTGTTCATAGCAGAATTTCTTTGCAGCTGTTAAGGATTGTTATGTTGGCAAGATGATTAAGATTGTCAACTTGTGTGCAACTTATTTCCTTACAGTCACATGAACTTCATTTATCTAATTCCAAAATTAGAAAAAATAGAATTCAAAAAGACTTTTATTGTTATTAGTGAATGTGTGAGAGAGAGAGAGAAAGAGAAGCAACATCGTCAGGTTATAAGATCGTGTTTGTTCAGATTTGTATTGGCAGTGTAACTGGAGCTTATGTTGAATTGTTGTTTTAAACCATGCCAACAATAAATAAATCTTATCTTTTCTGATTGTATCTTATCATATCTTGTTTTGTGTTAGATTAGATTAGAGAGAGAAAGAAAGGTTACCTGGTGGTAGTAATCTTCATTGTTCAGTTACCTGACACTTTTGATCTCCCTATGTACAAGAGCACTATTATATTTCATTATCAGTTAATGCATCTGTTAAATAATTCATGCATGTTTTATTTACAGCAGCACATTATGCCAAAAATCACATGTCTATGCAGAGTTGTATGCCTAGAGCAACCAAATGTCCATATCCACTTGTTTCTATCAGTGAAAAAGGGGAAACTAATAACAACGCTTCTCTGCTCCCAGTTATCATTCTCATAGTTCAAAATCTGACCTCTTGATGCTTATTGTCTTGGAATATCTTTGCATTTAGTCACTCATAACTTACACCACCATCAGTAAGACATTTCAAACCCTTTCTCCCATTCGTGATTTTAGTACCATACTGATGTTTAAATGGACATTTGTTTGAAGTTTCTAGCTTCATGTGTTGTCAAGTTTAACACTGTTTGGAGGATAAGACTACTGGTCTGCTTCGTTCTGAATATATGTCCCTAGATTGTGATTGCTTTAGTGACATCTCATCATCTGTGCAAATGACTTAAGGGTTATAACCTCAATGTATGTGTACAATACGCATGTATCAAATGAAAAATGTATGAAATTTTCATTTCTAAAAGCTTTGGAATGACAACCAACTTTATTGGAAGTCAGATGGTTTTGGCACTGTTTACATAATACATATTGCTCTATATTTTATTGCCAGTTCACTCAGATAAGTCTATTTGATGAGTCACTGTATGATGTCATAGGTCTCTACTTATATAAAGAAATGTGGGGTCATTGTTGTCTTGCATGGGGGTCACATACCATTAGTTCTTGTGAATCACTTGTGATTGTGTACATTTTCTGCTTTAATAATTATTTTATTTTCACCGTGAATCCTGTGTGTATCATATTCCCAGTGATAACAAACTTCATTGTGTGCTGAACAGTTTAAGCTCATTCACTTTGAAATTTTTTCATTTTGTGATCTTTTCCATAGATTTAGACAATGCCTAAACAGGGACGACAACAGACCAGAGTCTGCAACAATGCACTTTTGGGTGAACTAGTACAGCGTCCTCATTTGCACTCACTGATGCATGGGGATACTGAAAGAATACTAGATAGTGACGGATTGGCTCACATTGAATGTTTTGATATGGATAACCCAGCCAACTGGACTTTGGAATAACTGAGAACAGAGATTTGTTTGCAAGGGTATGAAGCCCGCCCACTTTTAAAAAGACAGCTCTAATTCAACTCTTTGAGCACAACAGAACAAAAAGAAGGCAACTCAGCGACCATCACATCACCATCTGAGATTGATGTGTCGGGACTGAAGGAGCTCCAGATCAACGGAAATATTGCACAGAATTCATCCAGGCCAGACAATAGTGGTCATGCCTCCTTGACAAAAATGGTTTATTCCCTGGCAAACAAGGTGAATCGGTTTTGCAGCCCTTGGTCCTCTGATGGCAATGGAATGAGTGGACAGGCAACGACTTTTCACACATACCTAATGGCAATAGAGAGTGTTACTTCACAGTCCTTACTGCATGTTGAAACCATGCCTGATCATATTAGGCAGCAAATTATGACTGGTAAGGACGTGAATTTAGCTTCTTTACCACTTCCTAATGTTGACACTAGCAGTGTGGGAGCCATTCAGTCAAATGGGCTGGAAGTCCATTTTGAGAATACTGATCTGTGCCTATCTTGATCACTGATTTTAGGAGAATTCCAAACTGCATTTTCCAAATATCAAACTATTATGTGCAGGGTATACTCAGCTTGTAGGAAAGAACTTGACGATTATGAGAAGGAGATAATTTCAATTGCCATGAAATTTGGAGGAAGCTTTTTGTGATTATGATCGTGCTTTCTTGGCTAAAGCAGCTGCTATGTACGCACAACATAAAATTTGGATTAACTGGGGCATATGGGATAATTATATTTTCTTTAACGTGTCAGAGGTTAGAAAAGTCATTTCATGTAATTACTGTAATAGCTTGGACCATTTCTCCCCACAGTGCCCATCAAACCTGTTTAAATTGGATCTGGACACAAAAATTGCCTTGGAACAGAAATTCTGATAAACTATCAAGGAAAGGAAATATGCAATAATTTTAATTCAGAAACTGGCTACAGGCATGAAAAATGCACTCATATGCATGTTTGTCTTAATTGTAAGAAGGAGCATGCTAAAGTGCAATGTGGCAAATGACTGCCAATCTCAGATCTTCCTTTGAAGGCTTCTATGCCAATTAACATTATGCAACTTGCATTTGAGCTAAAAAATTATCATGACAAATCATTGGTTGAAACATTAACTGTAGTTTCAATGGAGGGTTTTTACATTGGCATAGAAGGTCCTGTACTACAGAGTCTGGAATGTACAGACAATCTGACAGCTCACATACAGCCAAGTACAGTTTTGGAATTGTTGCAGAAAGAGTTAGACAAAGGTTAACTTTTAGATCCATTTTCTTTTCCCCCTTTTGACATTCACAGAATCAACCCACTTAGCATTGTCAAGGGCAAATACTAAGGTAAAAAGAGACTTCTTGTTGACATGTCAGCCTCCCACAGCTCAGAAATCATGAGCATCAGTAATCAGCCTCTCACAGCTCAGAAATCAGGAGCATCAGTAATCTTATTGATAGGGAAAAATGTTCACTGACCTATGTAAGGATTGATGACGCCATTCAAATGTTGCAGACTTTGGGATGTGCTTCTTGGATGTGTAAGGTCAATATAACAGATGCATTTAAAATCATACCTGTGAAACCCTCTCAATGGTGCCTTCAGGGTGTAAAACACTTCCATCAATATTTCTTTTTTACTCATCTTGTTTTTGGATGTAGATCATCGAGTCTGAAATTATTCAGTAATTTAGCCAGCATCATCTGCTGGATTGCAAAGAATATGGTATCGGTCATTTCTGTAATCTATTAGATGATTACTTGGCAATATATTCTCCTGATGCAGATGCTGACTGCACCATGGCACTTATAACTTTGATATTTGCTAAACTAAATATCTCACTTTCTCGAAAACAATGAGACCTACTCATGTTCTGGAATTTTTTGGAATTGTGTTGGACACTAATAAAATGGAAGCTCATTTATCAAAGGAAAAAATAGACAGGATCATTGCTAATTTTTGACAGCTTTTACATCAGGAAAAGTGTACAAAGAGAGAGATCTTGAGCTTATTTGGCCATCTTAATTTTGCATCCAGGATTATTGTGCAGGGTAGAACATTTGTTTCTTACCTTTTGTTATTGGCTAAGTCAGTCAAAGAACTTTATCATTATGTGTATCTGGATACTGAATGCAGACTTGAATTGGAAATGTGGCATTCTTTTCAGGAATGGAATGGCATATCCTTCTTCCTTATGTATGAATTTACCTTTGCTGCTGACTTCAAACTGTATACTGATGCATCTTCCATTCATGGCTTTGGTGCCTATTTTCAAAGGAAGTGGTTTGCAGATAAATGGCCTAATGGTAATGATAATGAATCATCCGTGGCTTTTCTTGAATTATACCTAATTGTTGCTGCTGCTGTGCTTTGGGGTCATAATTGGACATCCCAAACAATTATGTTTAACTGTGACAATCGGGCAACAGTTGCTATAATTAACAAGGGTCACTCAAAGAGCCCACTTATCATGAGACTCATGCGGAGACTCACAGTATGTGTTAAGACTTACTGTTATGTTGTGACTGCTGATACTTGCCAGGCATAATAAATGGCACAAGGATCCAGTGGGGGGAGAAAGTGTAGGGTAAGGAGAAACCAAGTTTAGAGTCACTGAGGAGAGTGAGAGAGATAGCAGCTAGAGAGAGAGAGAAAGATGGAAGAAAGCAATATAGAAATAGGGGCTAGAGTGAGTACAATAGATAGGAGGAGAGAAGAACAATTGGAGAAAGAGGAAGGTGAAGGAGGGAGAACGGAAGAAGAGTAAGAAAGGAATAAAGCAGAGTGAGAGTCTAATACATGTAGCTAAGAATAAGAAGGTGGTTTGGTTTTATGGCACATCAACACAAGTAGATTATTTAATCCCAGATCAGTTGAAGGATATGCCATGGTAGCCGACATGACCTTATCTGATGGTAGGATTCAAAGATGCACCTTTTGACCCATTATGTAATGAGTGTAGTGTGCTTACCACTGCATTACCACAGCTCCTTTTGCCATTAATCAACATTGGAGGGTGCATCAAGCCTATTCTACATTTCACAGCCTGCCTAAGGAGGGGGAATGAGAGTGAGAAGGAAAGAGAATAGGGGAGAGAGATAAGAGATGGGATGGTAAATAGAGATAAAAGACAGATATTAATGACAAAGGGGAACAGATAGAAGAAGATGGGCAGAGACAGAGGGAGGGAGTCAAAGGATTGTATGGAGAGAGCAAGAATGGGCTAGATAGAGAATAGAGCAAGAGAAAAAGAGATGGGACAAAAAAGAAAGAGGAACAAGAGATTGGTAATAAAGGGGAGGGGCAGAACAAGAGAATGGGTGAGAAAGATAGGAACAGAAACAGAAAGAGACTCCTGGATTTGATTATTGAAGAGTTATAGTAATTATGTGTGTCATGCAGTTAAACTAGACTGCAAGCAATCTGCAAAGTGCTCAACAAGTTTTGTTCATATCAGTAGAATTACAAATATAGTCACTTGTTCAATATATTTTTTTGCATCTGTTTAATGTAAAACTGATGACATCTCTTTTGTAACAGTCGTCAGATGGCTAGGGTTATGCCAGGATTCAAAGCCATGCAGAAGACAGGGTACTGCAAAAATTTCATACAAAATCTTCACTGTTGCTGGATTTTAAACTATTTTCATTAAGATCACATCTAGTCAAACTTAATTGAGAACTTACATATTTATTATGAGCCTCTTTTATATTAGTGTATATTTTGCTGATTTTAGATACATTAATACATAAATGTCCCCAAGGTTCTGTGCCATAAATGGTCTTAAATTCCAGCTACCAGTGCCTTAGTCATTTTGACTCAGATGAGCATTCGTTAAAACAATGATACCAGAATTTAATTGTATCTGGACTGTATCCAAATCACCTCTTTATTGAGTACTCAAAATATTTCAAATGTTTGAAATACTAAGAAGTATGATACACTAAATTAGAACATGGACACACCTTGTTGAAAACTATAAAGCAAAATTTGTATGTTGTTAAAAACATCAGAACCCTCATTTACAAAGACAATGTAGAACATAAGGGATAATGTCTCATCTTGTCATATGCCTTCCAACACCAGAAACGTGGAGAATTTATTTAAGAGTGATGAGATCTAACTCGGCACTTACTCTGCAGAATCTCATTTCAAGTGGTTTTCTATGTTGTCATGATTTGCATGTCCTCCAGATAAATAGGATTTGAAGACAACAACAGAGTAGTTGTCAGTGTTTAATTTCCTTATTTTACAAAATCTGAATCTTTATTTTTCAACTGCTCGGTTTGACTTGTATTCATTACCTTCTAGTGACCATGGTGAACATGTTATGTCCTCATTATAGAAGGGCTTTTGCTTTGATGTTGGGCTTGAATTTTTAATTCCTGGATCATTCTGCTTGCTGCAGTAGACAATAAACAATTTTGTTGAGGAAGAAATCTACCTGCTACTTGTTTGACAAAGAGAAAAATATAGTCATCTTACATGAACAAGAACAGCGTTTATAGGATACATAATATAAAATCACAAGATTTCAACTGACTGACTAGTTTTACTGCATGACTTAATCTGCAATATAGACATGAAAACAAGACAAGATTTCATTGCAGCAAAATATGACATCTTCATCCTAACATGGCTGGATGACAAATGTGTGTTACATATTTGTAGACCAAAAACTAGATACTGAATAAGCAAAAGAGGAAAATTAAATGTTAAATACAAACTTATACATTAAGCAATGAAATGACAGGTTGAGACAGTTCCTTAAATACATGTTCTCTTGGACAAGTTTCAGTATGTGTTTGATATTAATATGACTATCAATAAAGATCAATGTAAAGAAATGTTAAATAAAACTACATGTTCTTGGAATATTCTTTGATCAAATTTATGATAAAAGTATAGTCATCCTCTAATCTGAAAAACTAATGTTAGTACACTATGATCTATAAGTAACAGACCTCTGTCTGCATGGGTTCGAGTCTCGGGCTCAGCCAATGTGGATATGTGAGAAAGCTTGCCAGTAGCTTCTCTTGGGTCAGTGGTTCTTTCCGGGGTTTTCCCAGGTTCTTCCTCCACCATTAATCCAAAAGTATGGAGTGTTCCTAATGAATGTATTGACTGTGGTGATGTGCTAATAGTCATAGATGAGCTGATATGCTAACAGTCTTGATGTATTACAATGATATAATTGAAAATGTCCTTGAATGAATTCACAATAATTGCAAAATAGTGATAGAGTCAAAAATGTCAATGAATAATTTTTAAATAAATGATTCCTCTCAAATTATATCTGAACACAACAAAAAATAAATTTAGCTCAACTTAAGCCCCAAATGCTGCCATTATGTGCAAAAAGTCATTTAAGTAAAATCATCTCAGTAACACAGAATCTTTAAAAATATTGGTCATAAAAATCTTTGGGTACCATTAAAACTAGATAATATTGACATTTCATCATAATATGAGCCATGCAATTTCTCACTTGAACTGAGAAATCCAGCACTATTTCACATCTGATTTTGATTGGTGATATATGTAGGTCAACCAATTTAAGTTGAAAGCTGAACATAAAATTTGATGAATTCACCATTGTAAACAGAGGAATTCAACACCATGATTTGTCGGATAAGGTAAGTGATCATTATGTCACACACTGTTTTCATTTGCATTTGATATTATGCAGTACTTGGCCTAGCATTTATGAGTATTTTTCCTCGAATGGCATAACTGACGTACATTATTTTTACAAGAATATATTGTTTGCTTACCAATTAATCAGGAAATCTGCAATATATGGGTTGGTCTTCAGCCCTAGTTCACCCTTTAACATATTCCAGTTTCCTGCCCGATCACCAATATTCACCCAATTCTTTTTTTATTTTATTATGAGTGACTTTGGTCACTGAATTAAAAGCTGACACCTCTTAATTCTAAAGTGAATATTTGAATGCCATTTAAACCTAACATCTTTACTATTTCAAAAAACAGTTAATGTCATAAAGTTTTTAACAAATCATTTCTTTCCTTCCAAACTTTAATTAGACTGGAAGAATGGTGAAATTTATGAAACATGGTAGAATTGGGGCTTTAAAGAAGGAATGAAATAATCTTGTTTACTTCAAACTTGTGTACAGAATGTCAATTTACATATGACACAACAAAATGTCTTGGACCTAATTCATTTACAAAGGAGATTTCCATCAAATTCGTAAACAATGTCAGGTTTGTTTAATTTAATTTTAGCAAACTGCCAACAAAATCAGGTAAACTATCATTTTTTGAATGGGAAAAACCAATGTCCTGAACTCAGATCCATGTAAACATGTTTAAAATTATCATTATCTTAAACCTGCAATCATGGACAAAAGTTGTCCATATAATATGTTGTTTACAAATTACCCTTACAATTTAAAAACATGAACAAAAGTTAAAACACCCATACAAATGTACATAACACTAGTACATGTATCTGCATCTATTATCTGTGTGGATTTTATATGTACATGTATCAAGTAATAAAACGTTACCAAGTTAAAACCATATGAAATAATTAGCTTTATCAATGATTTATGTGTAAATCCAAAACATTATTCTGTTAACTTAAAGAACCACACAACTGACTAAAGAACATTGTTATGGTTGACAAACTGGTTGAGGGCAACAAATAATTAATGATAAATCAAGAAGAAAAGTTAAAAGGTTGAGCCTCATTGTAGAACAGAAAAGCTTGAAAGAGTGGTAAAATAAGAGATCATTCATCACTTCCAAGGATTTCTTCAGAGATGAGATGCATCAAAACTTTCTTGCAAGCAAGTATAGAAACTGTATGCTTGTCTGCTTACTTGAGAAATCTTTTCAAAAATAAAAGTCTGAACTCATAACTTGTCATTACCTGTGAAAAAATATCTCGTAACTTCAAGTGACTCGAACAATATGACACTAGTAGTGAATTTGCAATACATTAGTCAAACAGAAATCGTGTTTTTATGTTCACTTGAAGAAAAATACCTAAATGACTCCTAAGGAGCAAGTACACAAATGGGAATTTATCTCTGATGCAAATGGTAACCTTGTTAAAGTGGTTGACATAAATTGGATAAAAGTTTATAAGCCCAAAAGGGAATTGAACATCAGAACGACACCGACACTATAAACCTCAATTATTTTTTTTAACATCAATGGTAAATGGGCACATTATTAGAAGTGGTTAACCTCAACATTTCTGGAAATGGCATTATAGGCCCAAAATAAGAACGTTACACTGGAGTAACCCTAAAAGTCCCAAATGCCAATTTAATATGGGAAAGTCATTCTGGCCTAAAATCAAGCAGTTTGCATTGATCAGTACTTAGTTATCTATTATCTAAAATAAACTTTCTAAGCACTATCCAACATACAATTTTTGACATATCCAATATATACTTTTGATTACTATCCAACCCATACTTTTTTATATACTATGTGATATCGATCTTTTGATATGCTATCAAGCACCTAATTATTTATTACTATAAAATAAATACTTTTTATATACTTTTCAGCAATTTTAATTTTGGTTGATAAATTTTCTTTCTAAATTTTCATTTCTTCGATTTCATTTTAAATGGTAATTTTTTTTTTAATTTTCAGTTTTTAACTTTCATTGTCAATTTTCATTCGCAAGCTTTTGGTTTTCTTGTTTTTCATTTTCAATTTTCACTTTCCAATTTGTTATTTTTCATTTTCTATTTCGTTTTCAGTTTTTCATTTTAATTTTAATTTTTTATTTTTGTAATAATTTTCTCTTTCAATCTTCAATTTTAATTTTGTTTTTAATTATTTAAAAATTCTTATTCTTGCGTTTCATTTGAAATTTCATGTTGGATTTTAACTTTAATTTTAATTTCAATGTTCGATTTTCTTTTCCAAATTTTACGTTCTTGTTTCTTTGTTTGTTTGTGGCGGGGGGGGGGGGTCTTCATTTTTTGCAATTTTGTTTTTAAATTTCAGTTTTTAATTTTCCTTTTCAAATGTAGTTGTTAATTTCTTAATTTAATTTCAATTACGAATTTCAATTATAAGGTGTTGATGTTGCCTTGGATATAAGTTTTGTTATGGAAAACGAAAGATTGACAGAGAGAATCTATATTAAAAAAAAATAGATTAAAAACGGTGAACTAAAGTCAGATTCTGTTTTATTGACATTAAATAT
Organism: Sinohyriopsis cumingii; assembly: GCA_028554795.2. Taxonomy (NCBI): domain Eukaryota; kingdom Metazoa; phylum Mollusca; class Bivalvia; order Unionida; family Unionidae; genus Sinohyriopsis; species Sinohyriopsis cumingii. The sequence continues at coordinate 46,766,590 of CM068836.1, read as the reverse complement.
GATGGAGAGAAAGAAAGTTATGCATAGTACATGTACTGTCTATACTTGTTAAGAAAATAAATTTTTTTCTATAAGGAACTTTATTTGTCTGAAGTAGAACGAGTGACTAAGAAAGAAGACGACATGTACTATATAGAAAGCATTCTAGATGAAGAGCGCGTACAGTGTGAAAAAGTGATTCTGAGAATTGAAAGTTCCTTAGAAAGAATATCCACCCAGTTTTGAATCTTGGATTAATGTTTCATATGTCATCGACTATAGAAGAAGTAAAACTTACCGACAAGTACAGAGCTACATCTCTTTGTGAGAACTACAAAAACAAGCTGTTAGACACAACTACATCTCTTCTGAAGGTAACTACAAAAACAGTAACAGTAACAGGCACTGTGGGTTCGGTGTGGAGACGATATCCCTACAAAACAGAATCGACTTTTTTGCCAAAATGTTTGGTGTTCTGAGTCGCTGGAACATCCATTGGAAAATTAAGTTTGCAACAAGGAGAAAACAACTGTGGACTGCTTTAATCAGGAGTCGTAATGGTAATATTCATCCCAATCATTCCTTGAAATACGAAAGTAAAAATAACAAGGATAGTTTTCTCAACAGCAGTCAAAACAAAAATTTTTTCATCCACGTAGCAACAATCTTATGGAACATTTGGAAAATCATTAAACTTTGACATAAAGTGCCTCTTCGGAGAACATAACAATCGAACTATGATTAATTATTTTTATTTATCATTACCTAGACACAATTCTACGAATATGTGGTCCGAACAACAAATTGTGTTCTTTAACAGTCAAATTACCCCATGCCGTATTAGGGAAATAGATTTGGTTGAAATCATTTATCTTACTAAATTCAAGAATGTGATTGACGATCAAATCACTTTCCTCGTCGAAATATTCAAAGAAAAAGTATAATTAAACTTAGACAAAAATGATCATATCATTTACGAATCAATCACAGAGCCTGTGGAAATATTGGTATGTTTATTTATTTATTTAATTATTTATTTATTTATTTGTCTCTTTATTTGTTTCAAAATCACATTATCATCATTCCATAATTTAACGTCCATTACACGTACTTTAGTTGTTTTCTTACAATAATTTAGTATATCTAGTGTACCTTTTCGATTTGGATATTGTTCGCGTATCACTATATCCAAAGTCTTAGAAAATAAATTGTATTAAATAAAACGGCGATGGAATGAACTGGATTATTGGAAAAACCGTTTCTATTTACAAGTCTAACAAGTTACAAGTATGGTTTTATTCGACGTATAAAGATATTGTGCACGATAAGTGCAATTCAAACCCTGAGGGAAGCTTTCAGTACAAACAAAATATTTTAAGAAAATGTCAATAATTAGCTTAATGAGAGATTTATATACAATTAATATTTAGATCGTATTGGCATTTAATTATTATTTGGAATTATTATGATAATTAAAAAGGGACACGAAGGTACCCTTTAAGTCTTAAATGCATTGAATGGCATATTCCTCGCAATTGCATCAGCATGGGGTCTAAAGGTTCAGATGATGACAACTCTTCTCCTGATTTTGGAGGAGAAGGGAGAAGTAGCCCCCCTCACCAGGACAAAGGGGAAGGAGAGTGCAGCAACAAAGAGAACAATCTACGCAATCCGCGCAGACCCAGTTAGCTCGCACCCCGTCCAAGACATCCCATGGAGAACATATAGCCTAGCAGCCACCTCTACGTGAATAAGAACAATAACATCTCCGAAGAAATCGATAGGTAAACAGCAAGAGGACAGGCAGAATGAAAGGGCTGCCAGGAAAAGGCCGGTCCAGGAGCCGGACAGTAAACAGGATGTGGCAGAGTGTAAAGAGTTCCTACCCTTGTCAAGTAGGATATCCTCGTTGGCGGCGGAAGAGACCCACTCTGAATGTTTTAATGAGACTAGCCAATTTGCCTGAGAGCAGTTCCATGAGTTAGACTTGGAGAACTATGTTGCGACCCAACTTCAGTCAAAGCCTTCATAGAAGATTTCGATACCATGGTAGACAACAAAAGGACTGATTTACAAGAAGGAAAGACCAGGCCAACAACAGGCCAACAAAACAACGCATCAAGAAAGCAGCAACAAATTCCATGAATAGAGGGGAAAGGTTCATCGAGTGTCCGTTACCACTTGCAGCTTTAATAGGCAGCCTACTGATAAAAAAAACAAACAAGCACTATCAAGACAGGACATTGCCTTCCCAACCTCATTCTAGCTGACCTAATTATGTCGGGTTCTCTGAAATAACATGATAGAAGAGTCTGCAAGCTGCCCTCCCAATTTAAACACAAGAAGGAGAATCCCTCTAAGAAGTAAAACAGCCCTTTTAAAGGAAAAAAGAATTCTCCGATGGCCTAAGTTTTTCATTTTGGCTTGAAAACCAATTATGTTGACACTTAACACTGACTAATTATGTTAACACACAAATAAGATCCATTAGGCCACCGGTATAAAAGTTTTCTTGAATACCCTATCTTGACCCTAAAATAGTTTACTGGGTCACTTAGATCTGATATTTTTTTAACATTGTAGAAAAATTCAGTACATTTTGTACATACAATTTCTAAAATGATATGGATATGAAAATTTTTAATCACTTATTGAACTGCTCTATCAGATATGTGACTAACACATTATTGGTTGTTAGGGCACGCCAGAAGTACACAAAATTGGTCAGGATTTAATACTACTTTTTCTGACGATTCGGAAAGAAAGTTCTAGCACGCGTCTTGAGCCTTTGGCTATGGAGGGGGATTACCGCCATAATTCTACGCATGTACTTTCTAATTTTCCTTGATACATTATTGTAAATGACTGCTTACAAGTGCTACTTTCATAATTATGTTCATGTATATTGCATTCTTCATTGATGCAAATTGTAAGTGCTACTTTCCTTCTGCATTATTGTAGATGGCTGCTTGCAAGTGCTACATTTATAATTATTTATTTTGTTTAATTTTTTTTGAGGGTGCACGCTCTCCTGTTTGATCTTTACAGACCATTTAAGGAAGCCCTCCTATTACTGGTACTTTTTTTATGAGGCATGTCTTTATGGATTATGGTTATGTATTTTTCTTTCATTATATATATATATATATATATATATATATATATATATATATATATATATATATATATATATATATATATATATATATACCTTTTTTAGGTATTGTTATTATTTTCTGTATTTATATATCTTTTATTTTTTTTTATTCGATATTATATTCCTGGCATTCATCGTCGTCCAGTAAATAGGTTTCCATCATTCTATATTGTTCTTGTCTTCTTTGTCTTCCTTTTTCCCTTCTTCTGCTTCTATCTACTTCCAGTTCTTTTATTTGTTCCTCTGTCAAAGTTATTTGTGCTGTTTCCCTTGTTGTTTCACTTGATTTTCTTTCTGTTGATGTTGTTATTTTGGTTTTCGATTGATTTTGTTATTTTCCTTCTAATTCGTCTTGTTGGCCCTGTCTTTGTACTATCTGTTTTAGTTTTTCCTGTTCTATATTTCCTGTCATGGTGCTTATTTGATCTTGCTTCCTCTTGGTTTCTTCCGTTGTTGTTTCTTCCTTTTGTAATCGTTTCTGCTTTCCTATCTCATTTTGTACCTAGAATGCATAAATCTAGCAATGAATTTTCTATTCTTCATTGATGCAAGCTGTAAATGGCTGCTTGCAAGTGCTTAAATATACTTTCCTTCTGCGTCATTGTATTTTGCAATTCATTCTGTAGTTTGTCGTATGGCAAATGCTATGTCAAATTATTACAAGTTTTAATATTATATTTATAAACTTGCTATATCACAAGTTACACAGATACTGAGATGGCACTTTCTAACCTCATGATTATAATGTAACATCAATCACGTTGCAAGTTAGCATCATGGAAGTTTGCATAAAATAATGCCTCATCACGACAACAAAATGGTGCTGTGACACGTCAAATTCTCACAATGCGACTACTCCCCTGACCCTAGCAACAAGAGGTTATACCACTTTACGACATGTTTGGAGCGTCTTATTTAAAACATCATTCGCATTATATTACCGCATTACAATCAGAAAATATCATTCGAATTATATTACCGCATTACATTCAGCTGATTTCTCAAAGTATTAACATTCCGAAGAGAGGTGGCCTGCAGGAAGCACAAAACAAATTAAATGTATCAAACTGTATGCAGTTAGATTATTTACACAATGTTATATTTCCGCTGACCCTTCCAACTCCATTTTTATTTGGACATTTGTTTATTATTTAAAGTCGTATTCATCAATATTTTAAGCGATATTTATATTACATATAAGATGTGTTATGATACGGTTTGCATCATAACCTTCTTATCTCTTGCTATGAGAATAAATTACTCATAAGTTAAGAAATGTCTTAGCCCATGGTGTGTGTGTGTGTGTGTGTGTGTGTGTGTGAGAGAGAGAGAGAGAGAGAAGAAGAAGAAGGAGTTCAGGCTCTCTAACAAGGGTGTCACCAATAACTTTTGATACTGCTACATCAAGGGGAATGAGGTACGGAATCGCTGTAAGGAAAAGACAGAACTGTTCTATTTCGAGGAACGAACTTTATATATATATATATATATATATATATATATATATATATATATATATATATATATATATATATATATATATATATATATAATGCTACATTCTAAATATACATTTATAAAGCCTTCATATTAAAAATAAACGAAATACATATAAACTTACATTTTACCATCGTGCTTACCAACTTCATTGTATACTTTCTGCCTTTTAGAATGCAATACAGATAGTTAAATCTCGATTAACTTCATGATATCCAATGAGTATAAAATTCAATAGTTGCAATTAATGCAACAATCATTTTGAAGAAATGTATTTTGCAAAATTTAAAATAGAATACTAATTTGGAATAGGTTACTAAATATTACTCAGTATTACTTAAAGAATCTTTTATTTCCAAATTAAATCTAAACATGAAGTTGGTAGCGAATTCATCTTTTCCAATAATACATACCACAAATACAATTAAACATTCCATTAGATTATAATATAAAACATAAAGAACTCACAAAAATGTTGGAAAGATATGAACTTAACCGTTTAAGTCTCAAACATTAAAAAGTGCCCATTCTTTAAAGAAGTTTGCGAACACATACGATTTTTACCTGTAAGGAAAAGACAGTTGTTCTGACTCGAGGAACGAACTAACCCTTCGTAAGCCCGCTTCTCTGTTTATACAGTTTTTGCTTTCGTTCAGTCCAGTCAGAAAAAGACCCTTGATCTTTCCCAGGGCCATCGTGTGAATCATTTGCGTAACTCATCCATTATTGATATAATAATTTGTCTGTTCAGCAGCTTCCCCCCCCCCCAATCTAAATTGCTGACATTTAGATACGAGCGAAGTGTATTTTATGCTGACAATTGTTGACATTTGGATACGAGCGAATTGTTCTTTATGGATTTTTGCACCTGCTCGTAAAGCGCGATCTTTATAAAATAACATACAGTTGTATTACACAAATAGATAAAATTTATCTCAATATATTTTAGTGGAAAATTAGTTTCAATATAATTTAATGAAAAGTTAATTTTAATACAATTTAGAATAAATTTCAATCTTAATACTTTTGCTTAAAAGTTCTGTCCTAATAGATGATTGATTGTAAAGTACTTCACTTATAAAACATCACACTCCTTTGGTAGCAATTACAAAAATATAATATACTGAATATAAATGACGTTGCTACCGCTACCAGTAATCAACTCAATTTGTTTTTATTATTACTTCTACAATACAGTACCTAACTTGCTTCATACTTTGTATATGAAATTAGTGCAGTAGTTGAAAAGATTAATGCAAATTTTTACATGTATCTTCTACAGATGTGGTTGTTTTCTGTTAGAAGAGTAAGACCCCCCCCCCAACATTTTCTAAAAAATAACTTTTAAATTTTTTATGGCTACTTACAGCTCGCCCACATAAACATCTTCATTTGTCTGTGATTTTATAATTATTATATCCTGTTAAAAATATAAGTTAATATTGTCATGACACAAATACAAGCACAATACAACTGTGCAATAAAGCAAACTAAATAAATAAAAACTATATACTGTCCTGTGTTTAACTTTTCATAGGAAATATTAGAGAAAATAGATATTTAATGTAAATCGGCATTCATAAAACCAATTTTGTTAGAAGAATTAGTCCTAAACAAAAATTATCATTCAGGTAGGCAATTATAAGGAACAAATACATGGATTGTCTTGTTACATAGTTCTTATAGATTTATTTGCCAATCCCTTTTGCTTTTCACTTTCACATGAATAAGACATGAATAAAGACAAGCCTTTCACACAATCTGGCTTTTGGATTGGACATACACTCATAACTGCAAGTTCTGAGGAATTCAAACTGTAAATACTGGATGGGCCGAGACACATTTTCTTTTGTATACCACATTTATAAATTAAGCCTCAAGAACAGCCAGGTTATATTCCCTAGTGACTGTGTAAAGAATTAATCCCCAAAAACAGTATATTACTGAATCTGTATCCAAAATATACAAGGTACAAACATGCTCACTTTTTGGATATTTTTTTCGGGCAATACAATAAATTGTTTGCACTTGCTATGAGCAACAAACCATGAAAAGGATTATATGTTTGCTAAAATGTGTTATTTTTAAAGCTTTGACCTTTACAAAACTACTATATATATGAAACTGCGATGAAATTTTAAATTTGGCCAATAATTCCTAATATATGTGCCTTGGAACTATGGATAAGGTAAATTCCATAATTTGAATGACTTAATCACTCAAGAGAGAGAGAGAGAGAGAGAGAGAGAGAGAGAGATTCATAAGTAAGTTAGTTTCTTCACATAATAAAAGGAACAACTAGCCAATTTCTGACTGCATTTGCAAGATATCTGAGCAGAAGGTAACAGCTACTTTATAAGCATGCAAGACATTTTAATGTGAGTTATAGGCCCCCAATTACTATTCTTCAGAGAAGACAGAAATAGAAGCCACACAAGTACCAGTTTGTTACTTTGCAAAAATGGGGTCATTACGAGAAAATGGGGACCACCTGATGTTCCTGCTGATGATGAGTGGACAGTGATCAATCAAATTGTTGTTCCTAAGTCGTATAGCCCATAAAACTCCTTAAACTGGTCATTTTGGTATCAGTAAGATTTATCACAAGATCCTGAGTCATTTTTATTTGCCGAAAATTAAAGGTGATGTTCATAAGTACCATAGATCTTGTCACATTTGGCAAATGGTAGGAAATCCCAATCAGAAGATATCTAAGGTACATCTGCATCTGACCATCTGACAAGTCGTGTAGCAAAAAAATGGTAGACTGTCGGTTCCTTACCTAATACCAAGTCAAGCAACCAAGACTTGTTGACCATAATGTGTGCGTCCTCAAGATTTCCATAGGCTATTCCTTTAAAAAACATTTAAGTAAAAACTGTTCTAAATGTTTAAGCAATGTTTTTTAACGCTCGTTATCTACCCCATATCTGTCCAGCAAGTTTATGTTTGATTATTTCCAACAATTTATGCATGAATTAGACATCCAACAGTTTAATTTGAATGCCTATTAACCTGAAAGTCATGGGGCTAGCAAAAGACTGTCTGAAAACACTCTTATCTATCCAGGATACATGCATACAATTATACTGAATGAAACCTTTAAAAAGACAGTGATCAGTAAAATCCTGCATTGTTTAATTATAGATAGATCAGGAGAGTTTTTTTCCTATGTTGGTAATTATCACCAAATGAAAGACTCATGACTACCCTAAAACAGCAAAACACCCTCAACTACCCAGGATACATATAGGGAATTAAATTAAAATCAAACCAAATAAAAGACAGTGATCAGCAAAATTCTACCCTGTATAATTATGGAGTAAGATCAGTAGAGTTTTGTATCTTGTTGATACTTGCTGAAAGAAAGACCCTAGGACTAACCCAAAACACGCTCATCAACCCATGATACATTTATACAACTACAATAACTTAACGAAATATGCAGTTTCCGTGCATTATCTCTCTCTCTCTCTCTCTCTGATTACAGATAATTCACTAAACGACTTTTATATTGCAAAGAGCAGCACACTTAATAAGTCAGAATCATGCGTCACTACATTCATATTTCACAAAATCTTTGAAGTTTTTTTAATCTTTAATGTGACAAAGAGCAACTGAAAAATCAGAACCTAGGGGTGTTATATTTATATTTTTAAAATTATTGAACCAATTTATTATTTTAATTGGTTTGATAATCGTAAGAATTACAATAAATTACAATAAATAAAAGTAAAATCTCCTGTAGCATCATGTATGTTGTCTCTGATTATTTCCACTTTTAAGGACCAAAGTTTCAGAGGATGCAAACCAGTTTTAAAGTATTATTTTAATATAAATACATTCAAAGGTTGAGGTTCTGTACATTAACAATGCAAATTAAGTATTGGAAAACAATAACCGCACACTAAGTCTAATAATTCTGATCGCAAGTAAACAATTGTATCATGATACGAACATGACTTTCCACAATATGTTCCTAAATGAAGATTGTCAAACGAATAAGAAAACTTTTAGGAATACTTATTTTTGTTTAATGTCATTTTACCTATAAACATTTTTTATGTGCTATTGATGATGCTTTGAAATATATTATTTTAGCCAGAGCTTATATACATTAGTATCACAGGAAAATATAGACGTCTGTGAGGTGCGTCAAAATGGGTAACGTACAAGCAGGGGTCGTCTGATGAAAGCTCGTTAGGAAGAGTACGAGGGAGTATATCATTGTCATTTCTGATCCTTACTTTGCTAAAATAACTATTTGTTTCCAAAATAATGAGAGATATCACTATGAAGCAGATTTCTTAAACGGGGAAATACTTAAGTGCGTCAAAACTCGGGTTCAAGAAGATGAACCAATCTATTGTAGTGTAGACGTTTTTTGTTTTCGTAAGGTGCTATAAATCACTTAGATCTACGAGAATGCACACGCGTTTAGAGAACGATTAAAACTTTGTTGCTAATGTGCACTTAAAAAAAGGGACTGAAAGAGTTACACTGTTTATCGACACAAAATGATTGCCGTCAAGCTCCGTGGGGAGCATTCATTATTTCTGGTAAAGTAATAACTTTAGAAATTTAGAGCGCCGTCTGTTGTCATAATGCCATGCCGATCTCTAGTATGCCATTATTAAAACAGATGGCGACACGAGTTTGATAAAACAAAGACGATATTGATAAAAACTTAGTATTTGGAAGGACAAATCCGAATGAAACAGCAGTTGCAATGATGTAATTGTAATATGGCAAGTTTATAAACCGAATATACAAAACCTGTAATGACTGGCATACGACAAACAACATAATAAATTCAGTAGTTGGCAAACTGCACGATACAATGACACAGAAGGAAAGTAGATCTAAGGAACTGCAAGCAGCCATGTACAACTTACATCAATGAAGAATTGAAAATTCATGAATAGAATTATGAATGTGGCACTTGCAAGCAGCCATTTACAACAATGCAGAAGGAAAATAACACTTGCAAACTGCCACGTACAGTTTGCATCAATGAAGAAACACAATATAAATAGATAGAATGATGAAAGTAGCACTTGCAAACAGCCATTTACAATATTGCATCAAGGAAGATTAGAAAACACAAGCATATAATTATGGCGGTAATCCCCCTCCATATCCGACCGGACCTTTTCCTCTCATGACTCGCCCATACATTAATTATTCCTATAGTGTGAGATCCACACAAAGAAAAGACCAAGACCTGTGCACTTGTGTATTCTGGACTGAGTGTCGTCAGGTGGTTGGTCATTCCTCACACGGGACGGCTAATTTTAATTAATTTTCAATCCCCAAATGAGCACGCGTTGCGTGCCGAGTAGGGGTAGCCCGTTGGGTGGGTTTAACCTCCACCTTACGGGGAATCAGTTAGTGTGCATTTCACACCTTTTTAATTAAATTGCATGCTCAGCATGCATAAACGCACACAAGAAGATGCTTTCTTTCCCTCCTGTGCGATTAATTAAGAATACAGGTGTGCTAGAATTAACCAGTCGCACAAGGCCTTATGGTCATAGGAGACCATGATCTGTGACCTGTCTGTCAGTGGTACCATTCGTCATCGATCAGAGATGAATGATAGCAAACTAACCTTGTAAGACCAAAACGTTGCATGAATTGGTAGACATCATGGTGGATTTTGAGCAGCTACTATATGAAGTAGAGACTCAATGGTACACCCTAAGCTGAGTGAGAAGGGAACTGGCGACCCTTCAAAGAGGAAAAACCTTGTCAAAGAAGTCATAGAGGAGGAAACTGAGAAGATCAAAGCTAACTGGACTAAGCGAAGAAAGAAGCTGAGAACAAGAAAAAAACAGGACGAGTTTGAAATATTGAATAACAACTGGATCAATGACTACGAAAAATTTAGGAAGACGGAGCATCCCAACTGGATCCTTCAGGAAACAAACCAAACCAAATGAATGTGAAGGTCCTATACAGGGTACAGAGATAGTGAAAGACCTGGAGATCAAGGAGGAAGCAGAATAATCCCCAACGTTCCTTTTCAGGGGAACTCACATGCCTTGAAAAGAGACTATATAACTCTTGCCCAAAAATGTGTTTTGTCTCTGTGTTATGTGTCTGTGTCTTCGTGTATGATTATGTTTTCAACTTAACATTAAAACCCTTCCCCATTCTCCTTTGACCCCATGAACGCCTTTTGATCCCACGCACCCTTTTGTACCCATAAACCCTTTTTGAGGCTATAAATCCCTTTGAGGCAATATATGCTAGCAACTGTTAATGTCTCATTGGCGGCTGTTTGTTTGCTATAGTGGGTTGCAAAACGAACATAGTACCGCACCCAAAAAACATTTACAGCAACGACTGGTTCTACAAGAATTTTCGCTTCCCTATTGAACTAATCAAAGTACTGAATTGTACCTTTGTGCGTTCTGATGTTGTCGAATATAACGTCTTAGGAAACAGAGGTGCGTTTCTGCTTACAATGTGTGTATGTGTGTGGGGGGGGGGACACGTATCACGTTCTCCGAGAATTTGTACATGCTCGATATCTTCCTGTCCGTAAATTGTATTTTGACAGTGTCAATATTAGCATAAAAGGAGATCTTAGATACAATATTCTATACTCGAAAGAAAAAGTCACCGTGAAACTACATTTTCGGAAACGATTCTTTAGCGAATTGGAACAAATGTATCCTTCGTACCAAAAACCAGCACATCAAGTACATGGTTTAGGCGATATGTTAAAATCAGCTTTTCGTACCGTAACATGCATCTTGAAACCTTGTTCACCCGAGTAGTGCTTACTTTAAAAGATGCCGCTTTTACTTAAGAAAAAAACATTTCTCCAAACCGTACTAATCGAGTAACAAATTCCAATATAAAAACAACCTTGATGGATGCATGAAAATATGTGTTGATTCAAACCGGAAAAGAAAACGACTCAGGGATACACTCATATAAATTCCCGCCACGCTTGTGTCAAGGGAATAATTTCTCGTTCACGACACATCAAGAACAAGGCAGAAAAAGACGTCGATAAACGAATAGGCCGCAAGGAACAGGATAGGTAAAGAACAACTGTCAGAGAATTTTATGTTTTTATTACTAACTGAAAAATGGAAAGTGATGCACCGGGATTCTTGCTATTTTTCTTAGAACTCCATTTGTTTGCCATGCCACCGGCGATAAAGATGATTCACAAATCCCAGTGGGTAGGATTTGATCCTGTGTCGTCTTTGACCACCTAAACACCAATAAAATTCGAATCAAAGTACAAAACAAACAATACATCGATCTCAATAACAGTTATTTATACCTAAATATCAAAGTTCTCAAAGTTGAGAACAGCAATCCAAGCTCTGATGCCAGATTAGTCTCCGTCAACAATTTCACGCATTTATTGTTCAACAAAGTGGATTTGCACTTGAATAACAAACCGGAGAGTAGCAGCAATGACATTATTCGAACAGAGCGATCTTCGAAAATCTCTTGACGTACAAAAAAACAAGCGATGCATACATAACTGGATGATGCGGTGGTATGGGAACCTGACACTTTGGAAAATATCAACGACACATAGTTCAATGCGGAATGACCGCCCAAATAAAATCAAATGACGCAGTTTAGAAATTGTTACGTGTTTAGGCTCGAATAAACAGTAACACAGAAAGAGTGAAAACAAGAAGCTTTTAAAATTTAACAAATAATTTATTTTCCTGGAAAATGTTTGTAAAAATGAAAAAAGAGAAGAACTTATGGTATCAAGAATCAAATCCAAAAATAATCTAAGAATAATCCACGAATTATTTTGCAAAAGTCCTAGTAACAAATGTTCTAATAATTTCACGTTCGAATCCTGATGGAAAATCCAAGATGGATGACGATGACGTATGCTGTGGTCAGTAGTGTGCTTATCTACAGTTGCTTGTAGAAATACAAATAATGGCACTCCGGTGTTGGAAATCCAAATTAAATTTGTAAGCAATGTCTTTCCAAAATCTCTGTGTGAGCACTCCTCAAAATATTTCCAGAGAAAAAAGAATTAATCATTTTGAAATCCAACTGATCTGAAGAAAAATCTGGCTACAACAAACTAACTCGACATCAGTGTAAAAAGCCCCAAACTGAGAGATCTCTCTCTAAAACAAAGGTTATATTGTATTATAAGACGCAGTTTCGAAATTCCCCCAAGTTGCGAAATCAGAAGGGGGGTCACGTGATCATGTTTATATCACGTACACAGAATATGGCCTTGACTAGACCAATAATTTTCTCTTGGAAATAAAAGAATAGAAAACGTTGCTTACATATTAAACCCAAAGCCCCATCATGACCTTGACAACAACCAATCATTTTCAAAATAAAAATAGAACTTTGTTTACTAATTTTGAATCAAGTTCAGCATCCAGGCCAACACCTGGTGTTTATGAAAAGAATGATTCAGGTCAACCAATTTTTTGGAAAAATATCATCTCCAGTGAATAAATTTACGTTATAACAGCATATAATAGAATAAAATTCTTAAAACTGACAAACAATTAAATTAAAATAAAAGTGAATTAAATCAGATATACGTAACAAAATGATGGATCATTTGCACGTTCGCATGTGGTTCCAAGACAAGTATTTGTTGAATGAAGTGGATGTGCACCTGGGACTGATTCGAAGTCGTACATGCTAACGAGTTTAAAACGAACGCCGAAGAGGCCAGACTTTTCGTGCACCGTGTGGAAGTCTTAGCTAAGGTGGAATCGAATTCAGTCAAACTAGGAGCAGGACGAAAGTAGAGTATTGTCTATGACGAGTAGAAGTGGAAACCTTCACCATTACCACTGGACTCCGATCAAATCGAAGACATGTTTTCAAATGACAGCTACCGAAACGGTTGCTCACTGGCATCGTCAGCAATGAAGCCATTAACGAGGCCAACGATCAATATCCATTCGAGTTCCAACATTTCAACGTGCCCAAGATATGAATCACCCGAGATGGCCAGGCGTTGTGTACTAAACCTTTTGAACCTAGTTTTGCCATGTAAAATTACTTGAGATCTTACTTGATACTGTCTGAAGCCACAGGACAGTTATGTACCAACATCAGCCACTGTTTTTCGTACGACGAGTATGCAGGAGGATATGCTTTGTGGGGTTTTGATTTCACTCCAGACCAAGGCAGCAACGATGGGCATTTCCGCCCAATAAAATCGGACCAACTTCATGTGGAACTTTAGTTTTAAAGTAGCTCATGCGAAACCAGTGAACGCCATCGTGTTTTCCGAATTTACGTCACTCTGGAAGACATCACTTTGGGAGAAGTGATCCCAGATGATAAGAAGAAAAATGATGGAATACGAGGGGATGGAAATAGGCGACGAGGGTGTTTTCTATCCAGAAGAACAATTGCAACAGCAGTCGTTTACAACAAATGAAAAAGACAAAAAATATTTTTAAAAATCCAATTTTGCTCCTGACCTAGCTGAAAACATGAGAGAACGTTGTTATTCCTAGTCAGGAACAGCACGACAAACGTTTTGTGATTTCAGAAGACATGTTTTGAGAGCATCTGAAAGATGCATGGGCCTTCATCTTAGAAGAGAAGAGTTTGAAAAAGTGGTATAAAGGCTTGCGTGTAGGGCCGACAAGAGGGGGCGGGGTAACCGGAGATATATTCCCCGGGCGCAAGCCCGTAAGGGAGCCCGGGGCAAACAACACTTTTTAATTTTATGAAAGAAAATTTTGTTTGAAAAAGAACTAGGAGAGGCCCAGGTATTTCTTATCCCAGGGCTTGTTATCGCTCTCTGCTTGCGTGATTGTTTCTTACCTCCACTTATATCTCTGGAGGCGAAACGCATCCAAGCCATCTTGCAGCGGAGTAGAGATATTACCTGCTCATCGACTTCCTTAACAGATATTTACAATGAAAAAGTCGAGTTCACACTCGAATGTGGACTTGCATCATTACACGTGAAACAAATGAATACACTGGAACTTCATTACCTTCTGACTCACAGTTCCAACAAGGTTTTTTTTTTTTTTGTTCTTTTTTTTAAAATCCAGTAATGTGTGCTAACGATGAACTTCCTCTCAAAAATGTAAAGACGTTCAAGCTTAAATGTCAACCACACAGACGACATTCATCGACCACGAACCCACTGGGTAGTCGCCTACTTTCTCAGCGACCAAAGTGTGGAATATTTCGATTCTTTTGGATTACCTCCTCTGGAAGACGACATCATCGACTTTACGAGAAGAAATGTAATGTTTTATTTACTCACTTCAGCAATGTGAGATTACAGGATCATATTCCATTGTATGTGGACATTATTGTATGTATTTTTTGTTATGAGCGCAGTCCTGGAATTTCCTTAAAACACTTGGTGACTTGTTTTCGTTGTGAGTACTCTAAAATTGATAATAACATAAATAGGTTGTTTGTGAACATTGTGGTTACTCTTTTCTTTGGATCAAAAACGTAATCGGCATCAATGGCAGAATGGTCATTAGAAGTGTAGTCTGACTCCACTATTTTGTCAGCTTTTAAATATATTTGTATTTAATGTTTGGGATATTTGTAAATATTTGTATATAAAGAGGAAGTGACGTATCTCAATCTTCCCTCTTCATAGTTTATGTTTCAAATATATAGCAGATTTAGATAAAATATTATGTCTTGTTATGTATACAAAAAATACAGTTTTTTAAACTTTTTTTCACATTTTTTGATGTTCATCTTCTTTAGATGTGTAATGTTTTATTTGACGTTCGCGCACCAAATCACGTGTAATATTTTTCTTCATTTTAAACCTGATTAACAAGAGATGCAAACACAACAGAAAAACATACGAGACCAATCACATAATGCAGTATAAATGTAAGCAATGCAAATCACTTTAAAAGAGACCGTATTTAAAAGTGAGCTTAGTATCTACAAATCTAACAGTACGTACATAATGTTAAAATTAAATAA
Organism: Sinohyriopsis cumingii; assembly: GCA_028554795.2. Taxonomy (NCBI): domain Eukaryota; kingdom Metazoa; phylum Mollusca; class Bivalvia; order Unionida; family Unionidae; genus Sinohyriopsis; species Sinohyriopsis cumingii. The sequence goes on along the minus strand of CM068836.1, from coordinate 46,751,004 downwards.
CCTTTTAAAATGTGCCTATAAAATGCTACAAGACTAACATTAAAATGTTATGCACGTCTGTATAATAAGGCAATTGATTTTAATTCAGCGAAGATAAATTCTTTTGAAGTTCTTCCATTTCATTTATTATTATTATTGTTATTATTATTATTATTATTATTATTATTTTCATTATATGCTCAGAAATTATTACTATTTGGGCATGTGAAGTCGAACAAAACAATTCCCTTGCTCTAGTAGGTCCGTTGCTCTAGTAGGTCAATATCAGAGACCAATAATTTCAGTAACCAATCAAAAAGAATATTGGTCGTGGCTCCACACAGTCGGGCCAATCAAAGTAGTGCATGACGTTCACGTGGACAGGGCAAAAATTAGGTCAAATATTGAACTCTGACCTCAGATGCGTGATATCGATATAAGTTTGGTACATTGCTCCATTGTAAGTGAAAAGTGGTGTTGGTATCAATCGAATATGCAGTTGAAGTACTCACTGAATTAACTTGTTTAATGGTAAGTCATTGATATAGATTAATATTTAAAGTTGTTCATCACAATTCGGAAATTTTCGCGGTACTTAGTACCGGCTTGTTCTTGGGTGGGGCCTTGTGTATGGACAAGTGCTTTAAATTATTATTACGATTACAGTGAGTGGTGTTTGTCATTTTGTAAGAATGAGTGTTTCGACGACCTGGTGATTAGCAAAGAGACGGTTATATGCATCTTTTACGATTTATATCAGTGCGTCAATGTTGCCGTTTTCTTGTCCGATGTGGGTATCAGGGTGTTATCTCCCCTGTAAGACTGTTTGTATCCATGTTGCTAGACCAACAGATTGTTCTCCGCCTCTTACTCTTTTAGTGTTAATTCCAGATAAATATAAAAAATAGGCGGACAACAACACCTTGGGCAACTAAAACATGTTGTCAAATAAAGCGACGTCTGCAGGGCGCTTAGGTGTGTGTCGGTTTATACGGATATAGAAATAAAATCCCAAATGTTTCTATTATTTCTAACTCCTAGTCCTCATCAGTGGCGATATTTTGCATAAGTTATAGGGCTGGATCAGGGTTACTATTAGTCCTACGATGTAAGACATAGCACATGTTATTTTTGTTTTTGTTGGACAAGGTTACTGTATATTAAAGTTGGGTAGTCCATTGTACTGTCATTTTTATTATCTTCTATATATTTAAAACATTTCTTTGTAATACTGGAGCGAAAACGAAAATAAAATAGTGCAGTTAGAATATTCGTTGAATGTATTCGGAAAGGATTCGAATAGTCGTCGATAGGATGATTTATGAAACTTGATAGAATATAAATTGCCCAAATCAGATCTTGGAACTTCTAAGCCATAAGAAACTCATTCTGAATTGATAAATGTTTTTAACTTGACACCCATAGGTGGGTATTGATCTCGTACGTAAGACGTAACTTGCAATTGCTTCGGGATGGCTTTGTAACTTCATACAGTATAATTTAACATCTACTTGGACCAGGTACTAGGAATAGGAACTGGCTCCCCACTTAAAGCAAGTTTGGAGGTAGATGATTCATTTTCCTGGGTAAAGAGGGGAATAATCCTAGGACAGATTAAAATATATGCAGCTAATTATGTCTCTGTATTAAATGCACATCAGAAGCAGAGAAAGCAAACTTTACTAGCAGTGGTGTAACGGCAAAGTCCTGGACCAGTACAAAATTTAAATGGTTTTGTTCCGAAGTCATGCACATCTTGATAAGAAGCTGACATCTGCATTGCTGACTAAATAACCAAGAAAAGGATAGTGATAGTAAGCTTATTGATAATTCTTTAACTTTGTAATGACCTCATACTGGAATAAAAAACCAAACGTGGAAATAAGTTGTTCCCGTGTTAACTTACTCAGCATTGCTTAGTTTACATTTTGTCTTCTTTCTTTAAAAAATGCTGCCAGATTCATTAGGTATCTGGACAAATATTTGAATATGAATTTTCTATTAAAATTGTCACAAAAAGTATTCTGATTGGAATGTTTGACTGTTTAATTGAGCTGTCAAAATATTGAATGCAACACTTTTATATTCAAGAGCATTCAGACTACTGAATTAAGTTGGGATACTAGGTTCTTTTCTCTGATAGCTGATTTTGAAATCTGATGGGTCCCAATATTACATCAATACATTCAGGACTGACTATTACTTGACAGCATAGCATTTGATTTGTATAAAAAAAAGAGTTAAGTGGGAAAGTAAAAGAGTGAAAGGTGATTATTTAGAAGAAAAGAGTCTTAAGAAAATAATGGAAAAAGATACATTAATTAGAAAATAAATTTGTAGTAATTCTGCATGAAAGATGTCAGATCAGGAGTGCTTATACAATTTGGGAGGGTGTTCCAATGACTTACAATTTTGGGGAAGAATCAGTATTTATAGTAATCTTCAGAGGTAGAGAATAATTACAACTTCAGAGACTGACACATTCTGGGGTAGCTGAAATGCATATATCAGGTTTTCTGATGTTGGAATGTCCAGTGTTGTCTGCTGTCTTGTAGGGTTTCGTTAATTGGTTTTTTGGCTCATCTGGAGTCTAGTGATTCACATTGCATTGGTCTGATCATGGGTTTTGGAGTTCAGACTGGTAACCAGTATTCAAGGTTTGGTCGTACCACAGTGAAATAAAGTAGGGTTTAATGTCACATTGGCACCATGCTGACCTTAAGGTGCTAATTAAAAGTTAAGTGCTAAAGATGTAAATAAAAGGTGTGATGTTGACTGATTCATTTCTGATCAGTATGTACGTTTTCTCAAAAACTTCATTGTGCTGTTTTATCTATGCCTTTTGATGAAAGGTCATTTTGTCAGTTAAATGCCCAGGTATCTTATTGATTTCTTTATCAGCTGATGACATTTAACTATAGATTATGGGGATCTTGACATCATAGGTATGATGCAGTTCCATGCTGGATGAAGGAACATACCTCAAGTCTCCTTAGAGGCACAGATTTTCTTGGAATTCTTTGCAGTCCCTATTCAAGAAGATATTTCTGTACACAACACAATCATATGCAAAGGCATATGTCCTGGACATAACATACTGTGGAGATCTTTGATGAACATTGTTGTAACAGGATATGGGGAAAGGACACTACCTTGGAGTACTCAACCACTATTGCTGAATCTTATGTGGCTCTTTCCATTGTAACATCCTGATACAGCTTGGCAAGATGGCACTCTTGTGTTACCTGGTCAAAATGCCCTTAGCTGAAGTCAAGGATTTCAATGTCAATTTGCTTGCCTCCAATGAGTGATGAAGACAGCTCATGTACCAAGGTAATTAGTTGAATTTTAAAACTTCGTCAGCAATTTATCCATGCTGGCTGACCGAGAGATTGTTGAGTGCCTGATTGGAGTCCATATAATATTCACCCAGGATAATCTTGCATGCCTGTTTCTGGAGTCTGAACAGCTTGATTACTGTTTTGGCAGCAGTTGTCCCACACAATATTGCAGTCATTAAAGTATGGTTGAACATAGGTTTTGTGAATCGTTTGGTTTGTCATTTTATACCATAGCAACATAAAGTAGGTTATTTAATGCTTAGACAATTGGAGTAAAGTGCCTTGCCAGAGGACATTGTGGTAGAATATGAACTTGTGTACCCTTTGTGTCGTGAGTCTGGCATTTGAACTGCCAAATCCCAAAATGTGAAGGAAAAGAAATGACTTAATTGCCTGAAGATCTAATCAGGTCGTTTGCACATTAATGTACACATGACTGCTAATATTTTTGTCTGCATTTAATGGTCTTGTTTAATTGTGCTTGCAATTTGTTTCTAAAAAGTATAAAAGAGTTTAAGAATGTTGAAAAGAAGATAAGCTGTAATTATTAAAACATGTAGTCAGGTCATATGCATGAAATGATAACCAAAATTTTGTTTTTGTGTAAGAAATGGGTTTGCCTAATCATGGTTGGACATTTTTGTCCCAGAAAAATAAAGTTCCAAAAAGTTGAATGTTTTAAAAAAGAAAATTTTGATGTAATTTCCTGATAATCTAACCAGATTATCTTCATATGCATATAAATATGCCTGATTAATTTTATTTGTCGGTGTTTAATGGTATTTGCACTTTGGATGGATGAATGTAGATATCTGCATATGGATGGACCAGGTAGCAACTTGTTTTCAAAAAATAACTCAGATTGAAGGAATCTGGATTGCATATTGTGATTTTTGTTCCTCTTTTAACCAAAGAGTACAGTAGAAAAATACATTACCAAGATGCCCATGGCATGTTATGTCACCAGGCAAGTGCATGAGCTCATGGTCTTGTCCAGCCAGGCTGTCACATTCTTTTGCCAATATAGCATGCAATTATTTCATGACAAGCTTCAGTAGGTGATTCATTTGAACTGCAAGCTCAGTGATAAGTGACCATCAAAATAATATGATGTACATTATAAAGTGAGTTTCTTTAACCTATTTAGTCACCTCCTTTTGGCCCTTATTGGTCCTTTGATCAGCACAATTCATACAACCTTAAGAAATCCTTTACCTATATGGGTTCCATTGTAGAATGAATCAGATATATAACCTGTTAAATTTGGAATTTTTAGTTTTTATTATTTACAGTCAAAAATTACAAACTATATAAAATATGATGGTATTTAGTGGATGAAATGAAACACAATGCCAGTAGTTGACAAAGTAACATAGAAATCAGGATCAATTTCCAGAAGACAAAATACCAAGTACTCATTGAAGTCCTTAAAAACTTCTTGAAAATAAGCCATTATCAATAATTGCAGTGCTTTTTTTAATGCTAATCCCCATTTAAGAGTACATGTCTGTGTCTGACATGTTATGACTATGGTGTTACATGTATTTCTGTACAATTTCTATCACAACACTACACTATTGACCCTGTTGTGATAATTGATTGTACATGACCACAGTTATTTAAGTGGCTACTTATCCAGAGGAACACCAACAGGATCTCACCTTCTAATATTTTGAATAATATATTCTGTTGGTAGGTAAAATTAGAAAGACTCAATCCAATGTCTCGTTATATCTTTATCATGTTAAAAACAATGGTGATAGAATATTATCATAATTTCTATTTTAAAAGGTTGTTAATGTAAGTTACCCAAAAAAACATTTATTAGTTTGTGTTTGGATTTAATCATGTTGCACTTTGATTTAATGATTCAGATGGATTGAATGGGATTAGAAAGTCTTATCTAAATAACAGTCTAGAGTATATTTATTTTTTGTTTTTGCCTGTTTGATCATCCTTAAATGCCATGTCATTATGCACAGATACATGCCTTTTTGTCTAATGATGGATCAAGACAAGTGAACAGGATAAATGGGTTATTGTGGTAGGGTTTAACAACATTTTTCAGCACAAGATAGACTATACATGGTGGACAGTATTAATGGTGGAGGAAGAACCTGGGAAATCCCTGGAAAGAACCATCAACCCTCAAGAAGCTACTGGCAAGCTTTCTCACATACCCACATTGGCTGAATCAGAGACTTGAACCCATGTAAACATGTGAGATGGCAGTGATCCATAATGGAGAGCACTTTAGACCACTTGGGGCTCCCGATAAATGGGTAAGTTACACAAATAATTTTTCTAGTTAGGCAATCATGGATTCTGCTTACAAATGTCCAAGTGTACTCTGCACCTGAATTTCCACATGGGATGTTTCAGATTGGGATTGTGCATGTCCTAGTGACTTCTAAAGATGTTGCCTGTACACCCAAATGAATACAATCGGACTTTGCTAAAAAATATTTACTTGATGATACAATTTGTTTTCCTCCCAATTAGCAAGATGGTCTAAAATGATTAATCACTTATCAGTAGTTGTTAGCACAATTAATTACCTTGGGGGCACACCACTGTAGGTATGGTGAATATACCATAATGGCCTTGAGCAAGTACATTGTGTGTATACCTGAGCATGGCCACTAATGCTGTCCGGCTTTCTTGATGTTAGTAACTTCGTTGTTAAATGTACATAGCTTAAACAATTGACTTTTTTATTTCTTATTAAACTTCCAAACTTGAATTGAGAATATCAACTTAGCTGGTGAGCGTGTATTTTAAATATCTCCTTTTTTCAGTCAGTTTACACAAACTTTGCTCATTATTTGCATTGAAGTCAATTCCACCCAAGGTAAAACTTTAAAAACATGAGGTTAAAAGAAGGCATTTGGACAATGGAGATTTTAAATTTATTTTAGAAGGCATTTTTAAAGCAAATGGTTAGCATACTTTGTCTGGAAATTTATAATGCGTATCTCATGTCTCCGAAACATTGAATGCCTTTCTTAAAGATGGTACAAGTTTTTAATTGAAGATCTTATTGTACCAGTATGAGAGTAAGAAACGTATCTTCCAAACTGAATCTTGATTTTTTAAATTTTTTTAAAATAGAATTATATTATGGTTTAAGTATCAGTCGAAGGGGATTATATAACACTAATAATGAAAATTGCTTTAGAATCACCTATTCCATCATTTCCTTGTACCATTGGTTATTCATTGATGAAAAATGGCATAGCAAAACTGTATAAGCCAAGGTCTCAAACCTAAAATACAAAATGAGAAGTTAAAATGTTGAACTGTACCAGCCATGCAGTAAATATTTTATGCTACTGAAAGATGGATGACTACATGGCAGTTGCTTGTCAATTATAAAATTTGATGTGACAGATGCTATGTTGTGTGTTATTCAAATCTAAAGTGGTACAATGATTTGTATGAACTAAAAAAGTTAACATGTAGTTATTAAGTAAACTTGAAAGATCAGATGCTTGTGCAATCTTAATAAAGGCAGAGCTCAAAACTGATGATAGTATGCTTTCATTTTGCTTCTTAAATTCTGAAGTGCTCATAAATTGCAGAACAATTTTAGTGGTGAATATAAAAACATAAAAAATTTTGTTTGCACTGAAACGAGTTCATTTTGAGCCCTAAAATGATTAATAAAGTCATGTCCATCATGTCAGTTTCCAACTCCCATCATCCCAAGATCAAATTTCTGGCCTTGCCTTAGCTTTTATTCCTTTTCCTTCACTGCACAGTCAAAAAATGAATTGTCCACTAATCTTTAAGATCTGTATCTCATTTTGTCACTCCCAGTCAAAAAACGAACACATCAGACTATGTTCCAATATGTTTGCCCTAAAAAAAATGAAAAGGATAATACCAATGAAAATTTCAGGAGGTCCAGTATTTAAGGCAGTGACTTGAGAAGATGATACCCAAGAAATCCTTGACTTCCTGGTTTAGGAAATTAGTTGAACAGCTGCTGCAAAGAGTCTTCTAATTTTGCAATATACTGTGTGAAAAGTACTTGTACTCATGATTAGTAAAGTCAGAAGTACTTGTATGCATGATTAACAAAGTCAGAAGTACTTGTACTCATGATTAGGAAAATCAGAAGTACTTGTACTCATGATTAGGAATGTCAGAAGTACTTTTATGCATGATTAGTAAAGTCAGAAGTACTTGTATGCATGATTAACAGTCAGAAGTACTTGTACTCATGATTAGGAAAGTCAGAAGTACTTGTACTCATGATTAGGAATGTCAGAAGTACTTTTATGCATGATTAGTAAAGTCAGAAGTACTTGTATGCATGATTAACAGTCAGAAGTACTTGTACTCATGATTAGGAAAGTCAGAAGTACTTGTACTCAAATACTTTAAAAAGTACTGTCCCATGTCTGCTATTAGCAGAGATCATATCAGGACCACTAATATTAATTTGGTGCTGCTTTATTAGTATTATACATATATATCGCTGTTATGGTAAGCTGTCATTTCTTTGGAGCAAGTATCACAGTAATATATTCCTGGTATGGTAATTCTTGTTTCTTTTGGAGCAAGTATCACAGTAGTATATTCCATTTATGGTAAGCTGTGATTTCTTCAGTATCACAATTATATGTTCCTGTTATGGGCAGCTGTCATTTCTTTAGGACAAGTATTGCTGTCATTTATTGAAGACAAGTTTTGGAGTAATATATTCCTGTCTTGGTAAGCTGTTATTTCTTTAGAATGAAAGTAATATTGCTGTTATTGTATGCTGTCATTTCTTCAGTATCATGGCAATATCTTCCTGTTATTGCAAGTTGTCATTCCTTATTATCAAAGCAATATACTCCAGTTTGGGTAAGCTGTCATTCATTTAATTATCAAAGTAATATACTCCAGTTTGGGTAAGCTGTCATTCATTTAATTATCAAAGTAATATACTCCAGTTTGGGTAAGCTGTCATTCATTTAATTATCAAAGTAATATACTCCAGTTTGGGTAAGCTGTCATTTCTTCATTATCAAAGTAATATACTCCAGTTTGGGTAAGCTGTCATTCATTTAATTATCAAAGTAATATACTCCAGTTTGGGTAAGCTTTCATTCATTTAATTATCAAAGTAATATACTCCAGTTTGGGCAAGCTGTCATTTCTTCATTATCAAAGTAATATACTCCAGTTTGGGAAAGCTTTCATTCATTTAATTATCAAAGTAATATACTCCAGTTTGGGTAAGCTGTCATTTCTTCATTATCAAAGTAATATACTCCAGTTTGGGTAAGCTTTCATTCATTTAATTATCAAAGTAATATACTCCAGTTTGGGTAAGCTATCATTTCATTAGGACAAGTATTATAGTAATAATCTGTTATGTTAAGCTGTAATGTCAGTGAAACTTTCCTAAGGTGCTTGAAACCATGGACAGTATTTGAAATTGTCAAATCTATATCTTTCAATATGCATGATCATTAGATCATGTCTTCATTAATGACTGATTGTATGGGTAGAAGCATTGGATCGACAATATTTATTGTTCAGCCAGAGTGTAATTTGGATACTATCAGGTTTTTGCTGAACTGTGTCACTGGATTAGCTAGGTTACTAGATCAGTGTACTCTTAAACTTCATTTAACTGGTTACACCACCAGCTGAGCTGCATTTCTCGCTATTGGATAAAAGGTCATGCCATGTGAACAATTGTATAAATTATCTTAGGCCAGATAGGCTTGGGATAACTGCTGTCATGATGTCAAATGCAATAGATGACTCTTTAGTATCTAGTCAACATAATGTTACATCCACAATGGTTAATGCTTTTACCCACCCAATAAATGGATTTGTTTTTTTTTTTGTTTAACTCAGCATTTTGCTTGTAAATCTTGATTCATAGTAAATCAAGGATACAAGTTCTAATGGTATTTTTATTTTTAAAAGTACACTTTACAGTCCATTAATGGACAGTAATGACAATCATGTTACTGATGACAGCGCCACTCTGGTGGCATTGTGGTTAGATCGTCCGCCTCGGATGCAGGAGGTCATTGGTCTGAAGCCCTGGCTGAGTCATACCAAAGACTTATAAAAATGGTACTGACAGCTGCTTTGCTATGCATTCAGCATTAAGAGGTTAGTGTTAGGACTCAGGTCTGCCTGGTGTCAGGATAATGTGAATAGGTGGGACATCATGCTACATGTCTGCGGCATGATGCCCTAGTGCTAGACGTCACTTTAAACTGCCACGCTGTGGACATTGTAGCCATATGACTGAAATAGATTTAAAGCTGTGTTAAAAATTCAAAGCACACACACTGATGACTACACTGTACAGTCCTCTGAGGGACAATATTGACAGTCATATTACTGATTGTACACTTTAGAGTTTTGTAAGGAGCAATATTGAAAAGCGTAGTATTTATGATTGTGCTTTATAATCTTGTAAAGGACAATATTGACAATCATTTTTGCATGTACCATTGACTGTACTCTATACAATCTGGTAGGAGATAATATTAGCACTGATGACTGTACACTTTACAGTCCTGTAAGAAACTATATTGATAATCATAGAACTGATTGTACACTTGACAGTCCTGTGAGGGACAGTGTTGACATTCATAGTACTGATGACTACTACATTTTACAATCATGTAAAAGGACAGTAAATATTGACAGTCATAGTATTGATGACTGTACATTTTAAAGTCTTGTAAGGGACAATATTGACAGGCATAGTACTGATGATTACTTTTTCCAGTCCTGTGAGGGACAATGTTGACATTCATAGTACTGATGACTGTACACTTTACAGTCCTGTAAGAAACTATATTGATAATCATAGAACTGATTGTACACTTGACAGTCCTGTGAGGGACAGTGTTGACATTCATGGTACTGATGACTACATTTTACAGTCATGTAAAAGGACAGTAAATATTGACAGTCATAGTATTGATGACTGTACACTTTAAAGTCTTGTAAGGGACAATATTGACAGGCATAATGATAGTACTGATGACTACTTTTTCCAGTCCTGTGAGGGACAATGTTGACAATTATAGTATTGATGACTGTACACTTTGAAGTCTTGTAAGGGACAATGTTGACGATCATAGTATTGATGACTGTATTGATTCAGATGCATAAACACAACAATGTTTTTATGGTAAGATGTAAATTAGGCAATGTATTAGATAAGTGTCATGAATGTAAATCAATAAGTTTACAAAAATGATTCCAATATGTAAAAAAAAAGCCAAAGGAATGGTGACATTTCATACTGCTAGCAAATTTAGCGTGAATATCACCTTTTCAGAAAGAAATTGCCTTGTTTGATGCCTGTTTCTGATGAAAAACTTGCCTATATGGATATATACTATTGCAATGATTTCACTTGACTGACATCTGCTTGCTATTTTATAATTATGTTTTGACATTAGTATGTACAAGCATATATAAAGAGATGGAGTTCATGGTGTACAAAACCCATAGATTCAGTTATCTTGCATTGTTCAAAATTAAATCCGATAATTTATTTTGTTTAATGCATATACACAAATCTTTAATTTTCACTTGGTACATACCATAGATACTCTTGTAAAAGTTGTATCTGACCACAAACTATACAGACCCAAATCTGCCATCGCATAATGTGAAGGCAGATTAAATTCTATGTAGTTTGTTTGGAATAGTCAGTAGAACAAACATCATAGACCATGTTCTGCCAGTGCATTATGTGACAACAGATCAGAGTGTATGTTCTTTGCGGTTGAACTGTACTTATAAGCAAGTATAGACAGTAGTTTCACATGTATAATATACTGTTGTGCAGTTTATATAAAATCGCCTAATTAAGGGATATGTCAATAGTACTGTACATGCAGGACCAAGGTATTTGTCAAAGTCTTGTTAATATCATATAATGGATCATAATTCATATTAGTATATAACTTTTTAATCCAGAAATTAAATATTTGGAACATGATCTAAATTTGCAGGAAACAAGTACAAGTATAGATAGTATTGCACAAATGCTGAGGAAGGGGATCAAATTTGTTGCTGTTCCTAGCAATCTCTTTCATAGTATTTCTAAAATCAAAAAGAAATTAATAATAAGTCTTGATGCACTGTTTTAATTTCCAAGGATTCCATTTTAATTGATAGGAACCTTTACATTTGCAGTACATAAATATTTGCTGTAGAATCTGTGTTCTTTGCAGGTTGATTTACTATGCAGAAATGAAAAATACATGTAGACTCGGTTGATTCACATGGTTGTATTAATATCATGGGTAACAGTTAAAGCATATCTACATTAGACTTCACACCTAGAGATAAACGGCTGATAATTTCTAATAATGAGCACTGGCAGTAACTGTTTCGGTGGGTGGGTGGGGTGGTAGCAGATCCTAATACTGAATTTATTTTACCATTGATACTCACTTATAAGTGGAGTCCAACAGCAAACTGCATAGACCCAGATCTGCCGTCACAAAATATACCAGCAGATCTTAGTCAGTGCAATTTGTTAGGAGTAATCAATAGAACAAACAACATATGGCAGATTAGGATCTTTGTTGTTTGCAGTCATTCTTGACTTACGAGTGAGTATATACGTTATCTTAACGTGTTAAGACCCAATATATAGTCATTACCCTGTTTTTTGTGTTTTAAAATGCAAAATTAAAGTAAAGGAAAAAAAACTATTGTCTCACACATGTTGCTCTAAAAAGAAAGAATAATGGCCACAAAAAGACAGTTTTCAAAGAACTTATTTCATTCCAAACAGCAAGTAAAACAAATGCTATCATAAAGATATATATATGTATGTATGTAGTGACACAAGTGTGGCTGTACAGTACAATGTAAGGTAAAGTTTAAAAAAAATGTTTTACAAAATAAGATTGCAGAAAAATGTAGGAATATAAACCCTTCCAAATCAATGTAAACATGAATTACTAGAAAAACATGTATATGATTCTTTTCTCAACTATTTGAACACTTTGATCTTATTCATGATAATCAGTCTGGCTTTCGACAGAATCATTCTTATGAAATTGCACTTATATCTATGATTGATAAATGGCTAAAGGCATTAGATAAAGGAGAAATGTCAGGCACCAATATGATTGAAATTTTTGTAACACTTTTAATCTTGTGGACCATGAAATTTTGCTTGAAAAACTGAACATCTATTAATGCAATGAAAACTCCTTAAGCTGGTTTACTTCTTACTTAACTGATAGAATGCAAAACAAGTATCTTTATATGGTCAATTTTCCGAAAGTAAAAGTATTAATTGTGGAATACCACAGGGCTCTATCCTCTGACCTCTGTTATTCATTCTATAATATCAGTGACTTTACTTAGCTCATAAGATAGGAATTCAGTTTCCTCCATCGACCTCCATGCAGAAGAGACTACACTGAAATGCATAAAACCAAACTGTACTCAAAAATAATTTACAAGTTGCTCTTTGCAGACTTAATATATGGTGCAAGGAAAACAGTATTATTATAAATACAGAATATAAAAAGCCTTGCTAGTTTCAAGAAAACAAAAACAAGTCTGGCTAGATAGTGACAAACTCCAAGTTCTGTTTGAAAATGTGATTGTTATTATGACCTCTCATGGTAAAATTCTTGGTGTATTTGTAGATAACAATCTTACTTGGTGTATTCAAATTAAACATGTTTCAAAAAAGGTTAATTCTTACCTTTGGCTACTGAGGAAAATTAAAAGGTTTATTATGTTTCAGTAAAGGGTCTTCTTTTATAAAAGTTATATTCAGTCATATCTGGACCAGTGTAATGTAATTTTGAGTAATGCCTTTAATTCAACAAAACTTTTAAGACTCCAGTGAATAGACAGTTTCCAGAATGCAATGAATAATATAAGCATTTTAACAATAAATGAAAGAATATTTCTTAGAAAGGCCAAATTTATATATAAAGTGTCCAGAAAAGCCATTCCTGTCTCCCTAAGCATTACCTGTCACCAAAGAGATACTGTAGGTACTCCAGATTTAAGGTTCGTTAGAAGTAAAATTACATTATACCAAGGTCAAAGAAGGTATTGTTTGAAAAATGTTTATAATTTACTGATCCACTGGTATGAAACAACATTCTGAGTGACATAAGGCAGGCTTCTAGGGGGCCTCGAGTGGCCGAGTGGTCTAAAGCGCTCACCGTTACAGATCACTGCCATCTCACCTCTGTCTGCGTTAGTTCAAGTCTTGGATTCGGCTAATGTGGTTATGTGAGAAAGCTTGCCAATAGCTTCTCGTGGGTCGGTGGTTCTTTCCGGGTTTTTTCCGGGTTCTTCCTCCACCATTAATACTGGCCGCCATGTATAGCCTATCTTGTGCTGAAAACTGGTGTTAAACCCTACAACAACAACAACAACAACAGCAGCAGGCTTCTAGTATTTTTCCTTTTCCTAATCAATATATCAAATGAATGAAATCTTTAGACATTTGAACAGTTCTAGTAATATAAATGCTGCATGCTTGTCTGTACTTTTGCATCATTTTCACAGTTGACTCTTTCAATACAATATATTTTGTATGTTTATGTGTTCACAGTTGCCTGTGTACATATTCCAGGCTTGATACTTTGATTTTTAGAATGCTTAATTCTTTAGTGTCAAGCTAAATTTGTCACATTGTTGTTGTATATACTGTATATATTGTGCACAACTGCTAGAAGGGGTCAAGGTAGATTAGTTCTGTAACTAAATGAGTTACTTCCTTTTAAATAAAGTCTTTATTATTATTATTATTATTATTATTATTATTATTATTAAGTACAATAGGATAAACTATAAAATGTGCAGATATATAAATTCAATAAAATGTATACAAAATCCATAAACATATGGTTAAATTTTGTTATAGAAAGCACATTCCCTTTCCAGGATTTTGTTGGGTGGTGCATGATCAAACAATTTCTTCATGAAGTTCACATCAAAATAATTCTGTTTCATAAGGGCCCCAGGTGGCCGAGTGGTCTAGAGTGCTTGCCATCTCACCTGTCATGGGTTTGGGTCCTAGAGCTCAGCTAATGTGGGTATGTAAGAAAGCGGCAAAAGCTTCCCATGGGTTGGTGATTCTTACTGGGGTTTTGCCAGGTTTTTCCACCACCATTTATACTGGCTGCCATGAATAGCCTTCCTTGAGCTGAGAAATATGCTGAATCCCAAGACAACATCTGCCTCATAAGGTGGTAGTTAACACATTAACATGTTTTTTTGTTGTTTTTTTCCGCCAGAAATTCAAGTAGGGAACACATTTTGAAAGCTATTTCTGAATAGATCCGAAAACACCAAATCCCAGATTATCTTTCAATTACATACTGCCAAGTTGTGTAAGAAACATTGTTTTTCATTGGCTGTTTGGCTCGCGCATGAGCAGAAGGGTAAAAGTTGGAGTTCTTTTTCATTTTTTTGCTAAACAGACCCATTATTTTGTATCGAGACCACTCTTTATTCCAAATGCCCATCTTATCCTACTTTTTGCAAAGGTTCATCTGTCTGTTTGCAGTTCATACCGGTTTGCCTTTAGATCTGAGACCAAAAAGTCTAAAATCCGGACACGAAATTGGATCCAGACCACGGGCCAATTTTGGGTAGAATAAAATCAGGTCCAAAAAATGAGGTTTTTCCCTGTTTTTTTGTAGTGCAACCTTGAAATTCCAGATTATTTGGTACTATTGTAGAGCTACATCTGCATACCTTTCTATAATACCACCCACTTTAGTGTATCATGCATGACCATGATGCTACAGAGCTCGGCAGTAGGCTACTACCTCCTGCCATGTTAACTCGTCACTAGGGGTTAATGTGTTAACACACTTGCAGAGAATGTGTTCCGCCATCAGTGGACACTGGCATGGTATATCTCTCATCTAGGTTTACCCAGAAGGTATGCACAAGTCAGGTTTGGATGTTTAATATACAGTTGGCACAATACCACCTCATCTCTTAAATTTGTTCTATATGAGACTCACTCACCATTAGTGTGTTTGATGTTCTTGCATTTTCATTCTACATAATTGGTCAAGTATGATCAACATATGCATTTATACAATATTTCAGATCAGTATATGGAGCCTTCCATTGTAAAATGGGTGTCTGCAATGGAGCTTCGGCTGATTTATTCTTTCATTACTCTTTACACTACATTAAGTAGGCAGCCAACAATAAAGAATACTTTTGTTCCAGATTGTATGATTCAGTAGTATCTAGGATGACATTTAAGATTTTGTATGACTTTCATTGTGGAAAGCAAATCTAAAAAGGTAATGAAATTATTTTTTTAGAGGTTTCAGTGTAATTTAAAGTAAGGCTCTAATTTCTACAGTAAAAATATAGGTTTTATCAAGTAACGAGATCAAGATAATGTCCTGGGTGTTGCAATAGCAGCTCTATCTTTGTCTCCATTTTGCCAGCTGTCTATACATTTGGATCATTACCCGGATGGCAGAATACAGTAGAATAGTGTTGAACAGGGAGGTATTTGCTTGCATTTAATGAAACAAATTAAGTGTATTTATTTTCAGATTGACGCTTACATTTTCTATTCTGACAGTGATACTAAATGTGTCAAAGTTTTTGAACTAGTAACTCTAATCATCGACTACAAGATCATATGAGATGGTCTTTGGTCAGTCGTATTTCCATTGATTAGCACAACACTAATCCTCCATAAAACTTCACGCACACATTCATCCTATGGTCTTAAATGAAAATGGTGTCATTCCAATATGACTGCCATGACAACTATTTTAAAAATCTTATCACTACCCCCCCTGAATGTTGTTATGACATTGGGTTTTCACCGAAAGACTTATAATGTTGTCTACTTTGTCCTGAATGAGAGCAGTGCCAAGCTAACACCCATTATGTGACTACAGCAACTAATTTGACATTTTTTGTTATCAGTGAGGAATATCAGAGATTTCAGTGCTCAGTTACAAGGTAGAATGGTCTTGTCTTGAATTCTTGGAAATTCTTTTTGTCCAGTAGAGTGTCTGGACCGTCAAGGAACTCTTGTTTTGGTTTATTTCCCACTGTCCATAACATCAAACATATCCTTGCCATCCATCCAGTTTGTGTTGTGATATCATCCTGGATGGCCTTAGTCACCTAGAAAGATCCGATTTAACATTAATACACTGGATCAGGGCCCCCAGTGGGCGAGTGGTCTAAAGCGCTCACCATTACGGATCATTGCCATCTTACCTGTGTCTGCGTGTGTTTGAGTCTGGTTTGTGAGAAAGCTTGCCAGTAGTTTCTCTTGGGTTGTTGATTCATTCTGGGGTTTACCACGGTTCTTCCTCCACCATTAATACTGGTTGCCATGTATAGCCTATTTTGTGCTGAAAAATGATGTTAAACCCCGCAACAACAACAACAACAACAGAAGTATACTGATCATGCCTGTGATACATTAAACAATACAAATTGTACTTTTTTATTTCAAAATTTTAAAGCTGTGACTAAAAAGTCACTTAAATTCATCTTTTCAGCAAAATTTTATGCTAAAAAAATATGAATTAAAAATTTTAAAAAACTTGCTCTTGAGAAAAGATCAATAAAAGTTTGTTAAAATCTGATTCACCCTGTCAAATTAACATTATCACTGGATGTTCATCAAACCCAAGCACATGCCAATACCATGGACCATTTACCAGTACAATCCTTGCTCACAGTGCGAGGCATCACATGATTTACATGTACAGAAAGCTTGCTAGGCATTTAGGCCTAAAGTCCATTACCTAGCTCAATACCACTAGATATATCATATGTAAATTTAAATAGTCATAATTTTACCATTTTTCTTGAAATGTTTGGCATACGTTATGAGATGAACACTAATTCACATGGGAAAATTAAGTGTAAAACACCGATTTTATATATTTTTGCTAGGCTAATTAATTAATGGGCATGGTAATGATGAGATAAGGCAATAGGTCATTTCAGGTTGTGCTTGGAAAATAGTTAAAATATTATTTGCTATTGTTGAATTCAGATCTCTCAAACGGTATTCCTTGTCACTGTCAGGAGTTGTTGGAAAGAGACAGGAACTATAGGTACGCATCTAGAAAGAAAAAATTGCAAAAGATCACTGAAGCTTATTGAAGATTGTGTGTTTCTTGCCAAAATAAGTATAAGATGATCACTTTAACTGGCTGACAAAAATGATTTATTTATATTGATTAGCATGGGCTCAAAATATGAACACTTGGTTGATGATCGTTAATTCAAAACATGAAGAAGAAAAGGTGACATCGTTAGTACAACCATGGCTGAATTAATTTCCATAGTAGTTTATGTGAGGAAAAAAGTTCTTGATGGGATGGGTACTCAAGCATGAGGAATTTAAATCCCAGTACAGACATCTTTGCTTGCCAAGGTTCTTATAACCCTATCTACACATTGGCAGATCGAATAGCTATATTGGTGCTTTGTCCTAGCAACATCTATTGGATTTCATGGGTTAATTCCCTTAGTATGTAATGCCATCTAACCAATAGCATTGTGCATTGTACATCCACTGAAAACGGTGGTTGCAGTTGACCTAAAAGGGATACTTTGGAAGTTTAACATCAAAAGTATGACTGTGTACTAGAGGAAGACTGTACATGTGTATTTGAGTGAAAGGTATTTGTGCAAACATGCACCGACACTGGAATATTGCTTATTTTATCAGTACATTCAAGTTATGTGCTCCCCTTGTCTCAATCACGCAGGAACAGTGTTCAAATTTGAACAACTTAATTTTGATTGGATGCAGTGGCTTACTGCCGTACCCAGTGAAATTCACAGACTGGAAGATTATAAATATCTGCTCGATATGCCATGGTGTAGATAGGGTTATCGGAACCTTGGCTAACGAAAATGAGTACAGACTTGCTCAGGGCAGTAAGGGCTGTTCATTATCACAGGTGCTTGGGTCATTGATTTTAAAATATTCTAGCAAGGACAAGGAAATTGTTGTAAACATGCTGTAGTTTGACTCAACAATGATTTTAGCATAATGCTAGAATAGATCATATTTATGGCAGAAATGAATAAATCAGTGGTGCAGGTGCCTTTGAGAATGATACGTGTTGAATTTCTTGAATAAACAAGAAACAGGGAAGCACATGGGCTCCACTATTTCCATTTTTGGAATCAACACTAAGAGATTTTCAGCTGGAAAAACTACTAGGGAGATAATAATAATAATAATAATAATAATAATAATGCTTTATTTATAGAGGGTGATCATTAGTCAAGGACAATTCTCCCATGAGGCCCTCTGTATGGGTTCTCAACACCAGGAAGTTATGTACAAGTAGGGGCTACATGAATATGTTAGTTTCCACACTAGATAAGAAGGGGCCGCTAAAAACTGGGTGGATAATTTGGTTGCTAACAGATTCACCCAAATGGGAATTTGTCATGTAATGGTGAATGGAAAGCAATATGTAAAGTTATACCACTCTGTGAGACAGAAGTAATTAGGTGTGAACTTACTATAAAAACATGATGATGATATACAGAGAAATTCTTGGATTTTTTGAGGTAATATATTTTAAGGATTTTTTAAAAGATGTTTTACCTTTATCTTCTGTAAATATGTTTTTAAACAGAACTTTAGGATCTGTATTTTTATCTTGTATTCAGTACTACCAATTTTTTTATTTATTTGGAAGGCCATGTCATCCTTCTTCATCTTTGTATTTTTCGAATCTAACTTTTAATTGACATCCTGTAGACTATTTTGCTGACATGCTTTTAAAACGAATACATACAGTACTCTCCTGATTTCTTACTTCCTCCTTCCAGCCTTGTGCCACCCTCAGTTACCATCAATAAATCAGGATGTACCAACTGATTTGCTCTTTACTTTTCTCTTTCATTCACCACCATTGCCATCTACCAGTGGACAAATGATCTTTAAATAATGATCACAGACCTCAAATGTCTGCCATGTTTTTCAGTTTAAATGATTCATTAAGTGATGTCAGTTACTGTCCACTTCCAGTAAAGGTGATTAGTATTATTTAAACTTGGTTTCTACTTATCTAGAGAAGTCACTAGTTCATGTCCAAGTGCTTACTGCAGTCATCATCTTGGTTGACTGCCCTTAAGATAATAGCGTAACATACTGCTAGGTACAAAGACCACTATGCTTCAATTAGACTAATTAAAGTTGGTGTAGCTTGCATAAAACCATTGTCTTACAGAAGCTTCATTTTAATCAATTTCATTTTATTGATCTCTGCATTACATGTATTTTAATGATGGTTGAATTTACCAGTCTCTGTCTATGTACCTTCTCTGTCTGTCAGATTAAACTTGATCAAATGCCACCTTGGATCAGCCACCATTTGTATGCTTGTGTGAAACAGGCAGATAATTTAGGAAGCACTGTGTCTTTTGAGTTGTTTAAGTCAGGCTTTTATCCAGCATTGTTGATCCAAGTGTTTTAAGCATAGAAAAGGAAGTATGGTATAGTGGTTTGCTAATTTGCTTTAGGAACAACGTTATTGTGTTATAAAGGAGTGCAGTTGTCAGATGTAATGATAACAAGAAATATGGTCTTTTCACAATGACTGAAAAGAATAAATGTGATCAAATCTCAGAGAATTAATTTAGCTTTTCTTTTGAGGTAATCATTTTTGTGCATTTTTTGTTCTTTTCTGTTTTCTTTCTGTATGTGTATTTGTGTGTGTATATATGTATTTCTTTTTGCAGGGTCTAGTTACAGGACACCTTCACAACTAAGATTCAAGCTCCAAGTGTTTTTACTGAATCAGGATTTGTGAACCCCAGTTCAGCATGGCTGACTTACCAACTGTGGCAGAATATTACACTGGGAAAAATATTTTTATCACTGGTGGGACAGGATTTATAGGAAAAGTGCTCATAGAAAAACTTCTCAGAAGTTGTCCAAATCTGAACAAAATATATATATTGGTGCGCCCAAAGAAGTCACAAAGTATTGAATCAAGGACCGAAGAACTGACAAAATGTGCTGTAAGTATGTTGAGGAGTTAGTTACTGAATGTAAAATGTTATGAAAGGGAAAGTTATTATTTGATACGTTATCTTCATACATACAGAAAGCATAAATGAAGTTTGTGAAAGTTCATGCCTAGGGAAATATTTTAGTTCAAACTGTTGAAAATCTTGAGAGTATCTGCCATGTGTTCAGCACCACCATATTGCAAAGATAAATGTGCGAATGCATCAGAGGATCTCCTAATGGTTCACCATATTGCAAAGATAAATGTGTGAATAATGTGAATGCATCAGAGGATCTCCTAATGGTTCACCATATTGCAAAGATAAATGTGTGAATAATGTGAATGCATCAGAGGATCTCCTAATGGTTCACCATATTGCAAAGATAAATGTGCGAATAATGTGAATGCATCAGAGGATCTCCTAATGGTTCACCATATTGCAAAGATAAATGTGCGAATAATGTGAATGCATCAGAGGATCTCCTAATGGTTCACCATATTGCAAAGATAAATGTGCGAATAATGTGAATGCATCAGAGGATCTCCTAATGGTTCACCATATTGCAAAGATAAATGTGCGAATAATGTGAATGCATCAGAGGATCTCCTAATGGTTCACCATATTGCAAAGATAAATGTGCGAATAATGTGAATGCATCAGAGGATCTCCTAATGGTTCACCATATTGCAAAGATAAATGTGCGAATAATGTGAATGCATCAGAGGATCTCCTAATGGTTCACCACAAAATTGTATTCACTACAATGCAGCTACGAAATATTTTCATAAAATCACTATTTTCAGTTCACTTAACCTAATGTTTGATTTTAATTCAACGATGCCTTTCTTTTTCCAATGAGGACTAAAGTTTGTGATGAAGATTTAAGTTTGCGACAATTTCCAACCCACATGAACATAAAAAGATGACGTTTTGGTCACTAGAATTATCACTCAGAAATAGATAAATCATACTTAATCTGGGCTGAAAATCAAATGATTTCCTATTTTATCTTTTTCATTAGAATTGCAAACGTGTAAGTGTATTGTTATGTTAGGCACAGAAGGACTGTAACCAACAGCATAGTACATGTAGACATTGTAAACATGAGCCAACATTGCATTGTCATAGGCAGCCTTAAGTGTGTTTATGACTCACAATGATACTATGGTACTCTAAAGCAATTTATTTCATAGAAGTATAAAATATTTTCCACTCTGGTATGGAGAGTACTGTATAAAGAACATGTCTTCTGCATACAAATTGTAATAAAACATGTCCCGTGCAAACAATATGTAATAAAACATGTCTCTTGCAAACAATATGTAGTAAAAAAAATGTCCCTTGCATAAAATATGTAATAAAACATGTCTCCTATAAATAATATGTAATAAAATGTCTCCTGCATACAGCATGTAATAAAACATGTCCCCTGCATACAGTATGTAATAAAACATGTCCCCTGCATACATTATGTAATAAAACATGCCCCTTCATAAGATATGTAATACAACATTTCTTCTGCATATAATATGTAATAAATGCAACTTGCGCTTTCTTTATAAGCATAATGTGTAAGAAGTATATTACAATGCATCATATTTGTTACATCTAAAGGCATGGAAAGATAAATGAGGTATTAAATTATGGTATATGTGCCTATTTTATTTCTTTTCTGCCTGATGCCAACCAGTGTTATTCCAACCAATTTTCTCAAAAGTTTATAACTTTTTGGGAGGTTTTTTAGTTGAAAAGGGGGGGGGGGGCACTGTGCATAGCCTAGGTAATTGGCTTATCGTAATGAATTTAAAGGATCTTTGACTTGTAGTCTATTTATTTTGCAGCATTTTTAAATAATAAGTTGATGTAAAGCAATAAATGAAACTGTTCTGACCTTTATATAATGGTACATGGTATGATGAAAAACAAGCGAGTACATCAGTGCTAATATCCCATGTATTTTTAATTTATCTTTTTCATTATGACTGTTACTAAATTATATGCTAATTTATTTATAATTTAATTAAATTTCTAATAGAGATATGCACAAATTATATAATAAGATATCAGTTCCATATTTTTCTGTGATTTTCAGTTTGCAGTTGTATTCAACCTCTAAGCTAGTACATGCAGTATGTGTAACGAAATGAATCATGGGAAATGCTCAATAAATTTTTTCTCTCTCCAGAATTAGATATTTACCTAGAGCCTTCCAAATTTGCACAAATGAGTTGATCCACTGTAGAGAATAGTTGCCATTACCTCAAAACTACAAATATAAACATTTCTGCTTATTAAACCATATACACGTACATATAAAAGAATACAACTTTTCTTGCCCTTTCCTAAGTTATTTGACAAGGTGAGACAGGATAGTCCAGATTTCGGCAAGAAGCTGATTCCAGTGAACGGAGATATGATGTCACCTGCCCTTGGCATCAGTGAGGAAGACAAACAGCTGCTTCAGAATGAAATTCATATTGTGTTCCACAGTGCTGCCACCATCCGCTTTGATGAACCTTTGAGGTAAAACTCTTTGATGTGGCATGAGAAGGTAGTTCTTTAGATTTTCTTAGCATATTCTTGTCCCATCAACATAGGTCTAGTAAATCTGCCATGTTTAGAATTTTAAAGCTTGAAAAGTGGAATACAGCATATCAGTTACAATAGATATACTGTGTATACTCACTTAAAAGTTGATATTTTTTATTT
Source organism: Sinohyriopsis cumingii (assembly GCA_028554795.2). Classification (NCBI taxonomy): domain Eukaryota; kingdom Metazoa; phylum Mollusca; class Bivalvia; order Unionida; family Unionidae; genus Sinohyriopsis; species Sinohyriopsis cumingii. The sequence goes on along the minus strand of CM068836.1, from coordinate 46,727,965 downwards.
ACTGACAACTCAGTTGATGCCAAGTAAGGGTTGTCTTGAAAGTGCTACGTACAGTAAATTTGATGAATCTAGAGGTAGTATTGGCAACTCAGAATGTCTGCAGTACATACAGATGCTTTCAGTTAATATGTTTTATGTTTTCATGCCCATTTTCCCATTGAGAAAGGTAAATATGACTCACTCTGTATTACCCATTTCATAGTGGTATTCATCACCCAATACTTGCATCTAAGTATTTTTTTAATCTTAATAATTTGAAAATATTACTGCTAAATTAAATATTACCTACTGCAAAGTGAAGTGTCCGTCAGTGTTGTTTACTGTAGGTATTTAATAGTAAGTTTATTATTTCCATTTTTGTTGAAGTCTATCAACCTGTATTTGTATTGTATTTTATATTTTGCTGTATAAACACTTTTCGCTTGATGCAATAAAAGCTTTGATCCTTATCTTATATTCTCTAGTGTTATGTGCCTGTTCACATGAGCGATAAGTCCATAGTTTGTACAGGTAGCACTAACTTTGTTTTTAAGTTGACAGTCCTTTTGGTGAAGCTGTGAACTTGATACTTGTTCAGTGCCAAGTCAAGTCTTGCAACTCCAGTGTGCTTTTGACCTTAATCCCTGAGCTTGTAAAGAAAGTACCCTCTTTGTTTTCCCATGTGACAATCCTTTTATCTAGACATGAATTTGATACTTGTTCAGTGTCAAATAACAGGGTGGTTATTTGAACTCCCAGTGATCTTGAGACACAATTGATGCATGGTTAGTTGCATCCTTTAATAGATTTCACTGATTTTATGATCAAATTGTCACTTACAGATCCCAAACTCAGTCTTCAAAAGGCACTAGCATAATAACAGTAAAGATGAAGAATTCAAGTTAGCCAATATTTATGACGATGGAGTAATTTCAGAACTTTAATTGGTCACTCAGACATACAGGATGAATTTATGGTTTTTGTATCAGGTGACATTAGACATTTATGTGTTAATATAGATCCCAAATGTATGGAGTTTACTTGCATTGTTTATTTTGTAAGAGATATGGAATTAACATATTACTGGAAATTGTGGATTGAATCAATCTGGATATTTTTTTGGGTTAGAGATATGTGACCTGTAATAGAGTTCATGGATTTATCATACAGTTAATTTAAATTGTCAAGCATTGTAGATTTCTGTGGAAATGTAGATGCACAAATTAAAATGGTCAATTTGTTTGTGACATATTCCACTCAGTGATGTATTGTTCACTGGTTTCATCTTTACTTTTACAGTCTATCTTTTCAACCTGTTTGGCTTGTTTATTTTTCCAAAGTACAACACTGACTCACTGGCAACAAGTCACCAATTACGATAGTTCTGACTTGCAGAATATACCTCAACTTACAGGAAGCTCAAAGAGAAATTAGTTTATTGCAGCCCTAAAAATATCTTACCATCTGTACTCACTTATAAGATGGGGCCCCGAGTGGTCTAAAGCGCTCTCCGTTGCGGATCACTGCCATCTCACCTCTGTCTGTGTGGGTTCGAGTCTAGGATTCGGCCAATATGGGTATGTGAGAAAGCTTGCCATTAGCTTCTCGTGGGTAGGTGGTTCTTCCCAGTGTTTTTCCTCCACCATTAATACTGGCTACCATGCATGGCCTATCGTGTGCTGAAAAATGGCATTAAAACCAACAACAACAGCAGCAGCCCTAAAAAGGGTGGTGATTCACATATAATTTAGTATATACTGTACTCAGGATGCAGGTGAAGAATTGATTGCCCCAACAACTAGCTACATTGGTCTCCAGCAGTCATGAAACTCTAGTCTACTCCTTGTGAACAGAATATCATCATGACACTAGAAGACTTCTTATGATATCTGTTTGGTCTGAAAGAAAAGTGTGTTGACCAGGCATCCAATATGACCACCATATCTTGAAAATTATTATCACTACTGAATAGCTGGTCACATCAACATGGGGTTTTCACTGATTATTTATTCTAGTTGGTTCAAAATAAAAATGTGTCTGACATCCAGTAATGCTACTGCACCAGCCATATTGAAAATCTTGTTATTGCTACTCCTCCTGAACAGAAAGTCACTGGAAAACTTCTTATGGGGTCTAGTTAATCTTAAAAATAATTGTGCCAATATGATCACCAATATAGTGGCCATCTTGAAACTTTGTTCTCTTGCTAGATGAAAAGTTATATCAACATTGGGTTTCTAGTTGGTACTAAATGAAAAGTCTCAATCTGACAGTCCGGTATGGCCACTGTTGCAGCCATGCTGAAAAATTGCTATTGTTACTCCTCACAAATAGAAAAACATCAATAACCTTTTACTCCAAAAGTCTTCTAAAGGTGTATAGTTTGTCCTAAAGAAAATGGTGCTGATCTTATGTCCAGTATAGCTGCTACAGTGGCCAGTTTTAAAATCTCATCATTCTTGAATGTCAGCATCTTCAGTGCTTCTGTTTTGAGTAGTGTGATTGCTCTTGCATGCCAACACACTCCTTAAATTGATTCCAGGAGAGCGATCCAATGCTTTCCCATTCTAATTGTTCAAAACAAAGATTTCTAGATGTTTTCTGAGTGAACTTCTCAGTTTTTGTCCAAGATTTCTTGGCAGTTGCCTTTCACAAATATTGGTATGTTTATGGGTTCTGTCATTTTGATACGTGACGTAATGTGCCATAAACAATGATGTTGCAAATATTTTAGTGGCAGGAAAGTCTTTAAATCTTTAATTAACTTAGTTTAATGATGAAACATTTTATTATTCCTAGCAATTTATTATTTGGTGATGTCATATCAAACCAGTGCTTATTTTTTGAATGTGCAATTTTACTTCACTGACATTCATGCTGACAGCCATCTTTGTTCCTTTGCACTTACACATACACGAATGTCTTCTTCTGAAAACATAAAAGGCAATTTTGTTCAGCTGGTCACATTTCAGTGGTGGACTATTCCTGGGCTTGGATACAATACTGAAAAGATTGACAGTGAATAAATGGTGGAAAAAATGTGGCATAATGTTTGTGCCAGGCATTTGCCAAAAATATGCAGTGACAGTCATATTCATGTTTGAGGAGAGGGAATAACTGTCCTCAACACTTTAGACACTTGATAAATTCTTGTTTTCAAATGCAGGTGTGAATTTCCCTGCTAAATTTTCAGTTCTAGAATTAACCCTGTTTTTGCCTATTGTTAAATTGTTTTGAGAAATCAATGTATTAAGTAATGTAAGAATGAAAAGTGTTACAGATATTGTGAGCCACAAAGTGCTAAATAACCTGAGGGAGGCCAGGGTGACTGAGGTGTTCCAGGTTGATTGAGGGGCCCCAGGTGAGGTCTAAGGCATCTAGCTTGACAGATCACTCACATCTTGCCTCTGTCTGTGTTGGTTCAGGTATTGGCTGACCAACATGGGGGTGTGAAAAGGCTTGCCAATAGCTTCCTGTGGCACTTTACACACAAAACCTAACTATAACCTGCAGGTTTTGGAACCACATGAAATTAGACACCGAAGACAGGTTGTTCTTTGATTTAAATTTTTTAAGTATCTTATAATCAGAGATCAAATCAAATTTTGTGGTCTTTTAAGTCATTTGGTATGTCTTTTACCACAAGTTCGACTGTACATTTTTGTTGTATTTTTTATAAGCATTTGCTGTCTTTTGTCTTTCATATTGACAGGTTAGCATTGGAGCTGAATGTTCTTGGAGTCCGTAAAATGGTACAGTTATGTCAAAATTTTAAGCAGTTGCAGGTTTGTATTAAAATTAGTACACAGCTTTTCTTGGTGCATGAATTTAAAGTTCCAAAATGCTCTTCCCCGTCCACAGAAATAAAAATGCTAACAATATCATTTTTTTTTTTTAAATCACAAAAATGAAGCTCATGAACTATATGATTCCATCTTCAGTGGTCAAGTCTTTCAACTAACTTGAACTGTGATTAAAGAAAGATTTTCATTAGGACAAAAGAACGAAACATTTAAATTATTGCGGGATGACTGCTTACTTTAAGCAAATCTTGAACTAGTCCAGTACCATATGTACTTGCTTATAAGTCATGTCAGACTGCAAACAACAAAGATCCTGGTCTGCTGTAGCATAATGCAACTGCAGATCAGGCTCTGTTTTGTTTGTTCTATTAAGGGTATTAACTAACTGCATTATGTGATGGCAGATCTGGGTCTGTGCAGTTTGCAGTTGGTCTCATTAGCAGGCATAGATGGTAGAGTTTAATGTACTTTTTTTTTTCTTTGACTTTTTCCCTGTCCCCCCCCCCCACTTGAAAATAACAATATTTTGTTATTTACAATATTTTTGTTTTCACTTGGTATAGATTGACCTGTTTATCATTAATTTATTCATAATTACTCTTCAGAGTCAACAAGTTCCATCATACAGTGCCAAAAAAGTACATCATACTTTGATGGACAGAGTGGGGATAGATTAGTGACAATAATAGACAGGTGTGAAATTTACAATTTGCCTAGAAAAGGAAAAAATCTGTGACATAAAGGCTGTTCTCTGACACCCTCTATAATGCTATTATAAACTACAATGGATGAGTACAGATAAATCATAATATTGATAATCCAGGTGCCTCCATCTTAGAACTAAACTTATAACTTGAGTAAAATTAAATGTTTTCTTTGTCCAAAATAGGACTCATCTTACAAATGAGATGATATTACTTGGACAGTAACATGAACCTTTCCTTTTGATATGAAAGGTTGAATAATCATTCAAAAAAATATTCCCAATTCAGATAATTGGTTGCAGAAATCATCATATCATATAGGTTGCAGAAACATCCTTTTATGATAATTATTCACTACATAGGCAGTTTCTTTTCGTCGTTTGACCTTGACCTAGATATGGTTCAGTATTAGTTTTAACATTTGCTAAACATTTACTATCATCTCAAAATGTTCTGGATTGTATAGTTTGTCATTCACAAATATTCTCGTCTTTCACTATAGACAAAACTCTATTGTTTGAGCATATTGTTTGAGCAAATATGACAACCAGGCCTCAGGAACATGTCATATATGCTGGACGTGTCTGACATAACTGAATTTTTGACAGACATTACAATCTCTATATCAGATATTGAGGGCTTTATGCTAAGAAATTCAATTCATACAATCGTTTTAAGTAAAACTCATAAAATGGTATATGCTCCAATGTTTCACGTAAGATGTACTTTGCAAATTGTGGTAAATTGCCTTGTGGAACCATTAAACCGTATATTGTAATGTCTTCAGGGAACTATCCCTGTCTCACAGTTCCTTGCCTATCCCTGCCTTGGTTCCTGCCTCAACCAGGTTTGGGAGTAGACCATGTGATTTCATGGGTAATTTGATTTTCCCAAACAAAATTCCCATTCCGTTTTCTCTTCAGGAACCCCTGTTATAAAGTCTTGGAACTCCCAGAGACTTGAGTTTGGAAAATGTCTTGCTATTTTTTCCACTGATTGTATTCCATAATTATAGCTTAGAGACCCTAGTCTTGAAAATGGAAGAGTACAGAGAATTTCATAATTTATTATATATTTTATAATAAGACAATGAAATGTACCAGATGGAGAAAAATGATATTTTTATCGCCACAGTGGCAGTATAACTTTTAGAACTACTTTCTGCCACAGTGGCAGTATAACTTTGAGAACTACTTTCTTTTCCCATTTTGAAAATGTTATTTGCCCATGTGTATTTTATCCATAATTGTATTTCATATTTAGGTCTGTTTCATTTTTTTTTTCTTCTGCTCCTGTGTTCTCTCTCTCTCTCTCTCTCTCTGTGTCTCTTCAGGATGAACAGATCTAAATATATATGTCAGTACTATAGACCCGCTTGTTTACATTTGTGTACCATGAAGAAATACCTAAACATGAACTCTGAACAACAAATAGTAGGTATTCACTTTTTTATAAATAGTTTTCCACACAAATCATACAAATTATCAGCAAATGAACTTGTATGACCTGTTCTTTTTTGTTATTCTGTGATACCCATACAGTATCATATAGCTTTTACATACTTGACATTTTTCAAGTAATCATTCTCACTCTCATTATGATTACAAAATCATGTTTGAAAACAGTGGAGAAATTGGATATCGATGAATGTTAAGTGCAAGCTAAATTTAGTGATAGTCGATTTGGGTAAAGCATCTGTTACTAAAACTTTACTGCAAGACAACAGAATTCGTGTTTGAATGCAGAGAAAAAAACAAGCAAAAAAGGAGAACTCAGATCCTCTCAAGTAAACTCATAATCGTTAAAATCGTTTCTTTAAAGATAGTATGGCCAGAAGTCTGACCAATTATGACCACGTTGTGATGTTTATATAACATCTCCACCCCAACAATGTCCACTGTGTCAATCCATGCAAGAAATGTGTTAATGAAATAAAAATTTCTTTATTTAAATATGAAACCAGTCATTAATTTGACAAAAATACACATTTCAAAGTATTATATGTACAAATTAAATTTGCAAGAAATCAGTGTCCTAAAATTATTGTAAAATTCTTTTGATCAATTTCATACTGTACCTATTAATCACATTAGAACATAAAGGAGAAAAAATACATTCCATACAAATTGATGAATTTTACATTTAAATAGATATAATGAAAGAATCTTTTGTTATATCAATATAATTACATAGTGAAGTAGACATATTGTATATTGTCAGTCACTGCCACTTGGGACAGTACATTGTATCCACTTCACTTTGGGAAATATTTCTTTATGTCTGCTTTTTTTTAAAAAAATGTATATGTATCCACATGTTAACACATGCTTGTCTATTTAATAACTTTATAACAGCTGGAGGCATTTTCATGATGGTGTTTCAAGTACCATAGCAAGGCTCCCTGCCTCAAGGTCATGGCAAGGGAAAAAGTAAATCTGTGCTGCATATCCTTGTGTGAAGTTTTGAACTGAACACATTTTACTGAAAATTTAGCCCAGTATGTATATCATATATAGATGGCGTGTTACATACCATAGCCATCCCCTCAGGTTAAAGGTGAAGGTCACATCAGTAGAAAATGCAACTCGGCCTTGTACCCTAGTCTAGAGTATAACTTCTGAAACACTGAACATATTTTAATGAAATTGTAACTAGTTATTTGTCTTAATCAGGCATCGGGTGTCATGGCATACCAGTGCCCCTCTGCATCAGGTTGAAGGTCATGGCAAGGAAAAGTATACATTTGTGACCTCAGTCCATGTACATTTTTAACTTTCAAACTAGTGAAGACATTTTTATGAAACTTCAGCCTTTTTACTTGACAGAGTTTCATGCATTCAGTGATTCCCCCTGCCTTGATGTCAAGGTCACACCTTTGTAAGTCACTGGCTTGTTTGATTATATAGGGTCTTGTCAACCCCAACAGATATTTAGATGAAACTGTACACAGCTTTACAACTTATTGTACAATAGACAAGGCAATGTAAATCAAAGGTAAGTATCATTAGCTTTGTTAAAGGAAGCAAGATGGCATTTGTTATATTATTCTTATATTGCTTCACCATAATGCAGTATACATGGAATAAATGAATCAGAAAAAGGTTGACATGTATTGTTTTTTAATTGAATCTGCTTGTATCTTATTTATTCACAGATCTTTATGAAGTGAAAATTTGCCTTTCAGGTGTTCGTACATGTATCAACAGCCTACGCTAACTGTGACAGGCGATTTATTGAGGAGGTTGTTTATCCCCCATCTCTTGAACCTCAGAAACTGATAGATGCCTTAGAGTAAGTGATTCTGTTCACTTTTGTCTGCATTTTTAAAATTAATTGATATAACTAGATACTGTTCCGTTCCAGCTAAATTGACCTCTTCTGGAGTTAAAAAGGCTGTTTTCCAACTTTAGGACAGAACATCAGTGGAAATATTATTGAGAATAAGAGGGGAAATATTATCTTTCTGGACTTAAACATATTTTATATGTTTTCTTTGCAAGAAAAGCAAAAGAACCAGACCAAGACAGTGACAAACATAGTTTGCAGTAGATGTGTTTATGAATTGCTATAACTGAACAAATACTAGGTTACCTCTGTATATCGGTTTGGTAAATTATCTACTAGTGGGCAAATTTTTGATGTTGTTTTACCTGTTTGCATAACAAATAAAAACAAATATATTTAAAAGGTGATACTCTTCAGTTTTGTTTAGATAGTTTGGATGAAGACAAAAGGAGTTTTTAAGATTAGAAGATTGGCTACTTTTGTGACAAATATCAACTTCCTAACTTTTTATAAAAAGTGATACTATAAAATACCTTTTTTTATGGGGCCTTGAGTAGCCGAGTGGTCTAAAGCGCTCTCCGTTACCATTTTCTATAGATAGTTTGGAAGAAGACAGAGTGTCTAGGATAAGAAGATTAGCTACTTTTGTGAAAAATTTCAGCTTCCTAATTTTTTATAAAACAATACTTTAAAATATACCCATTTAATTTCCATACAAATTTGAATTTGATGGAACAAATTGTTTCTGTGCAACAGAATTGTAAAGATTGAATTAGCAACTAAAATGATTTCTCCTAGAGTGCATCACCACTTATCTGCAGTGGAAACTATCTTGCGGTGTTTTTAGTGGACTGGTCAAGTCAGTTATAATTTACTAAAAATTGGTTTTGTCTGAGACTAACATACATGTACCAGTCCGCAGTTGAGAATATGGCCCTTAACAACTTCTTACTTAAATTGAATTAACGACGTTTTCGCCCAACAAGGGCGTGTACGTCGGTTTTATTCCTGCACTGCAGGATATTTAATTACTCCTGGGGGAATGAATAAGTGCCTCATCCCCCAGTCATTTATGTGTTCAAAGAACACCCTTTAATTCAGCTGTCAGGTTGTAGGACTATTATTTAAAGTCCCTAACGACCTGAATGAAGGGCTATCATGAGTCGGAATAAACCCAACCCGTACTCATGTTAAGTAATGAATTTCAGTCTGTTGTTATCTGTGCCAGGTGTCTACCAAAGCAGTATGTGTTGCCAATAGCGATTGGTCACCACTATGATGTTACATCAAGACACCTGGCTTTAGATGGGTGGAAATTGTTCCACATCTCTGTCCATATACGAATGTCCGAGATAGGCAGGAGACAAGGAACTTGGCAAGCAGGCCACAGATGTTGTGTACGCCCAAAAAAGCCAGCTCGTACTTATTTCAAATCTAGTCCAGTTTTACTAATGGACGACTAAAATATGCCAATAATATGTAAGCCACCTGTGCAATCAACCAAATCCAACGACGTAATACATTTCCTGTAAATAATAAAATAGTTTGAACTTTTTTTCCACTGAATTAAATTAATACCAATCAGTTTAAGTCTAAATGACTCACTTTTTTTTATTTAATATCATGCATTAAAATGTTCCAGTCTGCTATGTCACATTTTGACGATGGTATCGAAATGATCAAATTAGGTTCAAAAATAGAGATAATATCTAAAGCAGTTTCCAGCCAGATGGAAACTGCATGACTCCATACAGCAATTTGTTAGGTAGCTCAATCTTTTCAATATTGAGTGATCCTGGGGTTCTCAGAAGTAGCACCTGATTTACAGCACTGCTATTGCTCGGGTAGCGCTCACCAGTTATTATGCACTTTTGAGAGAGTGACATGTAAGGTGAAGTTGTTTGCATTTAAACATGCACAATGGAGAGAATGTTGGCATACCTCTATGCTACATTAATGTAATGCGGATGATATTTCTTTGGATATTGTACTTTTGGAAATTGTACATAATTTAATCGCACTGCTAACTAAAATGACTGCTCCCTTGTGCTAAAAAATCAGCCTGAATTAGTCTAAAGTACACTATCCATAGCAGCTATTAAAATAGGGAAAATGAATTTTGCCAGATTAGACAATACCAGCTTCAGAAAGTGCAATGAATGAATTACCAAATCTATAAAATGTAAGTAAAGTTATTGGCTCTTTTTTATACAATTTACCTCTGAAGTTCTGGAAGTGAAAATGACCAAGTGGAGTAAGCACTTTTTTGAAAGGTACACATCTGGAGTAAGGCCATGCTGTATACTATATAACCCATATTATACCCATCAATCATACACCAAAATAAAGGGAATTAAAGGTTCCTTGAATTATACCTAAGATATACAAGGTCTTTTTTAAATAGCCAGTATAATCAGTGAGGAAAGCCAGGGAAATTCTTTATCTTTAAAATTCTGACCCTATGCAAAATGCGAAACTGTAGAGCGCCACCTCAGTCCCAATAAATTGGCGGTCCCACTATTGAAAGGGTCTCCAAACTGTGACCGGACTGCTGCTTCCCAGCTGGTAGTAATGGCTTGAATACTTGAAGTGTAAGGTCTTCCTTTTACATCTGCAGTACATTTCACTATTATTCAGTAGTGGAGACCGTTGTCATGTAGGTATTATCGGCCATCTTTCTTTGTTCTTCCACAATTCAGCAGGTCCATGCGTCCGCTCGTATAGCATGATATTTCATGCACCTAATGCAACTCGACAAAGTACCAGCTGAGGCTCTGAAAAAAAAGACCCCTAAATGGCACCACAAGAAACTAGATTCCATCCATCCCCAAGGAGTAGCTTTCCAGTGAAGTAATTAGGCAATACTCATTGCTGTCCCAGGCAAAGAACTTAGTCCATGTATGGCTCGTGGCTCATCATTTCTCCATTCTTTGTGGTTAGTTCGTAGCCACTACGTGGACGCTCAGAAGTAGAGCTGTACGATGTTCATCGGTCGACGTATTCTTGTGGAATGATGAATAATTAACAACTTCATCTATACACATGGTAATGTTGCATTTGTAACCAGCACAGCTTAAGAGTTGTTTAACATATTCTTATGTGATTTGGTTTGAATATTGTATTGTAGACTTCAAGGTGTATTTTATGGATTTTGTCTTTTCAACTACATTTTTGGATGGAGTTGTGTCTATTGAATCAAGAACTGAACACTCTGGTAGCCTAAGTGGTCAGAGCGTCTGCCTTGGATGCAAGAGATTTTGTGTTTGAAACCCGGCCAAGTCATACGAAAGACTTATAAAACTGGTATTAGCAGCTGCCTTGCGTGGCACTCAGCGTTAAGAGGTTGGTGTTAGGACTAGTTGGCCTAGTGTCAGGATAATGTGACTGGGTGGAACATGATGCCACATGTCTGCAGCATGATGCCCAGAGTGCTAGACATTGCTATAAACTGACACACTGCATCCATTTTAGCGATATGACTGATTTTGAAAAAAAACTACATTAAAAATCAAAATCACACACATGCACACACATGCAATACAAGAACCATTCAGTATATTCTGAAGCAGTTTAGTATGGATATTGTCTTGTAAACTTGTTGTGCTTTTTATAGATTTTATTTTGTCAACTTAGTTCTGGATAGAGTTATTCTCCTTGTCAAGCAAATTATGGTCTTCATGTAGAAACTTGGAACATTACTTGCAATCAATTAAACATACTCAAATTGAATCTTGTAGAAATATTGTCTCTTGGACTTAGATGTGCCATTTGTAGTTTTGTCTTGTCAACACCATTTTGGACGGAGTTATGGCCTTTGCCAATCTTTACATGCAGTGTTGATTGTATTCAACATAGCTCAAGAAATATTCAATATATTCTGATGCATTTTGATGTGAATATTGTTTCATTGACCTAGTTTTAGAGCAAATTTAGATCACACAATTGTATTTATTGTAGTTTCTTTAATTTAGTGATCCACAACATACAGATTTGATCAGCTGAGTTTTTTTATACACTTAAGACCTGCCTGTTGGGTTAATGATTTGTATATTGTGTTTGTGTTTGAATGTAAGGATCAAATGAGACAAAAGAAGAAAGGTCATCTTCTCCCAAAACATTGTATTTTACATGTAGTTTAGCATTTTCTGCCTCTACTTAAGTTAATGCATAATTGATAAAATCAGTTATTGGCTTTAAGTACTTTAAAAAAGCAAAGAAATTCCACAAACTTTTAAAAGACTGGAAAAATCTACAAGACTACCAAATTTGACACAAATTCACAAACTTGGTGAATCTGCAATTTGCAGAAAAATGTAGAGGTGTTTTAACCCACAGTCAGTACACACACACACACACACACACATGCAAAATATCTCGTTCTTTCTCCTTCCCAATTTTTTTAATCTTTGTCTTCTATCAATATTTACACAGGCATCTTTCTTTTCCGTACTGTATCTTTAGCCTTTATCTTTCTCTATTCCTTATGTATCTGTATGAAAATATATACATGTACATACAGACCTTGAGATGAATTGCAAGCAGTCTGGAGGAAACCATCAACATTCTGTCTTGTTTTCTTGGCATTCACTTTTATCTGACAAATTTAATAGTTGTGTTGGATAATGAGACTGGGTGTATAAAATGAGCTATTGTGTAAAATTTAACTCAAACTTCAAAAGCCTGCATATTACAATCTCTGTTACACTAACTTTCAAATCTGCAGATACTGTTTAAGTTTATCTCCAATATTTCGAAAAATTTAGACTTGTATTAACCAGCCTTCTAACCCTTATAAGAATATAACAGCTTGTTATTATGGTGTTGATAAAACATTGGTGTACAGTGTACCATTTCATACTTTTGCAGGTGGATGGATGATGACATGATCAACACCATAACACCACGGTTAATAGGAAACAAACCAAACACTTACACATACACTAAACAATTAGCAGAGCACCTGCTGATACAGGAGGGATCAAATCTGCCTCTAGCCATTGTAAGGCCATCTATTGTTGGAGCTGCCTGGAAAGAACCCATCCCTGTAAGTTCTGCTGAGTTAGATGAGTTTTGTCACATGTTGAGTTCATTCAGAAAAATAATACATTTTATTGTAACCTTCCATTTTTAAGGAAAACTTTAAGATATCATGAATATGCTTTGTGTGTGCAAAATGTTACACAACTCTTTCTGTCTCCATCAAAATAGAGACTTAAAAACTAGAGACATTGGTCGGGGTTTGTTTGTGTTTTTATGCACAATCTGAAAATGTAGATCCACATTTTGGGATGGGAATAGGGGTAGTAGAGATGGAACTAGAGAAACAGAAAGTTTAGAAAAGTAGTGAATGATAATGGCATGACATTATTCACTTTAGCCTTCTGTTTGTGACAGCATAGTCTGCTGGTGCCTCTCCTACCACTATATTGGAGGTGATAACTAGGCCAACACTACTTCCCATGTCAACTCTTTCCATCTCCTGTTGCGGGTCTGTCACTTCACCATCAGAACAATGTCATTAGCAAAGTCCAGATCTGGTAGCAGTTCTTCATATATACATGCGAAGCTTATCTCCTGCCCATCCTTTGCAGACCTGAGCATCCGTTTAATGACAATGCCAGTTTGTGATCCTTAACCATCTTGACAGATCTCCTTCAGCATGAACACAACCCTCACACCTTAAAGATTTCAATGATGGCTGAATGCCATAAAGCCTCAGGAACTTTCTTATAATGGCTCATTGGACAGAGTCTTTGGCTTTCTCCTTCAGGAACAGCAGCTTCAGAATATACTGCAACTTTTTTTAAAATTCTTTGCAGCACAAATATTTGGTCATAACATAATGGCTTGTTGGAAAAAGTCCACAGCTTTCTCAGAGTCAATGAAGTTCAGGAACAGCAGCTTCAGAAACTCTTGCAACATTTTAATGATTCTCTGCTGCATCAAGATCTGGTTAGAGCAGGAGTGCCTGGGCTTGAAACGAGCTTGATTATCTCTTTGATGGCAGTCAGTGGCAGCTTTGATGCATTCCTTCAATCAGTGTGCATTGACCATGCTAGGAATAGAGATGAAGGTGATGCCACATCGGTTGGTTGCAGTCTTTTAGTAAACCCTCTTTGGAAAGCAGAACAATGAATGATACCCCTTGTCCAGTCATTAACTGCCTAACATGAATTACAACTGGAGTGAGCTGACTGGTCAGTGTCCATTGACCTGCCTTCAGCATCTCAGCAGTGGTGTTGTTAGTGCCACTTGCCTTTTCATTCTTCAGCTTGCAACAAAACTGTTTTAATCATGAGAAAAAATGATTAAACTCCAAGTGGTTACCTCACTTGACTTTGATGGCTTCAGTAAGAATTATTTCACTATAAAATGCTTATGAAAGGTAATTGCTTAAATATTTTTTATCAAAATGTTTGATGATTCTTTTTTATCAATTGTCTGTTAAGTGATGTACCAGAAGAATAGACTACGACATTTAAGATTCAGATTACAAGCTTTCTGAGGGATATTGGTCTTTGCTTTTGAATCATGGTTATCTGTATTTCACAGTTTATGTTCATCTCTTTAATCCTGTTAAACATAACCCATATTTCCTTAACTGTCCAGTCCATCAGTATTGTCAGTACTTTCTTTACAAGCTAGAGGACACATTGTATTTTACATATCTTTCTGCTTATGAGATAAAATTATTTGGAATATTTTGTTTTAAATCTTTTTGTGTGTGTTTTAAAACCTGTCTTGTAATAATTTTGTAATGAAATACTACATTGCACCCTTTTTTTAATACTCTCCTTGAAATCCCTAAAAGTGACAAGCATTGTAAGTGATGGAACCAAATAGTTATGGAGTTTCCAGTAAAAGCTGTCTACTGACAGTGCATGAACACACTTTAACACATTAACCCCTGGAGGTTTTTGCCATTTTTGCCTGAAAATCGAGTAGGAAACACACTTTGAAAGCTATTTCTGAATAGACTCTAAAACACCAAATCCCTGGTCATCTTTCAATAACATACTGCCTAGTTGTGTTAGAAACATCATTTTTTGTTGGCTATTTGACTCACGCATGAGCAGAAGGGTAAAAGTTGGACTTGTTTTTGTGGGGTTTTTTTTGCTAAACGGAGCCATTATTTTCGTATGGAGACCACTCTTTATTCCAAATGCCCATCTTATCCTACTTTTTGCAAAGGCTCATCTGTCTGCTTGCAGTTTATACCAGTTTGCCTTAGATTTGAGACCAAAAAGTCTAAAATCCAGACACAAAATGGGATTCCGACCACAGGCAAATTTTGCGTTAAAAAAAGTCGGGTCCAAAAAAAGAGGTTTTTCTATCTGTATTTTGTAGTGCAACTAGATATTCCAGATTATTTGGTATTATTTTAGTGCTATATCTGTCTACCTTTCTATAATACCATCCACGTTAGTGTATCATGCATGACCATGACACTACAGAGCTCGGCAGTAGGCTACTATCTCCTGCCCCGTAAAGTCGTTGCTAAGGGTTAATGTGTTAATGGAGCATTTATAATGGGATATCACATTATCATCAGTTCTCATAAACCAAGAACTAAAATGAAGTGAAATAAAGGAAGCTGCTATGACAAATCAAATTTTGAACAATTTTATGGAACCCATGACCATATATGTGTCGTAAGAAAGGGCAGCTGTATACAGAGGGACTTTATAGTCATGAATCACTGTATTCATACTTGAATCATAATTCACGTTTACTGCCTTGATGACAAGTGTTAAAAAATGTTATTATTTGGTAAAAATTACCATAAATGTTTATTCTGATGTGAATTATATATTTATATAAATTGAATTTCATTTGGGGTTTTTTCAGGGATGGATTGACAACTATAATGGACCAAGTGGTCTATATATTGCTGTAAGTACAAGTTTTCTTTGAGCACTATACACATTTTATATGTTGGCAAGGACAAGATTCTTATGAGTACTATACATGTTTTACATGTTGGCAAGGACAAGATTTCAGTCATCCATGTACATGTTTTATATGTAGGCATGGACAAGATTCCTATGAGTACTGTACATGTTTTACATACTGGCAAGGACAAGATTTTTGTGATCACTGTACATATTTTATATATTGGCATGGACAAGATTCCTGAGTGAAATACATGTTTTATAGGGGCCCCAAGTGTCTGAGTGGTTTAAAGCACTCTACATTACGGATCTCTGACATCTCACCTATGTCTGCGTGGGTTCAAGTCTCAGATTCGGCCAATGTGCGTATGTGAGAAAGCTTGCCAGTATCTTCTCATGGGTCGGTGGTTTTTCCCCGGGTTTTTCCTTCGTTCTTATCCACCATTAATACTGGCCGCCATGTATTGCCTATTGTGTGCTGAAAAATGGTGTTAAACCCCTACAACAACAACTTGTTTATATATTGGCAAGGACAAGATTTTTATGAGCACTATGCATGTTTTACATATTGGCAAGGACAAGATTCCTATGAGCACTATGCATGTTTTACATATTGGCAAGGACAAGATTCCTTTGAACACTATACAGGCTTTATAAATTGGGAAAGATAAGAGATAAATTAACTGCCTTGTCTTGTATTTGTCAAAAGAATTGGATCGGCATTAGTTGAGGTTTTATTGATATAGACAATATCATTGACTTGCACAGTGATTAAAACATGTCTTACAGTGTTATGTTTCTGTCCTCGTTTGCATCAAAAATTACTCAAAATGAATTGAAATTTTTTTATAGAATACAGTATTAGTTTTCATTCAGTTTAAGTCAGTTGACTTGCTATTAGACTGCCTGAATCAGACAGATTGGGAAATAAATTTTCTTTTTATTTGATCTTGGTGCTAAAGTCTGTATCATTACCTTAAAAGGAATTTGTAGAATTAAAGTAACCTCAGCTAGATCAATGATTAAAATCCCATGGCAAGAGTGAAAAGTATATAAAGAATGAAATATCAACAATAGGAATGAATTTGGAATCCGTTTTACTTTAAATTGAAGGAAAAAAATAAAGGAATATGAAACTCTAGTAAAAGAGATTGATGTAGATGTGATGACTCTACCTTAAGGTCCGCTGATTATAATGTCTTCTCCTAGGCATAGTTTAATTAAAAAAATATCCCAGAGTTGTGTTTTCATGATGAAATATTTTATTCTAAAATTTTGTCTATTCTGCATACCATAATCAACATTTTGCCTAAGTTATATACAGCTAATTATTATGCTTGAAAATTACATTTATTATCTTGAAGAGCACTTGAATTTCCCTAATACATAACTTTGTGAACCATGTACTCCCTTCATAGTCTGATTATGTCCCCTCTCTGCAGTGCTCGAAAATCCCTAAAACTCGTGATTCATAAAACTCCCCAAAAAGAACCTGTTCTCAACAATATCAGAGATATTTCATAAAGTAGTTACAACTGCATCGTACATATTACTATAATGAAGATGAAAGTAATCATAAACTGGTTAATTTCCTTCAAAATCACCTGCCATGAAATTTTTTATATACATTTGTAAAAACAGCTTTGAGAAACTTGGCAGTCATCTATAAATGAACATAGTAGTCTAATGGGCAAGAATAAATGTGTTTCTGCACTAGAATTGTCCATTTATGGGTACAGCATAAGCTCCTGCATTCTTGATACCATTATAATAGTTATGGGGAGAGAAAAACCTGGAGATAAAATATGGATGTCTCTTCAATTAAAAATTTCACCCCATGGCCAGTCATATGAAACTGCTTAGTGCTGCATTAAAATGTGCTGTTGGTTCTGCATGAAACTGGTGCCAATCTGACCTCCAACAAAGCTGTCTTGGTTGTCTTCTTAAAAATCTTATTATTGCTCCTGAATGGATAGTCATATTAGCATAGGAGGTTTGTTGAAATACTTGTTCTAAATTGAAAAGATACTCTTCTGTCCTCCACTTAGACACAACCTAGAGTTGACATAAAATACGTTTTTGATCCTAAGTGAAAATGGTGCTAGTTTGACCTCCAACATAGTTGCTATAGTACCTATCTTAAAAGTTTTGTCATCGCTACTCCTGAATGAATGGTTATTATTAACATTGGCTTTTCACTGAAACACTTCTTACAATATGTAATCCTAACTGAAAATGATTTGACTTCTAACATGGCCATCACAGTGTCCACAGACCTGCCAACTCCTATGATTTTGTTTTAAGTCTTACGAAAATTACCCTTAAAATACGGACTTACGGCATACAAGAAAAATCTACACAAAAATGGTAGTTGCAAAAAAATCCGGATAAGCAGTTCATCTGTGTTTGATATGGATCCAGGTTTCATATAAGGATTAGTGAAATAAGTCAGGGAACCAGACTAATTTTACAGCAGCACCCCAGATGCTTTAAACTGCACCTGTTTGTTCATGCAGAGCGTCTGTATTATCAAACTGTTGATTATAGTCAGCAGTCTATATTGATTTCAGGATTAAATGTCATGACTTGAGTTTTTATCTGTAATGGCTTACACACATGATAAGACAGATAATGGTTCCTTTTATCAGGCCTAGTTTGTGGATTTATCAGGAGACTATCATAGACAGGTGCCAGTTCTCTGATCATAACTTGGGCTTGTGAATGCAACAAGTCAAGAAAATAATACCTGTGGATTTTAACTAAACTTGTCTTGTGGCAATATCTGGACATTTGCCTGAAATGCATTTAGCAAATCAATAGCATTATTTTCAAGGTCAAAGGTCAAGACCAATTTTTTAAAAACACTTTTGAATTTGTAAACTGCAAGATGTATAAAAAAGATATTCTTTTATCTAATTCGATAAGTTGGATTTTCTCAAAACTATCTCGAATGGTTTCAGTACTTGACAGGTAAAATGAATAAAACAAGGGAAGAATGGACTTCTTGTGAATTCTTCCTAGTTCTTTTCTGCAAGAAGAGCATCAGTCCCTTTGAAGGACACTACATATGACCTTAAAAACTTGAACAGCAATAAAGGATACAAGATAAAACGAAATGTCTATGTTGTTCATCATTGTCTCCCTTAGTTTTGAGCTGTGTTAATCGCAAAACACGTATCTTTTAAGTTTGTTCATGGAATCAGAAGAGCAAGATTCATTCTGAAAGTGTGGCCGAGTGGTCTAAAGCGCTGTCCATTAAGGAACACAGCCATCTCACCTCTGTCTGCATGGGTTTGAGTCTCGGATTCAGCCAATGTGGGTATGTGAGAAAGCTTGCCAGTAGCTTCTCGTGGGTCAGTGGTTCTCTCCGGGGTTTTCCCGGGTTCTACCTCCACCATTAATACTGGCCGCCATGTATAGCCTATCGTGTGCTGAAAAATGGCGTTAAACCCTACAACAACAACAACAACAACATTCTGAAAGTCAATTTCAACTAGGTCTATTATCTTTTGAAAGAATTTTTTTTCTCTCATGAATTAAGAATGATAACTGCAAACCATGACAACACAACAGTTAAGATATAATCAGACATTGCTGCAAGTAATTGTGGGTAAATTTCTGTAAGGCATTGTTGGTAATGACAGAACCAGGAATCCATGCTGTCTGCATAAATTAACTCCACTTGTAGTGTATATGTTTTTTATTGGTGTAGCTGTGAATAATTTCAAAGTTATGAAGTAAGGAATAGTCATCAGGGCAGCAGGGTGAGACCCAGGAGCCAGAGCTTGTGGCATAAACGGTGGCGTTTTCATGCCAAGAAAGTGTACATATTTTATTACGTTTTTAAGTAACAAAAATTAATTACTTGTGTTTTGTCAAAAATAAAACAATTGTATTTCCTTCATTGTTCAATAACAAATGAACAAAATTTCAAGCTCAGGCAGCCAAATGCACACGATATTTGTTTATCCCTTAAGTTACATAGCACAATCACAAGAAAATTTATGCAGTTTACAAAAACAACTACAAACATGAAGCAAAAGAATTTGCCATGTTTTAATCTCATGTATGTATGTATGCATGCATGCATGTTAATGTATGTTGTTGTAGGGTTTAATGCCATTTTTCAGCACAAGATAGGCTATACGTGGCAGCCAGTATAAATGGTGGTGGAAGAACCTGGGAAACCCTGGAAAGAACCACTGACCCAAGAGAAGCTACTGGCAAGCTTTCTCACATGCCCACATTGGCTGAATCCACGCAGACAGGTGAGATGGCTTTGATCTGTAATTGTGAGCACTTTAGACCAGTCGGCCACTCAGGGCCCCCATGTATGTATGTAATATATATATATATATATATATATATATATATATATATATATATATATATATATATATATATATACATACATACATACATACATACATACATACATATATATATATATATATATATATATATATATATATATATATATATATATATATATATATATATATATATATATATATCTGGTCATATTAAAAAAGGTAAGAAACACCAACATTAGTAGACAATGTAGCAATTTAGTGTCTCAGACTTTTCTTTCTGCTTCAAAGTTCAATACATGTGTAAATTTTTATTCACATGCTAATAAGTGTCAGTTACTCAGGTCAGCAATGAACTTTTGTTTGTCTTAATTTACACCTGTAAGTTACTATATCAAGGTAACTGTAAAAAGTATATGTATTTCATTTTAAATCTAATCTTTGCAGGCAGGAAAAGGAATCTTGAGGTCAATGAAATGTGACTTCCGAGGAGTGGCCGATATAATTCCCGTTGACATCCCGGTCAACATGCTTATAACTGTAGCATGGTACACTGCTCTGACAAAACCCAGCAGTTGTCTCATCTATCACAGTACGACTGGCTCTGTCAATCCTTTCACTTGGGGAGAAATGGAGGATGTTGTGATGAACACATTTAAGAAAATTCCTCTTGATGCCTGTTTCAGGCGGCCGAAAGTTGCAATCACAAATAATGGGTTAGTTTGAAATTATACGTGTGTTTCAATGCCTAAATTGTTGCAGCACATTTCATTTTCTCAGTTAAAATTTAAAAATTTCTCCGTGCTTGCTCATAATGCTGTTGTTATGAAAGTGTCTGATGTTCCTGTTTGGCTGGTTTCAAGAGTTTGAATAAAGTTTCAGAGTTCAGTAATTTTTGTGAGTAATGTAAGTTGAAAAATCATGGGGAGATAACAACTAGACTGTTTTGTACATATCTTCTATACCATACTTTTGCTATCACACAGATTTAGATATATTAGCCATTGCCTACCGAATCAGGTGATCACTTTCTCAAATGGCATTTGAATGACAGGGAAGTTGGTGAGAGGCTTATTCATTAGTATAACATGAGGTTGGTATGCTGCATCTAGTGTGAATTATTTTTATCAAGCTTTTTACAAAAATGTTACAATTGTTAAAAATTTTATTTCTTTTCATAACAAGATATGAAAGTCTTAATTTTCTTGTAGCTTGCTCCATGACTTCTGGGTGATGATGTCCCATATGATTCCAGCTTACATTGCAGACTTTGGCTATTACATGGTTGGAAAAAAACCAAGGTAAACATTCTGAGATACATTTCCAAAACCAATCAAGAAAAAACATGTTTAATTAAAAAAAACAAAAACAACTAAATGTGTGCATCTTTTATTTTCATCAATATGAGAGCAGCACTGTTATGCTTCATATGAGACAATACTGATATATTTTTGATGACTACTGTAAATTTGCTGTGTGGGCTTTTTGTTTCCGAATATTGAGATCATCTTAACAATAGTTGTACAAAAGAAAAAGATGACTCCAAGCCTTTTCTTTATGACTTTGATATTAGGAGTTGATGGTCTTCAACATGTATAAATTTTAATGAATAAATTTGATGAATTTTTACATATTTTAAGTTATTTAGCACCAAAAAATGAACATGAATCAATAATTATTTTTTAATTTTAATTGCTCAGATCTTTAGCTATGTAAAAATATCAGCTTTTTAAAACATGAAATATTTCAAGAGTCGTCATCCTTAGCATTTTGAAAGTGAGATAACATTAGGGTTTCATAATTGTATGGTGTACGGAAGTACGCTCTCTGCAGACTGCTTGTATTTTTTATATGGTATATATTTGAAGGCGTTTTATTCAGTATATGATATAAGATTTATGAGTAGTGATTTTTGTTATTCAGAATGGTGAAAATCTACAATCGCCTCCATAGAGCCATAGGGACACTTAGTTTCTTCACCATGCACTCCTGGGAGTGGACATATAGTAACCTGGACATGCTGACCAGCCAACTCCCTCCAGAAGATAGGAAGGTACAAACTTTGAATAGACATATACAATACCACCCTGTATGTTGAATACCTTTTAGAATTAATACATAAAACACGTGGGAATTTTATGAATCAGTTCAAGTTATAATAGATATATACAGTACCACCCTGTATGTTGAACACCTTGTGGACTGAATACATAAAACACGTGGGTATTTTATGAATCAGAGTTATAATAGACATATACAATACCATCCTGTATGTTGAACACCTTGTGGACTGAATACATAAAACATGTGGGAGTTTTATGAATCAGTTCAAGTTATAATAGACATATACAATACCACCCTGTATATTGAACACCTTGTGGACTGAATACATAAAACATGGGAGTTTTATGAATCAGTTCAGGTTATAATAGACATATACAATACCACCCTGTATGTTGAATACCTTGTGGACTGAATAAATAAAACACATGGGAGTTTTATGAATCAGTTTAAGTTATAATAGACATATACAATACCACCCTGTATGTTGAACACCTTGTGGACTGAATACATAAAACATGGGAGTTTTATGAATCAAAGTTATAATAGACATATACAATACCACCCTGTATGTTGAACACCTTGTGGACTGGATACATAAAACATGGGAGTTTTATGAATCAGTTCAAGTTATAATAGACATATACAATACTACCCTGTATGTTGAATACCTTGTGGACTGAATACATAAAACATGTGGGAGTTTTATGAATCAGTTCAAGTTAGAATAGACTATATATATAGAGTACCACACTGTATGTTGAACACACTGTGGGCTGAATACACAAAACACATTGGAGTTTTATAAATCAGTTCAAGTTATAATAAGACATATACAGTACCACCCTGTATGTTGAACACCTTGTGGACTGAATACATAAAACACAAGGGAGTTTTATGAATTAGTTCAAGTTATAATAGACATATACAATACCACCCTGTATGTTGAAGACATTGTGGGCTGAATACACAAAACATATGGGAGTTTTATGAATCAGTTCAAGTTATACCAAATTTGCATGATCAGGAGAAATTTTTAAAAAAATAATCTGAGTAAATCAGCCCACAACAAACTCGACTAATGTTTTTGTTTAGCACAAATGGCAATTAAATCCTGGCTCCTCTAAATGATATAATTTGAGCTGAGTGCACCAGCTTCAGAACTATTCTTTGTACTTTTGTTTACCACCAACTGGGTGTGGTAATGCCACATGACCAAAAAGGTTATTGTACCAGCAGTATATAAACCCCACACTGGTGAGCCATGTTGGACTTTTGAATCTAAATATGCCTTAGAGCATTGTGCATTTCTTGGAGTCTACCACCTTGTATGGCTTTCATCTCATTCCCATGCTGCATGGTGATGAAATAACAGGTCATGTATGTATTTTTGAGCACAACCATATTGGAAGAGAGAATAAACGTCCAAAGTTGAGAATTTTGCAGAGGGAGCTTATACTTTGATATGTCCATAACACTTGTTGGGAACACTGTTTACGGCATCAACAATGTGCTAATTTGTGCATTTTAAGTCACTGATGATGTCTGCTAGTTGTTATGACTCAAAAGACTAAAATATATAACAGAAAGAAAGTGAAGACAACAATTTAATTAAAGTATCAAACAATTTATATCCCTACATTACAAAATGAAACTTCAGAAGACACTTAAATCATTGTGAATTAAGTCCAAGAATTTTAAAAGTCCTGACATATATCTGAAATAATGAATGCTTTGAAAATATAGAATGTTCCAGAAGAATTTCAATAGCCTTGAATGTCCTGATGTACCACAGTGATGCAGTCCAACTTGTTTTTCAGTGAGTTCCCATTAGCCCTAAAGTAGTGTGTACAAATCCAAAACATCAGTGAGCATTTTAGTAATTTCAGTGAATATTTTAAATAATTTCTTGCAAATTGTATCTGTAAATTTTTTTTATTAAAACTGAAAAATTCTGCATTCAATATTATCATTGTTCGATTTTAATATTTTTCAAAAAAATTAACAATAAAAGTTGCAGGTGACAAAAGGGAATGTAACTCACAGATTTACAGAATTATTTGGAGCATTTAAAAGACAATTTGCAACATCACTCCTGTTGTCCAAAAGAAATGGACTAGCCCATGTCAATATGGCAGTTGCCTTAGTGAAGAACCTCCCATTTGGATTGAAATGCAAAGGAGATGACCATGTTAGAAAAACCCTGTTATAAATTGATGAATAAAATGACGAAGTTTTGTCAATTTTTATAACCATGATGCCTTTGACTTTTTAAATTGGTAGCGGAGTACTAACTGCTGGGAGAGTGAATAAATACTAACCTAATGATGGGAAAACAGAAAACAATGAAAGTACACCAAGTATGAAATCCAACCTAATTGGTTTACAACTGAAATCTTAGATGCCATGAAGACTTGAGACCACTTCAGGGCTATTGGAAACCGTGCACAGTGTAAAGTATGGAGAAATAAAATATCAAGAATGATGTTTAAAAAATGTATAAAAAAATATTATCAATCAATGCTTGAAGACAAAAACAGCAAGTCAAATACTGTTTTGAAAGTTTTCAATGAACTCATTGGAGGAACACACAAAGATCAGACCAGTAAAGTTCATGCACTTCTGGTAAATGACACCATTGTCACTGATGAGACTGATATTGCAAATGTTTTCAGTAATTTTTTCCATCATTACCACAAAATTAAAGGAACAAGTGATAGAAAACAACTTTATTCAACTGAAAAAGTTTTGGCAAACTGAAAATTTTTGATGAAAGCACAATCAGATGTGAGAACACAGCTTGTTTATATAAATGATGTTCTGTCCAACAAAGGTCAATTTAAGGTCCATTACTATTTATATTATTAATTATTGACCTACCGCTTTTTTTTAATGTAGATTTTTAAAAACTTTTTTGACTTTCAGATTTTTGGACACAAATCTCATAAACATGATCAGGCAAAAATCAATTATGGTAGGCAACGGAAATTTGGTATGTTTATTTGTATTAGCTTGTTGATAAGCTGATTAGATTTCAGACTATTACAGCAACATTTCCATTTCTGTACACATTTGTTTAACGTTTCAGTGTTTTACTTTTTTGGACACAAACCTTGTTAGCAGAATTTAGCAAAAACCATTAAGATGGAGAGAAGTAAAATTTTGGCATGCATGTTTGTAGGCACATGATATCTTCATTAGATTTGTATGCCATTATAGCACTTTTAAACACTTGTCAGATTTTTTAGTCATTTGTTTGGTCTTCAGTATTTTACAGATGCATGGGGGTGTGTGTTTAAAACTTTAGCTTCTGTCCTCTCGTTTGGATGTATTTCATGCTTGTCCTAATTTTTTTCTGTTAAATTGCATCTATGAGTAAGAACCCCACATTAAAACTGCCTTCCCTGAGACCCAGGTATGTTTTACTGGAACAGCCTTAATGATGCATCTGTTTTAGTATATAATCAGATATCTAATTCAGGTTGGAACTTGCATGTTAAGAAAGTCTCAGAATAGAAGCAGTGTTTTAATATTAAAATTTATTTATTCCGTTTAGAAAGAGAACCTTGAAAATAAAAACAGTTTTATCGAGTAAAAGGATGCAAAAGACCTGAAATTTTTTGTTTTAAAAAGCATTGGAACCCTGTGCTTTCCTTGTCCATTTGCAGCAAACTTTACACTTGTAGTGAAATGATAACAAAGCTGATCAGACATAGGAAGCACAATGGGCCTACCTGACAGGCTTTCTTTAATCCTACACATGTCACAGTAAAATCCATTAAACATAATTTAACTAAAGATGACTCAGGAAACAATTTTCCACATTTGTTGCCATTGACAGGACTTTGTTCATAATTACTGAAATGTTTTCATTCTTAATTTAGCTCATTTGGCCATAAGTTAGCTTATGGCATGGCTGATTCCCAGTAAGATATGGCCACTGGTCCTACAAATAGTCAGAACTTTTTGAATGACTGTTTCTCTAAAACTGAACAGAATTTTATTAAATTTGACAGAAAGTATTATGGCAAGAAAGAACTTTCAGGTTGTGCAGATTATGTCAGTCCATCTTCAAATATAGCCACACTGACTTTTTTACAGAACACTGTTGACCAAACTTAATAAAAAACCAAGGCATTTGGACCTTTAATATTTGAACAAATGATGGCCTCCATTAATAAAAAAATTTAAAAGTGTTAAATGACTATTCATCCAAAACCACTGATTAGAACTTGACCAAACTTGACAGAAATTATTCTTGCTTGGAAACCTTTCAAATTCTTACAAATGATGATGATATGGCATCAAATATGGGCACTGTTACTAAAATTAACTCAACTTTTAAACAGCTTCTTGACAAAAACAGATCAACAGAATTTGACATTTAACAGCAAACATATAGGACTTTCAGATATATACAGCTGAATAGAGAGCAAATGATGAAAATCCAGTATCATATAGTCACTGTTGATAAAAATAACCAATAATTTAGTGACTTTTTCTGAAAAAGTGCTTAACAGAATTTGACAAAACTTTACAGAAAGCATATGCGAATAAAGGGTTTTCAAATTTGTACAAATGATGTGAATCCAACACTATTTATTAATAACAAGCAAGCATTTTATTTAAATCATTTTATTTAAATCCTTGTGCTGATGAATGCTATTTGGATGCCTTGTCAAACCCACCCAGTTATCTTTCAAGCAGTGGTAAAATTGAAATGGCTGTTTTATACCTAACCATCCATCCATCTATGCTTTTTGCATCAAGGCCATCAGATTATTCATCCTTTTCTTCTTTCTATTTAGACTTTCTACTTTGACCCCCGTCCTCTCCACTGGCCTACCTACATTGAAAACTACTGCATCGGCACGAAGAAATTCCTGCTGAATGAAGACCTGTCTGAGTTACCAGCAGCAAGGGCACACATCCGAAAGTAAGCCTTTCATTTCTGTTTTTCTGGGAAGCAAAATTTATTCTCCTCGGTTTTTTAACATTTTTTTATACAGTATTGAGTATTTATATGTTTTATGTGTGATGTCACTATGGTAAGAATCTAATAATTACCTTACTTTTTCTCTGTTTTGTTGTAGGCTTTTTTTTTTTACATATTTGTCTATTTCTCAAGGCTCTTTTTCAAGACTAAGCTACTATTATATGTAGATTCATGTGCTAATGAAAACTACTGTGGAACCCTGGTATAACACATTTCAAGAATAAGCAACTATTATATATAGATTCATGTGCTAATGAAAACTACAGTGGAACCCTGATATAACACATTTCAAGAATAATTATATGTAGATTCATGAAAACTACAGTGGAACCCTGATGTAACACATTTCAAGAATAATTATATGTAGATTCATGAAAACTACAGTGGAACCCTGGTATAAAATCTGAAAATTAGATGCTTCAATTTTAGTTGAGTTTGACGTAGATAACTAAGTGCCCCACTATTCTCTCTTTCTTTCTCTCTCACACTGAAACTTGAGAATTTATGCTTGCTTGAGATAGTAAATCATGCCCACTTTATTAACATTCTGCCCACTCGATGATGATAATTAGATATGACTCCACATGAAAGCATGTTGTCCAGCGCTATTCTGCATATGAAGCATTTTCCTAATCCTCTCCATCCCCCACTCTGATTAAAAAAATTATCAAAAATTGTGAGCTGTACTGTTACCTGTTGATGTGCCTTTTAAAGGTTCATTTATTTTATGTCTATTATTTGACAGAGTTACAGCTCTTTATCAGTTTGAAATTTACCACTGCATCAGATCCTTGTAAGCAGTATAACTCAGGGACCATTCAAAATATTCTAATGTAGTTTACAATGTTTCATGGACCTAGATACACTTTTTATGGGTTTGGTCATATCTACTTCATTGTAAAAAAAATTATTGCTCTTGACAGTTCAGTTTATTATGTCACACAGATGACGCTTGCATCTAGCATAGCTCAAGAACCATTTAACATATTCTGAAGCAATTTGGTATAAACATTATCTCATAAACTTACATTTGCAAATCTTGTGTTTAGTCTCAGTCATATTGGACAGAGTCAATACCTTTTTTAATGTTTTGTTTCAGTGTGCAGCCATGCATGACTTTGTCATTCTTTCTAGTTATTTCTTTAAAACCCTTTTGTTTAGAAGCCATTTAATGTGATTTTCAGTGACAGACCTGAATTAATTGATGTATTCTAATGGATTTTTTTCTTCTTTTCATTTTAGATTGCGCAATATTAGGTACACCTTCAACACAGTTCTTGCAATAGTTCTTTGGAGAACATTGATTGCCAGGTCACAAATTGCACGGAACTTGTGGTACCTCATTTTGGGACTTGTTATGAAATTCGTGAAATTCTTCCACATCACCAGCACGATTTGATAAGACATCATTTCTCCACCATTGTTATGGTTACCAGCTCAAATTATAATTGAGTATATCTCATTTCTGCAATATTCAGGATGATGTTGTTAATGAGAAGTTTTTGAAAGTCCTTGACATTGTTGACTTAAGTTACCATGGTTTTGGTAAAGTACCATGGAAATAATTGTCGTGAAAAGTGCCATAGATGGTGCAGTTTGAACAACATAATAGTTCATTGTTTTAAAGGACACTTCTGATTGATGCATTTATTTGAATAAAATGAAACTATTGTACCCTGAAATTTGAGAAAACAGACCTGCTTATAGCAAAACTTTTCTACACCATGAAATGTTGAGTTTTCAGTGAGTCATGTTTAAAATCTGCCATAATGAATGGACAGATGGCAGTGTTTTATTTAGGAGAATATGAAACCAAGAAGTTATTGGTAACGAAATCAATATTTGGAAAATGAATTGATCCATGTTTTTAAAATACATACATGGTGCTGATATATGTTAAAATTCATGTCATGATCAAAATAGTTATTAAGTACTATTTTATATGCCCATGCTAATATGGAATGTATTGTTATATTGTCAATCCATCTGTTACATAGTTCATTTTTTTGTTAAAATCCATTACACAATCATGCTAATTATTAAGTACTAATGTCTTTATATGCCTGATGGAGCACATGTTTTGATGTTGTCCATTCATCTGTTACCTATTTCTTTTCTGCACAGATACTCAAGTTATCCACCATCTACTTCTACAAAATTTTAAAGTAGCTCACATTTGGAACGCAAGAAGAAACCCATACATTTCAGGTAAAAGATTTCAGTAGTCACGATCACAGGGGTTGAAAGAAATGATGTTTTCCACACAGTAACTTGGCTAGATACCCTGACTAAACTTTGTAAATAAATTGCATTTGAAATCAGAGACACCTATCGACTTTGGGGTCAAAAGGTCAATGCTATAGTGACTTGAAGTAGGAAATGGTGTCATCACAATATCTTGAATTCTTTATTTCCTACTTTGACCAAACATTGCAGATAGCTTCCATCTGAGAATAGCAAGATACCATTTCATTTTGGGGTGAAGGTTTTAAGGTCAAGGTTATGTGGACTGAAAGTAGGAAAAGAGATTTCCATAAAACTGCTTAAGTTGCATACAGCATACCTCAACTAAACTTGTAGGTTGCGTTTGAGGCAAAAAGGAGAACACCTGTTGATTTTAGACCTAAAAAGTCAAGGGTCATGATTAATGGGAATGCAAGAAGGAAGTAAATTTTTTCTGGATGGCTTGCATTTGAGACAGATAATCACCTATTGATATTGGAGTTAATAAAACATGCTCACAGACTGAAAGAAGAAGAATGTTTTCCACAGAATACTTGACATGACTGGTGTATATTGTGCCATTTATGTTTTTTTTATCATTCAGAGTTGACAGATTGTATCATAAAGTTTTACATGGGGAAGTGATGTTACTTACTGTTACCAATGTTATATTCCATTGCTTTATCTTATGAATGAGTTAGTGCTTATGTTTTGTTTTCATTCATAGTTAACAGTTTGCAAAGTTTTCATTGTTGTAAACAGCAAACATGACATTTTATGAACCTTCTCTGCAGGAAATCTGGAAATGGTTGTTGAATATTAACTAATAAACATGGCAAACATTTTTATGTATGAAATGTAAAATCATTTAATTACAAAACCAAATAATAAATTGGTCAGTTGGTTATTAGTGAAATTTTTTTCCCATCTGCCCTCCCCTAATTTCATGTCTTATCAAAATTTCAATGCTTAAATTCAAAACATTGATCAAAGAAAGGATAAACTTTTGGAAGATAATTTTAAATGAGTGAATTTGGATAACGAAGTGATAGTAGAATAAATATTGAACCACAATTGACAATATGATGCTAGAAATTCATGCAAATGTCACATGGCATGTTTGTTACAAAGTATAATTTGTCATGCAGACCTTGTAACGTGATCCCATAACATTTAGAAGAAATTATCATGTACAATAATCCTATTGTTTTTACATTTACGAATCATATGCAGATATTCTAAAATTTAATTGGCTAGCCAGTAGATTTCTTTGCCATTACAATTTATTTTTTCATATAAATTTCAAGACTTCAATGCCTTGATGAAGACATGGAGGTGCAGCATTGGATGTTATTTGTTGCCTTGATATACATTGTCATGTGATACTATATGATATATTGTATTCATACTGGTATATAATGTTTGCACCATATTGTACTGAATTATATCATTTTATGATTAAACATTTTATCATATTGATAATTATTTTGTTTCCTGTGAGGTTAGAATTATATGTGATTTAAATTTGTATCTCGCTAGTCAGTTTTTTTGATTCCACGTGTAAGCTGTAGTTTAATAAAATATTTTTCTTAATTTGGCATTAAATAATTTGTATGTGTTTTATCTGAATTCTTAGTTGCTGTACATTCATTTTTTCTTGTGTATGAAGCAAGAACATAAGCTATTGACCAGATATATTGGACCAAGACGAATTTATATCTGATGACATCAGGCCAAGTGAGTTCATGGTATGGTACTGCATTTGTCATACCATTTTTAATTTTAAATTTTTTCTTCAAAACCACTCCTGTATTTTGGCTAAATTTCACAGGTAGCAGTAAGGCATTTAAGGTCTTTACAAATTTTCAAAATTATGCCAAACCTCCCTTAAATATGGCCAACCTGGGCTTGACAAATTTTTGCCAAGTTGGGCGAATTCTTAAACAGCCTACATGCCTGACCTATTGATTATTTATGGAGGGTTAAAAATATAAAGGAACTATACAGAACACAACTTACTGATACACGATTAATTAATAATAGTCTTTGTTATTTTGATGTAAATGTAACCAACTTGAGTAGAATTACTTATTCCCCCCCCCCATGTCCACAATAGTGTCTAATGAACATAAACTACAAACCTAAAATACAGTTGTATTTTATTAGAAATTATTGCAAAAATAATGCAAGTAAAAAAAGAATTAACAAAATGTGATTACAGAATAAAATTCTAAAATTATTAAATGTTTTAGAATAAATTTATGAGAGAACAGTTGGTAATCTTTAGCAAAATCAATCCACATGTATTTATCTATTTTGGCAGAAACTTGTTTATTTGCTTATTCCTGTTTTGTTCTCTATTTCTAACTTGTCTATCTTTTCCCTTTTTCTGCCCTCCTTCATCCTTCTCTTTGATGACAAAAACTCGTATATAAAAAAGACAATTAAATTACATTTTTTCATGTGTAATTAGTCATACATAATGCCACGAAATAAGGTTACTCAGGGTTTGACTGAATAATAGTCATTTTCATGGTATTGTTGACAAATCTGACAGGATTCATCCTTTATTTAAATATGTAGGCAAACCTGTCAATAGTGGCCACTCTTAGGAAAAGACCAAACTGGCTGTTGCACATTTTCACCTTTCAGAATTGGTTTTTGAACAGCCACCAACCACTGAATATTATTATTATTATTATTATTATTATTATTATTATTGTCTTATCAAGATTGTTTAATGTGCATTATTCATCAAAATCATAGCAGATACATATTTGTTCTTTACTCTCAAATTTATTTCCCATGCAAGATTATTCTATCATGCTCACTTTAATTATCCTACAAATTAAATCATTGCTGACTTAAAATAACTGTGCTTCTTAGTTTGTTTTTTGCACCATGACAAAACAGTAATTTCACTGTTGATTGACAGTTTGCATACAACCATCAAACAGAATTGATTCTCTGGTCAGACAGCATGTATAAATTAAAATTGGAAACAACTGTTCATGCTTTAAAATCAGTATCGGGATTAGCCATTAGCCAGTTGCTCAACTTGTCAAGATCAAAAGACTGTTAGCTTATGTCAGAAGCCTGTGATGATTAGGGAATTTTAAAAAGTCATATATGGATATTTTACTGACCTATGAACCGAAACAGTGTCAGCCATTTTAGAAGTTTTAAGTGTTGAATTTCCCTTGACCCTAATGAAAAGGGATGTAACTCTTACTTCTAAAATTGAACTTTTCTTCATCAGTTTTAATCCACATGCAAATAGATGAAGATATCAAACTATACCTGTCATACTGGCATAAAAAGGCAACTTCCAACCATAGATTTAGATATGCTCCATTGACTGCTACTGTTGGTAAGGAAGCAACTCAAAAATGACTGCAGAAAGCAGAAGATTATTACACAAAGGCATCATCATCATCATCATTGGCGACTCAGTCTTGAAAGACCATGCGAATAGCGCCCTTGGGGTGTTGTCTGTCTCTGTTGGCATCGTCTGCTGTGGCTGTGCAGGCCTATACGTGAGTGACAGTCCCTATTGCAGTTGGTGCAGACATACTGGGAAGTCTGCGTTACTGTGGTTGCTGCTGCGTTCTTCTTTCTCTTATGTTTCTCTGCCGCCAACTGGCCTCTCCTCGCATCAGCGACTAATATGCCATTGTTTACCATCAGTCTCCAGGTGCCTTGGTCCTTGGCCAGCTCTTCCCAGCCATTGGGTGAAATGTTGCATGCCTTCATGTCCCTCTTGCACACATCTTTGAAACAGAGTGAGGGGCATCCGGCTCTTCTCATGCCAGTGGCCAGCTGTCCATATAGGATGTCCTTTGGCAGCCTTCCATCCTCCATGCGTTGGACGTGACCCAGCCATCGAAGGCGGTGTTTAATCAGCAGGGAGTACATGCTGGGGGTACTTGCACGCTGCAGGATCTCGCTGTGTGGAACACGGTCTTGCCAGCTGATTTTCAGGATGTGTTTTAGGCACCATATATGGAAGGAGTTGAGCCGGCGTTCTTGCCTCATGTAGGTACTCCAGGTCTCACTTCCATATAGAAGGGTGCTGAGAACGCAGGCCTGGTAGACTCGGACCTTGGTGTGCTCTGTCAGCATGTTGTTTTCCCACACCCTCTTCGTTAATCGAGCCATGATGGTGTTTGCCTTTCCAAGCCTTCTGTCCAGCTCATTATCAATCGAGAGAGTGTTGCTGATGGTTGACCCTAGGTAGGTAAAGTTGTTGACTGCTTCCAGGGTGACACCGTTGATTTTGATTGATGGGGCAATGGTGGTATCTTGCACACTGACATTTGTTTTTTCCAAGCTGATGGTGAGACCAAACTGCATGCAGGCAACAGCAAAACGGTCTCCCAGTCTCTGGAGGGCTTCCTCGGTGTGGGCCACAAGAGCTGCATCATCTGCAAAAAGCATCTCCCTGATGAGCACAGCTCTCACTTTGGTCTTTGAGCGCAGTCGTGCCAGGTTGAACAGCCTCCCGTCGGACCAGGTGTGTAGATATATGCCATCCGTGGACATGTTGAAGGCGTAGGACAGGAGCAGGGAGAAGAAGATCCCAAAAAGTGTTGGTGCCAGCACGCAGCCCTGCTTCACACCACTGTTAATTGGGAAGGAGGTTGAGGAGGATCCATCATACAGGACTGTTCCCTTCATATCTGCATGGAAAGAGATTATCATGCTGAGGAGTTTTGGGGGGCAACCGATCTTACTCAGATGTTCAAAAAGGCCCTTCCTGCTGACCAAGTCAAAGGCCTTGGTGAGGTCGATGAACATCATGTAGAGTGGTTGACCTTGCTCTCTGCTCTTCTCTTGGAGTTGTCGTAGGGAGAAGATCATGTCTGTCATCGACCTGCCTGCTCTGAAGCTGCACTGTGATTCCGGGTACACACGGTCTGCCAGCAACTGCAGCCTGTTGAGTATGATGCAGGCGTACACTTTACCAACAATACTCAAGAGCGAGATCCCTCTGTAATTATTACAGTCACTGCGGTCGCCCTTGTTTTTGTAAAGGGTCACAATTGTGGCATCATGCATGTCTTGGGGGACTACTCCTTCCTCCCAGCAGCGGCAAATTCGCTCGTGCAGTGGTTTAATCAATGCTGGTTTTCCACGTTTGATAGCTTCGGGCGGGATGCTGTCACTACCTGGTGCTTTGTCGTTTGGAAGGCAGTCGAATGCTTTGCTGAGCTCCTCTAAGGTTGGCACTTTGTCGAGCTCTTCCATGGTGGGCAGATTCTTTATGCTGCTGAGGGCTGCATTGGTGACTGACATTTCTTGGGAGTATAGTTCTGAGTAGTGCTCCACCCATCTGGCCATCTGTTGCCCACGGTCTGTGATCTTCTCTCCCGTCAGAGATTTCAGGGGAGCGACCCCTTTCACTGTAGGGCCTAGAGCCTTCTTGATGCCATTGTACATACCTTGGATGTGTCTGGACTCGGCACTGTGCTGGATCCCTTCACACAGTTGTTGCCAGTACTCGTTCGCACACTGTCTAGCGATGCGTTGGGTGTTACTTCGGGTACTTCTGAGAGCAGCAAGCGTCCATTCATTAGGGCATTTTTTGTAAGCTATGAAGGCTTTTCGTTTCTCCTTGATTTGTGGTTCCATCCTTGATAGGTGTGCATTGAACCAGTCCTGGCTGGGTCATTCCTTCTTGCCAAACGTTGACATAGCTGTACTGTAGATGGCACCCTTCATGGCGTTCCACTTGGCTGTAGCGTCGTACTCAGGCAGGTCCTGGAGAGCCTTGTTTAGGGCAGACACATACTCTTCCACCTTGGAAGGGACTGATATCTGCACAGTGTTTATGCGAGGATGTCCTTTTGGTTTTGAGCGGTGTAGCGTGTGTGGCTGTAGTTGCACTCTGCTGCTCACAAGGGCATGGTCGGAGTCACAGTCTGCACTGTGGTAGGTTCTGGTGGAGAGGACACTGTTAAGGGCAGAGTGCCTGGTGATGACCAAGTCGAGTTGGTGCCAGTGATGAGATCTGGGGTGTTTCCATGACACTTTGTGTTGTGGCTTACACTTGAAGGTGTTTGTGATGCACAGGCCATGGTAGGTGCATAGCTCCAGCAGTCTCTGGCCGTTTTCGTTGGTCTTTCCAGTGCCATGATATCCGAGGCAGGTAAGCCATGACTCGTGGTCTGCATCTACTCTGGCATTAAAGTCACCGAGGAGGAATAGTGGTTCATTTTTGGGGCATCCTTTAATCTGTTCGTCCAGCTGCCCATAGAACTGATCCTTCGCGTCTTCTGATGACGTGAGGGTTGGGGCGTAGACACTGATGATGTTGACAGGACCTGAAGCAGTGGTGAGGCGGATGGACAAGAGACGCTCAGTGCCCCCTGTGGGAGGTTCAACCGAGGCCAGGAGATTGTTTTTGATGGCAAAGCCCACTCTATGCTGACGGGGCTCCTCAGGTTCTCGACCCTTCCAGAAGAAGGTGTAGTTTTTCTCTCTGAGGGAGCCACTAGAGGCGAGCCTGGTTTCCTGGAGGGCAGCTATGCTGATATTTAGTCTGGTGAGTTCTCTATCGATGATAGCCATCTTTCTGGTGTCGTCCACTTCTCTGAGGTCGTCGGAGATGCCTGTACACATGGTGCGCACATTCCAGCTTGCAAATTGAAGAGCTGGAGTCTTCTTTATTGGTTTCTTGTTTCTTTTGTCTGGTGTGGAATTTCCATCTGCTTGTCATGCTGAACAACACACTGAGCTCCAGACACCCACTGGAGCAGGCAGACAATGGCGGGTCAACACCTTATTGACCGGGGGCTGCCCGGCTTGAGGTGGGCGATAGTTGGCCAGTGGGACATGATGATCCCTCCCACCGACAAAGCTGACCCGTGGCGCCCCTTCCCTATGCCAATCGGGTGGGACTTATAACCCATAAACTGTCAGCTTCCATGTTGTTTCCTCACTTAGTAGCGAGACTGGAGTGTCCTCTCCAGGGTACAAGCCTGGGCGTGGAGTATGGAGATCCTGGGCTGCCCAGACGTCGGGATCCCCCTCTCGTCCTTGCTGGTGGGGTCCAAAGGAATGCTGAGCATGACATTTGGCACCAGTTTGGATGCAGGAGCTGCTGGAAGGAGGTCGTAGTCGACCCCCAGCCGCCTTAGGGGCTCCACTCCGGATTTTCTGTCTGGGATTACTCCCCTAGCCTTTCCTTCTCCCGAAGATATCCACAAGGCAGTGGAGCCATAATCCAATGGATGGGACTTGGTTGGTTTTGAATCAGAGTTTCCTTCTCCTAGATGAACTGCCTGACAAGGCTAACGAGCTTCATCTGCCCGGGTTTGGAGTCAGAGTTTCCCTTCTCTTAGACTGGTTGCCTGCCAAGGCTAATGAGCCCAGTATGCCCACCCAGTTATACCGCCGGGCACTCGGTCGCGCCACACAGCAGGCTCTGTTAAAACGGGGGGGCACCGCGTGAAGGTGCTGCTGTGGACACAATAGTGTAGGAGAGGCCATATGCAAGTAACCTCCTGCCCTGCAGAGTGAGACAGTGGTCCTGCGGCAATCACTACACCTGGGAAAGAGAGGCTATGAGAGACGCTTCACTTTCCTTTGGCAAGCGGGACGTCAGGCCCAGGCCCAGGCCTCGCACCCCCCCTACACAAAGGCATACATAGCAACCATTATGATTTTGGCATAATCATTGCTTTTTTCCACTGATTTATGTCTTAATGCTCGCCTGTATATGGATTATGCTTTTCTGGTACGTTAAAAATAATATAAAGGAATAAAAAGTATGCCATTTATATTATCAGCTCATTAATTCCACTTATAAAAATGTGAAAACAATATTATAAAAAGAAAGACTGTTGTGTAATAAGTGCTAAAGAGCTAATTTGTCCATCATAGATCTACATGTACTTTCCTAATTGCATATTTATAGCTTCTGAATATAACCCATTTCCAAGAAAACAGACACGTTTCTTTAATTTGAAACTTTACCTTGCAGATTCATGATATTATTAATCAAGTTAGTTAGCGGACCAGTCTCTACTTTTAAAGAAAATGGTGCCACATATTATGAGAAACAGGCCTTTACAGTTTAACTTGTTGATGAAAAATCTTTGAACAGATGGGTCTTTTTAAATTTCAAAACAGAAAAAGTACAAATCATAGCAGAATTAGTGGACAAAAGTTAGACATCTAGGCTAGTTAAAATGTGTGCAGAATACAAAAATTGTTAAGTATTTTTTGTGTTTGTATTCTGATGCTAATCCATAAGGTATTTGTCCATTTTTGCCAAGTATTTTGACCCGCAAATCCAGGTTAGTAGTAAAAATAAATACATTTCTCATAGTGTTCCAAAGTTACAGCATATTAGCTATGTCATAGTGTTGATGAAGTAGGAGTACTAATATTAATACTAGTGATATATAGATTAAAAATTGTATGCTTAGATTACACTTTTTGCCACTTATATTATCGGGGCCCCGAGTGGCCGAGTGGTCTAAAGCGCTCACCGTTCCGGATCACTGCCATCTCACCTCTGTCTGCGTATGTTCGAGTCCAAGGCTCGGCTAGCGTGGGTACGTGGGAAAGTCTGCCAGTAGCTTCTCGTGGGTCAGTGGTTCTTTCCTGGGTTTTCCAGGGTTCTTCCTCCACCAGTTATACTGGCCGCCATATATGGCCTATCTTGTGCTGAAAATGGCGTTAAACCCTAGAACAACAACAACTTATATTATCAAAAATTATGCTTGTACCTTTCGGGGTTGTCATGTATGCAAAGGACAATTATGTAGCAAATTTTAGGTGGTGTTAAAATGGCTGGTATGACCAGGTGACTGCTGCACATAAATGACCAGGTTTTCTATGTTTATCCCAGTCATGTTCTGTTTGTAACCTTTATATTCCCTTTTCTCTACCCACCATCTCCTGTGTTAAGACCCAAAAAGAACCCAACATAAAGCTACATTTGACATTTCATTTATATGTTAATGACATGTCATACATTGGTTTTGCACATAATTTAGCTATTTTAATGTTATTGTGGAAAAATCTGACAGCATTCAAGCTCTTAATTAAACATTCTATATACGTTAAATAGATTGCCTTAAACATAATTAATGCTTATTTTATCACACCTCTGATATCTATGCAATATCAACAAATCAAGAAAGTTTATTTACACCAATATGGTTTTTATTTTGAGTAGACTATCCATTTGAGTAGAGAATGGAATATTTCGATCAAGGTAGTCTATTATCATTGCAAACTGTACAAAGGTCAATTGATGTGGAGTTAAAAATGTACTTTATCACATAATATCAGTTACAGTTTTTAAAAGGGTTTTCTTTTTAGCTGTATAAAAATACTCAATCTAAACTTTCCTGGTTGGAGTAGATGATAGATTTCACAAGCCCTGACTCTAGTTTCAGTTGCATTGGTTTGAAAGTAATGAAACTTAGCACACGGCTTCATTATGTGGTATTGTTTGCCCCTTGGTTATCCAATGTGACCATGATGGTTGCAGTCTTGAAAATCTTGTTGCTTTGCCTCCTGAATGGATGGGCATATTGGTATGGGGTTTTCACTAAAGACTTCATATGATATATAGATAGTCTTAAATGAAAATGGTACCAACAGAGGTCTCAGAAACGCCTAATCACATGTATTTGGATGCCAATTTTTTATCTGTTGCTCAGAAAATCGCTTAGGTGGGAGTCCTTCATACTCTTGTAATAGGTGGGCGGCAAAATTCAAAGACTTGCCAGTCCTGCTTCAGCCACCTGCTTAGTGGGAAAATGTGTTGATCATTTAGCTGTGTTGATATTTACAATGACCGAACTCAGTGGCTGAAAGACCCTTTGATGTACATGTTGCCATTATAAGAGTACATCAAAAGAACATGATGCAGTAGCTGAAAGGCAAGTTGAAAGACTGACTGGCGGCTGGGTGGGAAAATGTTCTGATATTTACAGTGACAGAATTCAGTGGCTGAAAGACCCTTTGATGTACATGTTGCCATTATAAGAGTACATCAAAAGAACATGATGCGGTATCTGGGCAGCAAGTTCAAAGACTTTAACTGGCAACTGGGTGGTAAAATTTGCAGATATTTGCAATGACAGAATTCAGTGGTAGAAAGACCCACTGATATACATGTTGCTTTGATAAGAGTACATCAAAAGAACATGATGCAATAGCTGAATGGCAAGTTCAATGGCTTTGACTGGCGGCTGGGTGGAAATGTACTGATATTTACAGTGATTAGATTCAGAAGCAGAAAGACCCAGGGATGTACATGTGGTCATTTATAAGAGTACATCAAATAAACAACTTTAACTTTAAATATTGTGTTCATTTCCTAGTGGAGCTGAATAAGCAGTGCATGTGACATTGGAATCGAGACATATTGAGACTTAGACAAAATGCCATTCACAAATTTGGGTAAGAATTTTGTGGTTAAACAGCAAACTGATGAAGATTGTAATGATTTTGTTGTTGTTGTTGTTGTTGTTGTAAGGTTTAATGCCATTTTTCAGCACAAGGTAGGCTATACATGGCGACCAGTATCAATGGTGGAGGAAGAACCAGAGAAATCCCGGAAAGAACCACCGACCCATGAGAAGCTACTGGCAAGCTTTCTCACATACCCACTTTGGCCAAATCCGAGACTTGAACCCACGCAGACTGGGGAGATGGCAGTGATTCGTAACGGTGAACACTTTAGACCACTCGGCCACTCAGAAGAGTGCTACAGTTGCTTGAACTGACAGTTCGGATGGGACAGTATCTAAGTGTAAGAAAGTGTGTGATACCTAACTTAGTGCTTGGAATAAGACCTTCCTTGGAATGACAAATTCAGTCTCACTGTTTTTTTTTTTTTGTTGGGGGGTAGGGGACTGCAGCATTTGCTGGTGGGACTCCTTTTTTACCAAAATGGGAGTCATGGACTCCTAGTTTTAAAATCCTAGCTAGACCTCTGTACCAATCTGACCTTCAACATTGCCACCAAAATGTTGTCATAGCTACTTCCTCTGAACAATTTATTGTCTCAAGGTGGACTTGCTGTTGAAACATGTCTCCTTTGAATATGTTCCCCATTTACATTACGTTAGGAATATTAGCCTGCTATCTCATGAATCCAGCCCTAGTAATAGACAAAAACTGTCTTTTTCATTATATTTCAAGAGACAAAGGGTGATAACTCTTGCCCATTACTTCCCTTGGCACCACCAGATGTCACTGGTTTTCAGATTGACTGCTCTACAGCGCACATATTGTACAGTTCATCTTCTGACAATCTGGCCATTTTGGTGTGCCTATGGGACAACCCAACATTTCTTTGGGAATAATTGTGTGAATTTATTGATCTAATGCAGATTATATGCAGTTTGAGTGATCTTGTTACCTTTTGGGACTTTGTCTTTCAAGACCACCATCCCATCATGCTTTTGTTGACCTTATACAAGGTCATTCAGAGTTGGCGTGCCTTTTGATTTTCATCATTTACTCCACACGTTACGGAGCTCTTATTAGCGAAACTCTAAAGTGCTGCTTGATATTTATGCTTAGTTTATTCTTATTTCATGCTGTTTTGATAGAATTATGGTTTAATTATTAACTAAGCATTGTTCATAATTTCATAATGGAGCCATAGGTTTCTGATATGACAATTTCACTTCTCTGTTAGTTATGAGAGTGTTTTAGAGACTTGGTAATTTCAGTACATTACTAGTTTCCACTTTAATTTTTTTGTTTTTATGTTGTCTCAGAAGAATATCATTTAAATGCAACTTCAGAACATGGAAGACCTGTTTTGTTGATAATAAGTATATACCATCTATGATGTGCAGCATAGAGGAAGTCCGGGCTACCGTTTTGGCTAGTTAGTCACATAATGATTTGCCAATCTATGCTATCTCCTTCTTAGTCACAGATTAAAATTTGCTAATCTATGCTTTGTTATCTCTTCTTGTGTCATTTCAGGAGAAATATACTAAATGCATGAAATGCAGTGTTCAAAACAGTAGTCCTTTTGGTAGTAATTTTGGCACTGAAGGGAAGGAAAGATGGAATAAATCAAGAAAGACAACCTATGGTTCATTGTTGGTAATACTGATTCATTGGGAGTTTTCCCCAGTGTTAGACAGCCCAGCAGGCATTAGGTTCCTGGCATGTCCAAGTATAGCCTTTGGTCCTGTAAGTCAGGGAACATGGGTTTCATGTCAGATGTGTTGAATCCAACTCTTGATACTGCCATACTGTTACTGGCCATCCAGCCGCCACTGGCATTCCTGACATCAACAGCCATCCAGACGA
The DNA here is from genome assembly GCA_028554795.2 of Sinohyriopsis cumingii. Lineage (NCBI taxonomy): Eukaryota > Metazoa > Mollusca > Bivalvia > Unionida > Unionidae > Sinohyriopsis > Sinohyriopsis cumingii. The sequence continues at coordinate 46,686,415 of CM068836.1, read as the reverse complement.
CACTGGCAGTCCAGCTGTCACAGCATGGGGACCTTTTCATTAAAATGGTCCAGTCAAATAGCTCATATGGGGATCTTAGTGATAGATCCATATGTCTAGCCATGCAAGTCTGCATCTTATCACTACTATACAGGAGGTTTCAATGAGAATCTGTCCATTCAGCCAGGCCTTCGGAGTGGCCCATACCGGTGATTGTCAGACACTCTTTCATACCACCAGCACCCACATACCATTCATACCTGATGGCAGTGCTGGCAATGTAGGACTTTCGATTGCTCAGTGCATACCCTCAAGGAGAGCTAGTGCCATTGCCAAATACTACCTGTTGGAATCATCTATGACACCTGGCAGGACTTGTGCAGAGCTACAAGCCAACCCAGACGAGGACCTGGCACACCACGAGTGCAATATGATGCTGGCACAACTCATCTTATTCAAATCTGATTAGCTTTAAAGTTTTTGTTGGGGAAACTTATTGCGTTTTGTCTGGTTTAGAATGCCCTCCACCCCCTATCACTACCCAGGGTTACAAAATCAAGTGATTGGTTGATTTTGGGGATGAAGAAGAGATGCCATCTTTCCAGCTCCTTCCCTAATCATCAAGGTTAAAAAGATTAACGACCAGTTGTCGGGTCAAATTGGTGACCTAAGCAACTCTAAGGTGTTCTCAGAAAGCCAGGTTCCAGCGACTTTCTCCTCTTGCTGGTATCAGACACACTCCAGTGCCTTCAGTACAGACCTTCTGGCTCTTGGCAATAATTTGGCAGCCGTCCACATGTTGGTTCCATTGTACTACAAAGTTGATAACATATTCCATGCCATGTCTTGGCTGGTTCGAAACATCGTGGGGACATCCTCTTTATTGGATTTGGCCTCATTGACAATCTTCCAGCTTGGTGAACAATCCAAAAATAGACAGGTCTGGAACATGACAGCCAGGATTGCTTGGGTCCTTAACTGAGCCGCTCACCATACTATGTCCAATGCTTTGACGGCTTCAGCCAATTTTGACCTGATGGGATGCATGTCTGCAGTTGACATCGCTTAAACTGTACCATACTCTGGCTTTAGGGACGACCCAGTTTGGGTTGCACAAGTTTTGGACCTCTCAGCCCCTGCCAGTGCAAAGGGTGGGTAATCCAGGTTGTTTTAGAGGTACTTCATTGAACACATGCCCTCTCCTTTTCTCTCCTCTTCATGGGTGCACCATTAGATCGGGAAAAGGATGCCTTTCTACAATAGGAGACTTACTCATAAAAAAAAAACTAAAGATATGGTGGATCTTGTGCAAAGACCACAATCCCTAGGGTTTCATTCAAGACTCTTTCTTTTTCGGATAGCAAACTGCAAATTGAGACCTATCATTGACCTGAGTTGCCTCAACCAATTCAAAATGAAGACAGCATATTCAATCCACTTCTCCATTTGATGGGATGAGTATGCCATCTCGATCTGACTGAAGTATATTTTCACATGGCTATCCACCTTGTGTCATGAAGATTTTCTGTTTTGCTCACTGCAACACAGTTTATCAGTTCAAGTTCTCTCTCTGGCCTCAACATCAGCCCTTGAGCTTCTACAGTGATTATGGATTACATCGTCAACCTGTTCCAATCAATGTAATCAACAAGGACAGTAGCATATCTGGATAACCTCCTCCAGAAACATATGGTAAGTTCTATTGTAGCTCAAGGAAGCTACGATCTTCTCTCTCTTTTAGAACATCCAGCTTTTCTTGTGAACTGGGAAAGTCAGATCTCCATCCATCCCAGAATTTTGTCAGTTTGTCACTGATCTAATTGTTCTTGCGATATGTCCAGGAAGATTACGGCCAACCTTAATCTTTTCCAGCAACCACGATCATGAGTGGTCCTTCCTTGCCCAGACTGTCATCTTCTACATGCTCGCCTCTTATCAGCACAGCCTTGTGACACAACAATTCAAACCTTCAACTGTGGAGAGAATCTTGAGAGCAGAAAGCCCACCACTCTGAAGGCTTATGAGGGAAAGTGGCATGTTCTCGGGGACTGGTGCCGTACCAACAACACCGTCTCTCTGCGGGCCTCAATCCCTCAAATGACAGACATTTTTCTCAGGCCCATGATATTTGACACATTCCAGTATCGTGGCAGACATGATTTTGGGCAGGATATAGACCTATCAAATCTTTCAGACAATTTTGGTCTCAATCGACCAAAATCCCTAATTTCTGTCTCCAAATGGAACCAAGCCTGGGTTTTAACATGGCACAATTTGAATCAATTCAAACCACTAGCGTACACTTCACTACAGTCACTATCATACAAGTCATGTTTCTTGATAGCTTTAGCTTTCACATGCAGGTTAAGTGAGCTGTATGTTTTTATGTTGACCCAACCACTCTTCAGATTGGAGGGTTTTGTGGTTCTCTTGACACAACCATACTTTGTTGCTCAAACTAGGTTACTGTCTGTCGGTAACCAAAGAGTTATCACTTGCTTGCTCTCTTCCATAAACAGATTGAGAACAGCAGCCATGCATGATTTTGTTTGTGCTCTCAAGCACTACTTGAAATGTACAGACAAGTCCTGGCATGTGCAAGTGCCTCATCCTTCCGGTGTGAGCCATAACACTGAATATCATCCTTCAAATCCTTCATTCCTGGCCGAGGTGGGTTTTATGCCTGGTGTACTCTGATGTCTCACTAGGACAGAGATTTCTCATAAAGATTATTGCTCAAAAGTTTTCAGCCACCTCTGTGTTACCATAGTGGCCATCTCAAAAATCTTGTTATCTCTATACATTTTGGAGGAATCGTGGCATTGAAATTGGGTTTTCACTAAAAACACTTACTGCAGTAGGTCATAGATCCTGAATGAAAATGATGCAGATTTAACCATGAAAGCCAGACCTCATGATGCTTGGGGTAAAGTCAAATGTTACAGATTTCATTTTAGTTCTTGAGAGCAAATAGTACAGATACAAATTAATTGTAACCTGTGTTTGTATATAATTATATTTGAAGAGACAAGGCCATGGTGACCTATATGTCATATTTTACTGACTTAAGGCTTTATATGTATATACCTGTTACAATTTAACAGTAAAGCTTACTGAAACAACCCAGAAATTTCTAAATTATGGAAAATTAGCAAAAAATACAAAAATACAATTATTGTGGCCAAATTCGGATATTAGCTTTTCTGGGTTTGGTTTGGATCTGGGTGTTTCAATGAAATTGGTCAGGGAACCAGAATAAACTTACAGGAGTTACCTCACGTTTTATTTGACCTACGTTGTTCAAACAAAACACTAATATGATCAAGCTTTTGCTCTTACATTATAGCTGAGTCTGCAAACTTAGTCCAGCAGCTGAAAATATGTTGAAGGTGAAAGGGACAGCCAGCCTTTTTAAAACCCCATTACTTGACACAAAAGTACATTAAAAAAAAACCAAATCCAGATATTTGACTCTGCTTGGGAAAAGGCAGAAGAGGTGGCAATTACATATATATTGGATATCATATCATGTTGATCTGAGTATTGTTGACAGCAGGAGATACACCTACTGCTGTAATTTGAATGAAAACAACCCTGTATACATCAAGATGAGAAATCTCAGATGTCATTGACCTCCATGAGATTTGGATCATTAGTTTATGAAACTTATCTGGAGGTCATTAGGACCAAAGTGTATTTCATGAACTTTATGGTTGAACCTAATGTTGCCTTTGCTTTATCAGACCACACATGTAAAGATTTCAAATGGATGATTTCTGTGTCAACAATAGCAGTACACAATATTATGTGACAGCAGGTTGAAAATTGGTCAAATTTGTTGAAGAAATATTGAATGCCTTACAGAGATGGTTCTTTTAGTGTTTGCAGGTCTGGCTTTACATGTACCTCATGACCACAAGGGTTTATATTTTGCATGCTTTATACATACCTTTGTACCTTTATACATACTTTTGTACCTTTATACATACCTTTCTATCTTTATACATACCTTTCTACCTATCTTTATACATACCTTTCTACCTATCTTTATACATACCTTTAAAACCTTTATACATACTTTTATACCTTTATACATACCTTTCTACATATCTTTCTATATACCTTTCTACCTTTATACATACCTTTCTACCTTCATACATATGGGGCCCCAAGTGGCTGAGTGGTCTAAAGTGCTCTCCTATATGGATCACTGCCATCTCACCTCTGTCTGTGTAGGTTTGAGTCTCGGATTTGGCCAATGCGGATATGTGAGAAAGCTTGCCAGTAACTTCTCGAGGGTTGGTGGTTCTTTCTGGGGATTTCCCGGGTTCTTCCTCCACCATTAGTACTGGCCGCCATGTATAGCCTATCATGTGATGAAAAATGGCATTAAACCCTACAACAACAACCTTCATACATATCTTTCTACCTTTATACATACCTTTCTTCCTTTATACATACCTTTCTACCTTTATACATACCTTTCTACCTACCTTTCTACTTTTATACATACCTTTCTACCTAGAATCATGAATCTTGGCAAGGAGATGCATCTTGCTGAGTACTTTACCCTCATTGTAAAAGTCAGTCATTATGGCCTACATTTTATGCCTCAATGACTTATTTGTGTTCAAAGTTAATTTCTCAGGCACTCTTCATGTGCTACAATTATGAAACTTGTTGATATGCATTTCTTGAGTACTACACCCTTACAATAAAAGGTAACTGTGACCTACATAGAATTGAAAATTGGTTGGAGGATGCACTAGATAAGCACTACAGTCTTAATAGAATAAGAGGTCTCCATGAGCTATATTTCATTTTTCTATGTTTAAAATTTATTTCTAACATTAATTTTTGGGTACTAAAGGACTGTAGAGATCTTTTGTCCTGTCTCTTCTCCAGGACTTGTAACTGTGACATGTCCTGTCTATTTTTTTTCACTTCATCTTAATTATAAAGTCTATGTTCATGTACTGTGATGTAATGTGTTCAGATGTATGTGTGTTTTTTAAAGGTAAATACTGCATGTAGTTTTGTGTATAGACACTAAACATGTTTATTTGCCTGTTAGAAAAAAAATAGTTAATTTAATTGTTATGCTACAGTACATAAAATAATGTTAAATACTTTTAATGTCATATTCCAGTCATATGAAATATAGCACAGGGTTCTAAAAGGACACTTAATTTTGCCTCATTGTACATCTCCATTATTCAGCAATAAAATGGTTGTTATTTTATAATCTATAATGTTGTAAAGGCTGTATGTCTTGGGACAGAAAATTGCTTTTCATGTCTGAAGACTTATATACACATAACAGCATAATCTTTACATTTACATAAGAAAAAGAAGTCGTACTTGTCAAAATTAACACATGTTACGACAGGTGTGACCAACTTTTTTGTTCAGTTATCAAGTCAATAAACTGTTACATGCTACTATGGTTGCTTTTGTAATGTTATTTTACATTCATATTTTCTGATTTATGGGACACAAAATTAAAATATAGGTAGGTAAAGACTGTCACATCTAGAGGACATATGTTAATGTGAGACTTAAAAAATCCTAGTGTTTCTTAAATATCATGCCCAGCATCACTCAAATCCATTTTTAGACAGATATTATGTGTAGATTTTATCTTTTTTTAAATCACATCATATTTTGGACTGAATTTTTGCCACATTTCTATAGCTATTTTAGTAACTTTAATTGTTTCATTTCTTGAAGAGGTGTCATTTTAAACACTTTGTTTAAATTTATCTTACAAAATGGTACATGAATATATATAAAAAAAAATAATGCTGAGTCAATATTTATAATATATTAAGCACATGTCTTATATGTAACCATCATATATTCATTACAGAATTAAAACAAAGGAAAATATTGAACAAAGCTCTAACTAGGTCTTTATCAGTCCATTTTTGTTTTATTTTTCAATTTGACAAATTGTGATTTCAACATGCTGTTCAACTATTCAATTGTTAATTTTTGCAAGCTTGCAGTTTGGTTGCATTACTTTGATTATTACTGTTGGATTTGTCAGGAGGTATTATTATGACTCAATGATCTTAAGCTAATTTTAAAAAAAGAGCAAAAGCCAACAATTTTTTTAAAATTCAACAAATAATTTATTTTCCTAGAATACAAATAACTAACAGTTGTGATTTAAATCCCCAAAAGCCCAGAAAGTTCTCACCAGTCCTAATGAATAAAGTTCTAATTAAAAATTCCAGTGGTGTTCAAAATAAGTTCCAGTGCTTAGGGTGTTGATGTGCTTGCAATCTTGAATGTACTAATGGCCTGAAGTGTGATGGTGTACTAAGTCTTCCAATTAATCACAATAATATAGTCCTAGAAATCCTTGTCAGAATTCATTATAATTCCAAATTAATATGTCTGTCCTAGAATGTTTTTGAGCACTTTGTAATCCCAAAGAATAATATTTTTAAACAATAATTACACCCAAATAAAAAACTGAACACAACAATACAAATGATTCTGCATATGATGTTTTCACAAGAATGAATATAGTTTTAAAGTAAACAAGATTATATGAAAAACTAAGACACAATAGCAGAGCCTGGATGTAGATCCAAAGTTCATTTCTAGAAAATTCTAAGTTGTAAACAGATAAAATTCTGTTATGAAAATTATAATAAAGAACATGAGAAACTTCAGTTACAACAGATTCTTCATGGGGGAATTCCAATATCCTAGACCCAGAGCAAAATAAACATGTTTATCTTTATTGATAATGATCCTAATCTTTATCCCACACTCCTCGAGAAATATTAACTATGTATTATTTGTTTACAAAATCAAAACAACATCACTGTTGCTAGTCAGGTATACAGTGAACTTGATTTTGAACAAGGTCAAGTCCAAATACAATCATACATAATCTATAATCTTGGGGGAAAAAACTAACAAATACAAATTAAATATATGTAACAGCTTTACGTCTTTGGTTTTATGACAGCAATCCAAGTGAATATTTGCACAAAGTTAAAATGGCTTGAGAAATATAGTAATGTTGTCAGATGGTAATACCCATTTTTTCTATGACATTAATTTACACCAATTAATGATTTTAAAATCTGAAGGAGATTTAGTGGGACAATATAGTTAATTACTGCATTATGTTTTTGGTGTTAGATCAAGATCAACCGATCATAGGCTGTTCAGTAAAGTGTATACACCCAATCAGTCTAGTAGAAAGTAACAGCATTTATTTTAATGCAGGTATTAATTCAATTCATTGTAATTGTGCCAACGATTTGAAACCTGGACGTGTACTTCACTCAGCAGGCATTACAAATTTTCATTATACTAGTGGTGAAATGTAAGAATGGTTACTCACTCTATATGGATGAACCATATCCAGGCATTATTTTCATTGTTGTAATACTGGTTCTTCATACTAATTTAATTACCATATTTACCTGCTTGTAAATGAAGGCAAACTGCAGACAACAAAGATTTTCATCTGCAATAGTATAATGCACCTGCAGATCATGGTCTGTGTTGTTTGTTCTAGCGACTACTAACAAACTGCACAGATCCAGATCTGCCAGTGCATTATTCAATGGCAGGTGTTGTTATTTTTGTTGCTGTTGAAGGGTTTAGTGCCATTTTTCAGCACAAGATAGGCTATACATGGTGGCCAGTATAAGTGGTGGAGGAAGAACCCGGGAAAACCACAGAAAGAACCCCCAACCTATGAGAAGCTACTGGCAAACATTCTCATATACCCACAATGGCCGAATCTAAGACCAATGGCAGATCTGTGTCTGTGCATTTTGCAGTTGGTCTTGACTTATAGGCAAGTATATACAGTAAGTATTTAAAATTTTGAAGGCAGAAAATGTAATTATGGGAGACTGGCAACAGTTATAACATACAGTAACATAAAGCTATAATAGAAATTTGGTGCAAAAAATGGAAAATTCAGTGCTGATATGGGTACATCATCCCATAAAGTCTAATGCTCTTGTCATTCTCCAACAAAATTTTACACATTTAAAATAGGAATAAGAAAATTACCCAGATGAAAATGAAATACTGGTTTTGACCTCTCAAACAATTTATGTTGACCTAATTTCCATCTTTTCACTGATGGCAGTACTCCTTTGACAACTGACAAATTGGGAACTCCAACTTTGATTGATTAGGATATGCCAATCAGATCATTCGGAAAAAAATTCTCAGGTGTTCCAAAAACTAGTTTCTCAGGTTCTCTATGGTCTTGCTTTATCAAAATTTGTGGATGGCTTGCATCTGAGGTGAGAAGCAGGTTTATTGATTTAGAGGTCCAATGATCAAAGGTCAAGGTTAATGAATTTAGGAATATTTTTTTATGCACAATAACTTTAGTTCTTCATTGTAGACATTGACTAAATTTTGTGGATGGATTACACTTGGAGTAAGTTAGAAACTGTCAATTTGAAGTTTAATGTTGAGGTTTCTGCCAAAAATTTCACTTCTTGGGTGTTTATGGATAGCTTACACTTTGGATTATAATGAAGCCTATTAATTTTAGGGTAAAAATCTCAAAGTAAAAAGAAGTAAATGGTTTTTATATGCTTGCCATAAGATGGAGCATTTATGTTATGCATCTTTTTGCTACCGAATTTTTTGTTCACACAATAAGTTGTCCATAATCTATGGTTATTAACCACAATGGACGGCATGCATTTGAGACACAGAAAAACCCAATCAATTTGAGAGGCAAAAGATCTTAGATCAGATTCATTAATTCAGAGATGAAAAAGTGTTTTCTACACAATCAATTACAGTGTAAAAAAAATTCAACAGTCAAGGTCATTGTGACTGAAAATAAAATAAATGGTTTCCACTCGATAACAAAATATTTTTGCTGTACTTTTCATAGGCCAGAATAGCTTATGGATGGTCTGTTGTCATCTATTAGGACAAGTTTGTTATCCTCTTGAACTATTTGGAGGATTGCCTTCAAACTCTACAAATATTGTACTAGATGAAAATGGTGCTACTTGCACATCCAATATGGCCTCCTCAGTAACTAGCTTGAAAATCTTTCTATCATTATTTTTATAGTCATATAAAAAAATGGGGTGTTCACTAAAAGACTTCTTATGGGGGTGCTCCACAGATATTACACATTTTTGACAGAGTGACAGGTCGGAAGTTTAAGTTGTTTGCATGTGTAACATGCACATTGGAGAGAATGTTGGCATACATCTATACTACTTTTATGTACTATAGCTAAAGTTTCTGTACAATTTGTAGTTGTGGAAATATTCATGATCTAAGCAAAGATCTGATCAGAATTACTACCACAGTATCCTAAAATATCTGCCTGAAATAGTCCAAAGTACATTACCTTTAGCAGGTATTTAAATGGGAAAAACAACTTTGCCAGAGCACTCAATACCAGCTTCTGAATGTGCAATGAATGATTTACAAAATATATAACAAGTAAAAGTTATCAGAAATACTGGTATATAACAAGTGAAAAAAGTTATCAGATTGCCTTTTTACAGTTTACCATGTCCAGGAAGTGAAAATGACTATGTAGAGCTAGCATCTTTTTGACAGGTGCACATCTGAAGTGAGGTCAACATGTAATTATTCTATAATCCAAATTACATCCTTCAATCACACACCTAAATAAAGGGAATTAAATAATCTTTTAACAAAAACTAAGATATACAAGGTCCTTTTTAAATAGCAGGATAGCCAGTGAAGAAAACTTGGGGAATTCTTTCCTTTAAAAATTAAACCTTATGCAATATTTATAACTGTAGCATTTGAAATAAAATATGGCCACCACGGCATCCATCTTGAAACCTTGCTACCATTACTCCTTCTAAGTGGATGGTCATATCAACATGGGGTTTTCACTAAAAGACTTTTTATGATGTCTACTTGGACCTAAATGAAAATGGTGCTGATCTGAAGTTGATGGCAACCATCATTAATATCTTATTGAAATTCCTCTTAAAAAGAAAGTTATACTGACATGGGATTTTCATCCAGACTTTTTATGATGTCCAGTTGGTCCTAAATGAGCATGGTGCTGATTTGATATCAAACATGGCGTCCAGTCTGCTGACTTCTAGTAAATTGTTTATAACTATTCCTCCTGAACAGAAAGTCATACTGACATTGGGTTTTAACCAAAAGACTTCTTATGATACCTACTTAGTGAAAATGGTGTCTACATGGTCCTTTATGAAAATGACTAACTCAAAATATAACCACCATCATGTCTATCTTGAAAATAATTTTATCTCTGCTTCCAAAGGGATGGCTGTATCAACAAGGAGTTTTCAACAACAGACTTCTCATGATGGTTCTGATAAAAATGGTGCAAGTCAAACATCCAATATGGCTGCCATGATGCGGGCTGTGAAAATCTTGTTGTCACTAATCCCCCTGAATGGATGATCATTATGACATTGGGATTTGACTAAAAGACTTAAAAGAATGTCTTTTTTGTTCGATCTGAAATTGACAAATCTGATGTACCGTATGTCCATCACAGCAGCCAATATGAAAATCTTGTAATTGTTGAAGAATATCCAAGTTTCAATGCTTTAGCAGTTAACAGAAATAAATGGTTTTGTCTTGAATTCCTGGAAATTCTTTTTGCCCAGTAGAGCATTAGTCCCTTGTGTTTTATATCTGGACCAAACTTTCTGGATGGCTTCCACTTGGAGTAAGAAAGAAGATTATTAATATAAATGTCAACAGGTCAAAAGCCATGGTCACTGAGAAAAAGAAAAGAAAAATGGTTTTCACACAATAACATTAGTTTTACATCACAACTTGGATCAAGCTTCATCAATTGCTTGCACTCAGGGTTAGGAAGATGCCTTTGATTTTTGGACCATGATCAGTGTCACCAACTAAATGAAGAAATGTGATTTCTGTACAAAAAAGACTATTAAACACGGTTTGAGGATATAGTGTTTAATGTATTCTTGTTGCATAGTAACTCTGATCTGTGCCACAGGTTGCAGAGGGCTTGCATTTATAGTATAGAAGAGGTCTATTGATTTTGGGTCAAAGGTCATGTTATTGGGAGTTTTTAAATATGGATGTTGCAGAGTAACTTTTGTTTTAGAGTACCGGTAAGTACCTTGACCAGGGTACAAGTGTGAGGCAATACAGTGTCCTGAATGAAACACACATTTGGTACCCTCATGCCCAGTCATTAAATTATTTGCTGATAAGAATGCTCATAAGAAACTGAAGTAAGTTATGACCAAATAAGGTTTTAATGTAAAGGAAAACAATAGTTTTGTTGTATTTTAGTTCTCATGTTTGATTTTTGCACTACTTATCTTCTCCAATTTGGCAACCCTCTGAAAATGGGTCCATGTGCAAAAACTGCTTGCATATAGCTTTTGCTGGCCCTGGCCCTTACCAGACTTGTTCTTGGGGTAATAATGGTTCCTCTGTACAGTTACACACTTTGTACAGTACATGGTTTAATTTTTAAAGAAAAAGGATCTCCCATGTTTGCACTTTCAGAAACTTACTCTGGCAAATGTAATTTTCCCCGTTTTAATAATTGATAAAGTTGCTTTATTTTGGAATAGTTTAGTCTCATTCTTTTGTAGCACAAGAGAGTAGCCCTTTAATTAATATAATGCCAAAAAATGGAACAAATCTGTCTGTCTCTCTGTCTGTCTCTTTTTTTTCTTTCTTTTCTTAACTAAGACTGTCCACCTTTTTTATTTTGTTCTTGTCTGACTCAGCTCTCATCCTTTTTCTCTGGTGAGGTTTTTTTCCCCTCCTGAAGGTGTTTTGGTATAGTAATTTTACCATTTGTCGACCTTACTGTTAGCTTATTTGTACCCTTGTCTTTGAGGAACTTTCTAAATAATGCTTCATGTTCAGTTTCTGTTTCTTGACACCAAACGTCAATAGATGACAGATGTATCCCTCATCATTGGAAGACCAGGTCTTAAAGTGATGCCCATCAAGTAATCACATTTGCCTCCTAGCGAACAAAATTGACGACAGAAGTATCCTTCATCAATGAAAGACCAGGTTTTAAAGTCTTTGCTTGTTATCACTTGGCATGTAGAGTGGAACCAATAATCACATACCTGAATCAAAATGTATACAGACTCTACATTTCTCATAAGATGCCAACTGCCAGCAGTCATAAATTGAAATGGGTAAACCAGTAACATATATATGTATGTAAAATAATAATAATAATAATAATAATAATAATAATAGTAATAAAAATATAATAATAATAACTTTAATTTATGATGATAATACAATTAGTTTGAGGATTGCAGTGGGTATATCTAATTTAGGTATATCAAATTGTTTTAGATTTGACATAAACAGAATAAAGTAATTTGTGAAGTGGGCTCTTAAAAGAATCGACTATGTTGAAAATAATATACATAATCTAGATATACATAAAGAATAAATGAGAAAATAGACAACCTTTTCTTGTAATATTTCCAATGGATAATTTTGGGAGATGAAATATAAAACTTTATGACATAGATAAAATATGATTTATTTAACGACCTGATTGAAAACAGCAATTCAACATTAGTTCTAGGGAGCTTATTACCGACATCATTTTAAAAACAACTGGAGTCATTACCACATGGATGATTTACAAAAAATACAGACATTAATACAGTAAAATACAGGCACAGCATAATACATTAATACAATAAAACACCTAATATGCTTATCATGTATCATCTGACAATAAAGTTGCTGAGATTTATGAATACCATTATGAGAGAGAGAGAGAGAGAGAGAGAAAGAGAGAGAGAAAGAACATGCATTATCAAGGTAATGGAATTCATCACCCAAAATTTTATTATGACATTCAGTACATTTTCTTCCTTTAAATTGATTTTACTACATTTCATTGACCATTTTCAAGATATATACAGGTATGCAATTGGCAACAAATAACGTCGAATTGGTCACATTTTCTTATCAAAGACTCAATTATAAGACGGAAAGATGTAATGCTAATTTAAAGACTAAAAATCATCATTTTGCGATCAGTGACATACATTAATCAATCCGATAATAAAGCTAATGATAAAATGCAATTAATATTGAAAAACATCTACTTTACCAATTTTAACTGAATTTATGAAAGGTACTGTTGTTAATTATTTCTTACATGTGATGTTATTAACATTACACAAACAGGACATTTATACACTTGGGAACTTTTTTTATTTTTTATTCTAATCACTTCTTTCATCTTTCCTTTTCACATTTGATAGCATATTATTGAAGCAGTGTGTTTATTATAAATGGCAACAAATGACAAAATTGTATTGGCAATTATTAATTTCATGTAGATACTGTTTAATGTTAAACACAGATAACAGGAGGTTTGCATAATTAAACGAATGGTTGTACTGACAACTCAAAGAATTTGCAGGGAGAATATAATAATAATGATATAAATTAAAGATCAATAGATAGAAACTTAACAATATATAATCAATCCAAAAGAAGACAAACCTCATATAAAAGACAGCCCAACTCACAGGCTTTCTTACAGTCACTGCAAGGAAACTGTTTCTTGCTCTTTCCTTTTATCATTCTGTTATCACAAATGTCCACAAAATTGAGAATTTTAATGCAGTAAATAGAAAATTGTTTTTTGGTTTGATTACAACCTTCATATACATATAAGGAATATATGTCTATTGGAGCCTTCTCATTCTTTTCATCTTGAGGCCAATTATTTACATTAAAAATCACTGTTTAAACAGTAACAAAAGTTGGTAATAAGCACTATTGTTCATATATCATTATATCAATTCAAGTATGTAACAAATAAATTTGTTGATACCTCTGAAAATTAAATTAATGTTCATTGACCGCATCTCAAAGTATGTTGTTCAACGATAATTATGTTATGTTAGGCCACACATGACACTGCCTGCTCAACTTACTGGATTCTATGTGCTGCTAAAGTGGATGTCAAAGATATCAAAGACACTTGTGACAGGTGTGAATGCGGCATTTAATGAGAGCACAATATACTAGTTTTAGGTGGTTATACAATTTAAATGAATTTAAATGTTTCAGCCAATAGTCCTAAAATAGAAATCAGTTAACTGTTTTTTAAAGAAAATTTTCAAGAAACAAACACCTAAATGGAGTCTCTTAAATGAAGACAGAAATAAAATGATAAATATATTAAGTTCCATAGTCATGCATCTCTATGTTATTATTTGATAACATAGATTAGTATATACTGTTCACAAGTGCCAACATATATATTTTGTTTTGTTATACATATTTTATTCCCCAGAAAATCACATGTGGGTATACAGAGTAAATGGATTGGGCATAAGTTTTTCAACTTAAAAGTTTTACTCCATTATAAACAATTAATGAACATGCAGGCTTGAGGTCTCGAAAAAAGTCAAGACAGTTGACATACATAGAATTAAATGAGAGATGACAGAATGATAAAGTCAGAGGGATAGTGATTCGTGTGGTCTGGAAAAATGGTGATGGAACAAAACATAAATATGTTTCTGAATCTTTTTCTGTTAGTAATAAATTTCTGCATATAAATCTTATAAAAATAGTTCAATGAATTTACTCCATTCCTGTAACTTCTCTTAGATTATTTTCGTCTACATTCCAGACCATTACTGTGTTTAGGGAGATCGTATGGGCCGGCTAGTAAGCGGCTATCCCATGCCGACACCAACTTTTCGATAGGGAATGGACGCTACACCCCAACATGAATGTCCAAATATAAAAATTATAAAAAAATGGGGTGGCAAGGGTCAAAGGAAACTCGGACTAGTGGGTGGGTAAAATAACTCAGACATACTGCAGCATGTCATAATACAGCTAAATTTGTTTTCTTTGAAATGTTCCTAAATTTTCATTATGTCTACGTAGGCCTACTATTTTTGCGATCTGTCGTTATTCACCCGTCAATTTTGTATACATTAGATACGATACTAGCCTCTAATCTTATGGTCCAATGTCAAGGTCAAAAATGCTACAGCATAATAAAAGACAAGGGACCAGTCTTCGTAAAACTCGTTACAGAGATAAAACTGTCATCCAAATAAAAATCCAATCAGAACAGAAAAACCAGGAAGTGCAACGAAGTTGTTCAAACACCGCTCATAAGCTCTAACGTAAGTAGACCTGCTACAAGTTTATTGCAATATATCATTTTTGTACCGCTTTTGTAATTAGACCACAAGTTGTTCTCCGCCACTTTAGTTATCGTCTGACATTACTTTACTGTAGCCCACAGGCACTTGCTTGGGTAGTCCTACAACGCAAGACACATCACCCGATATTTTTGTTTTGGGGGTTGATGGGTCTTACTGCCAAAAACAACTTAGCACTTAAACAAAAACAACATGTGCTATGTCTTACATTGTAGGACTATTGCTTGGTGTGGGGGTAGTCCTACAATGTAAGACATAGTACATGTTAAATTTGTTTGACGCCCAAAACATAAATATCAGTGTCGAGGTCTTACCTGTAGCACTGGGGGGGGGGGGGGGGGGGAACTAATGATAACAATTAACGATTCCAGTTATAGGATTCTCATACCATCCCGTTTTTTTTTTGTACAACGTACACTGATTTTAAAAACAGAAGGCATCAACTTACAAATGCACAAAACTTAGTCCTTTCATTCACTGATTTATATGTTTCTAACCTGATCATCGCCATGGGGTCCCAAACACTGTAAACTTTTTGGCGTTTCGAAGCAAAAAGGAGTTTATTTAGTAAAATCGTCTCCATATTAGCTTGGGCCAGTCTGTGTTTTCAAATAACAGATTAATGTAGTTCACCGTCTTTTAAAATATCTCTTTGAACACAGGTATACAAGAGCTTCTGCTATTTATTTCTTCTTCCAGTAATGTGCTGGGTTCCTCTGGAACATACTTGCACATGGTGTAAACTATGTGCATGAGATGGGAGGTCCAAGTGCAGCTAAAAACAGGTTAAAAACATACCTGGTCTGGAGCTAAGTGATCCTCATACCAATCCCTGAGCTCTAAAAGTTGTTCAGCTTGTTTTAGAAATATTAAAACTAGAGATTGCCAATATTGGATGAAGATGACACCCTTTTTTGTGACTGAAATAGACTATTCTAGAAACCGCAAATGGACATTGAGCAGTCTGTTTGCATGTTTACATTGGGCGCTTCCATTTGCATTGTAATGCCAATAATTCTACAGTGTTAGGAATCCCCTGGCAACAGTCAGGTTAAAAATTATAAATGACAGACTCAGAGTGACTGAAATGACTAAGTTTATGGATTTTTATATCAGTGATGCTTTTCATTTTTAAAGTCAGTAGAGGGGTATGCACAAACAGGATTAAGGTATGCAAATACTAAACTTTATCGGGGAGTGTAAAGTAGTACTTTCCCTTTCAATCAAGTGCAGGTCAGATTATTTCCTTAACAGGAATTTTGCCTCACAATTCTATTCTGCTGGGGACCCCTATTACCATGTTACCACCTAGCAAACATACCCCTAAACATTTCACTACAGATTACTTATCCTGATGAATCAGTAATCAGTGTCTGGTGCATTTGTCACTGTGAAGGATTTTAATTTCCGATGAAAAGGTATTGAGGGTTGACCTCTAACGAGAGTAGTCAGAGTTTCCTTATATCCTATAATAAAAATAATAATAATAATAATAATAATAATAATAATAAAGTCTTTATTTAGAGAGGGTAACTCAATTAATTACAGAACTAGTCTACCTTGAGGCCTTCTATATGTTATGTACAATATATACAGTATATACAGCATGATGTGAAGAATATGGCTTGACACTAAATAATTAAGAAATTTTAAAATTCAAATTATCAAGCCAGGAACATGTGCACAGGCATATGTGAAAACATCAATATATATAAAACATAAAATATCATCCTGCATTGAAAAATTCAACTATGAAAATGATGCAAAATTACAGAAAAGCAGGCGGTATGTTTTGTACTAGAACTGTTCAATTTTCTAAAGATTTCATCCATTTAAGACATCGATTATGAAAAGAAGAAATGCTAGGAGCCTGCCTTATGTCACTATGAATGTTGTTCCATACCAGTTGTCCATTATATTGAAAACTTTTTTTAAACAATTCCTTCTTTGGCCTTGGTATAATGTAATTTTTACTTTTTATGAACCTTAAATTTGGAGTACCATCATCATCTCTTTGGTGAAAGATATTGCTTAGTCAGGAATGGCTTTTCTGGATACTTTATACATCAATTTGGCCTTTCTAAGAAATATTCTTTCATGTATTATTATAACTTTTATATTATTCATTGCCTCCTGAAAATTTTCTATACATTGATCTAGAATTAAATGGCAAGCCCTCTTTTGGAGTCTTAAAAGTGTTGTTATGTTTGAATTAAGAGGTATTACCCCAAATTACATTACAGTAGTCCAGATATGGCTGAATATAGCTTTTATAAAAGATGACCCTATACTGAAGAGGAATGTATGTTTTGATTTTCCTCAGTAGCAAAATATAAGAATTAACCATTTTTGAAACATGTTTAATGTGAATAGGCCAAGTAAGATTGTTATCTGTGAATACACCAAGAATTCTGTCTTGAGAGGTGATATTAAGGCTCACATTGTCAAATAACCACCCCTTTAATACCCCAACTTAAGTGTCGATCTAAAATGGGGTGGGAAGGGTCATTAACTCAAATGGAGGCACTCTAAAGAGACTACCACAGCAGAAATAGTGATGATTGGTTACTTAAATTTGTTGGGTTCCTGGTGACAGAGTGGTCTAATGCAATCACCTTAAGGCTTTACCAATCACTGCTATCTCCCTCTGTCCGCATGGTTTCAGGTCTCAGGCTTGACCTTTTTGGGTATGTGAGAAAGCCTGCCAGTAGCTTCCCGTGGTTCAGTGGTTCTTACTTAAGTTTTCCCAGGTTTTTCCTATACCAGTTATACTGGCCACCATGTACTGCCTATCATAAGCTGAAAATGGCATGAAATCCACAACAACTTAAATTTGTACATGTAAAGGTTATCTACAATTTTGTTTACCCATAATAGTTATTCTTGATTCTTTTTAATATTCATAGATATGTAAACTTACTGACATTATGTTTACACTGACAGCTTATTCAGATGTAACACATGGTAACACTGAACAAAAAATTCTTTAAATGCCTCGGTAATAGGCATACCATGTTAATAGGACATGCCCTGATTTCTTGAGTCATGATATTTATATGTAATACTTAAAAATTTGATATTACACAATGTTGCACATTCAACAGTATAATGATTTACAGGATGTAACAGTAATGTTTGAAATTTCTTGAGTGATGATATTGATATGTAATATTTAAATTTGAAAAACAAATTTGATATTATACAATGTTGCACATTCAACAATATAATGATTTATAGAATAAAAACTGTAATGTTAGAAATTATCAGATATTAAATATTCACTTAGGGTAACTGGTAGCACAAGCAGTGAACCAAAAATCAGTTGAAATCATTAATTAAGAAAACATTTGAGGATAGTGTAACATCATCAAAACAAACACATTGTACTTATAATCAATCCTTTTTCCCTTTGCTGTTGTTAATTGTTAATCCTCACAGTCAGTTATCATCAGCCCCATTTATCATCTTACTTTATAATAAGGTTGTAAATTACGGTTATCACAATTAGTGTCAGTCTAATAATCTGATTATCTTTTTGGCGATCAAAGTTGACATTGCTGTCAGTTATCCAATCGCACGCAATTGCTTGTGAGAATAATGATAATTGATATGCAATTCATGCAGTGCATATATAGGGTCATTTAAAAGACAAAGTTTATTATATATGTTCATAAAGAATTTCCGAGTCAAACTGATGCACAGGGCAGAACATAAATATGTCAGTTTTGGGTAAAATATAAATTCATGCATCAAAACCTGGGAGTACAGGTAGAAGGGAAACCCTGGTAATAATATGAATTGCTCTGGCATAATTTCAGATAATTATTTGCTTTATCATTAATTATATCTATAGACAGAGTCTTAATTGATTGCAGGATTCTATGATCATGTCATGGTTGCAGTAAACTGACATTTCTTGTCTACTATTTATTTTTGACAATGAGTGATGTGTAAGCAAGGTCGATCACATGCCTATGTATGCATAATAAATGACCAGCAGATGGTGCAATCATCTTTTTAGAAGGAAATAGTCAATACCACAATACACCATTTTAGGGTACCAGCAAAAATAGGAGAAATGAGTATACTGCAAAACATACATCCATTGTTAAGATGGGAAAATTATTTTTTTATATCTTTTCAACCAGATAAATACTCCATACTCTGAGTTACATGGAAGAAAATTCCATTACAGTGCACTTGTGTCCTTCACAATCATCTCCTCCATCTAGTCCAATTTAAAGAATCATTAAAAATAGCCACCTCATATAGGATAAGATAACAGGCCAGTGTCAAAATTTCAACATGTGGTTTGCCCCTGCAAAAATTTAGAAATGCCCTGTGAAAAAAAATATTGTGATTTTGAACCCTTGTCTTGAATGCCCCACTGCAGGGGCAGTAGTTACACCACTGCACCAGCAACAGTAGAAGAAAAATCTTACCACTTTACCTAATTGGATAGTCATATTGACATGGGATTTTCACTAAAATGCTTCACCAACATGCTTTACAAGGTGTCATTGTTCTTTTGTTAAATTGATGCTGTCAAACCATTGTTATAATTGCATTAATGCCCATGCAGAAAATCTTATTTGACTACTTCACTTTCATGGACAGTTGTATCCACGTATTTCCAAAAAGCACTTCAAGCAGTATGTAACTGGAAATGAATGGAAATGGTGCTATTTGTCCTCCAGCATCACCCTATTGTTGCCATCTCTAAATTTTGTTATTGTAACTCATCTTGCAGGAATTGTGGAATTGAAATTGGGTTTTCACTATTACACTTCATGCAGTTTATGACTTATTCTGAATGAAAATGGTACATATTTTACTACCAATAATCTACTGTTTTGAAGGAGTTTGAAAACCTCACCTAACTGACTTTGGGGCTATGTCAAAGGTCAGTGCTTGCAGTTTGTACCAGTACTTCACTGAGTTTATGAACACAGTGATTTTTGCATATATCAGGGACTGTCTTTGGGAGTGACTAGGGACAGAAATCACATGTATTGTAAATTTAACCTCAGTGAACAGAAAAGCAGTATTCCTTTTGCCTCATAATTTTTGCTATCAGATTAAGGTATTTAAAAATGTACTTGATTACACATGAATTGAGGAATCTGCAGTAGTTAGTTTGGCAATTTGGAATATTGCTTGGAATTCTGCTCTTGGTTTATCAGTTTGGATATTCCAGTGCTTGGTATCCTGTACTTGGTTTATCAGTTTGGAATACCAGTACATTACTTGGTATTCTGTACTTGGTTTATCAGTTTGGTTATATCACTACTTGGAATGAAGGTTCATTTAATCATTGTTTACTATACCTGACCATTAGTAATTATTTAATTAGAGCCATGCTTTCTAACTTCCAATAGCTTTAGACTCGGGCCATAAGTCAAGTTATATTGAAGTGTAGATTTTTTCTTCTTCTGAAAAATGGTAAAATGACAAAACTCTTTAGTATGGCCACCACAGCAGTTACCTTTAAAATCGTGTTCTCGCTACTCCTGTATGGAAAGTCATATTGACCTGGGGTTTTCACTAAAAGGCTTTGTATGATGTCTCTTTGGGATTTAGAATAGTACCAATCTGATATCCAACATAGCCACCACCATAGCCGTCTTCTTGGAAATCTTGTTATTGCTACTTCTTCTGACTGTAAAGTCATAATGATATGGGATTTTCACCAGAATACTTTTAAATCTACTTGGTCCTAAATGAAGATAGTGCTGATCTGATTGCCAGTATGGCTGGAAGAGTGGTGATCTTTGAAAAGCTTGGTTTTGGTACTCTTCCTGATTGAATGGTCATATCAGCACGGGGTTTTCTCTAACACTTCTTATAATGTCTAGTTGGCTCAAAACGAAAATGGTTTCAAATATAACCACCACATTGGCCATCTTGAAAATGTGTTTGCTAGTCGTCCTGAAGGAAAAATAATATTGCCTTGGGATTTCCACCAGATGACTTCTTATGATGTCTTGTTGGTCCTAAATGAAAACAGGTTTGATCTGATGTCCAGTGTGTCTGCCACAGTGGCCATCTTGAAAAGCTTCTTATTGCTAATCCTTCTGAATGAAAATTGTGTTTTCACGATGTATCATTGTTCTGAAATGAAAATGGTGCCAATCTTATGTCCACTATGAAAATATTATTGCCATCACTACTCCTGAATGGATGGTTATATCAGTATGGGATTTTCACTAAACAACATATTATGATCTGTACTTGGTTTTAATGGTACCATTCAGAAATTCAATATTCCTGCCACAGTGGCCATCCTGAAAGTCTTGATATCACTATTTCTCCTGTCATATCAGCATGGGATTTACACAGAAAGACCTCTTATGATGTCTAGTTGGTCATAAATAAAAATGCTGCTAATCCAACATCTAATATGACTGCCATAATAACCATCTTGTTATGGCAGTACTTCACCTAGATGGTTGATGATACTGACATTTCACTAAGACTTCTTACAAGGTCTAGTTGATACTAAATAGAAATAGTGCCAGTCTGATATCAAATATGGACACCATGGCATCCATCTTAAAACATTTTATTGCAGGAGAATATCATAGATTGTTTCAACATTTGTAAGTTAAAGAGAAGAAATAGTCTTATCTTGAATTCATAGAAATTCTTTTTAGCCAGTAGAGGGGTTCTTGAGTCTCAGTCCTATTGAGGGGCTCTTATCTTATTGGTCATAAACTATGGTCATAAACTATGTCCATATACTTGTGGTTGTTATTTGCAAGTTATTTCCAAATGTCAGTTTAAAAGACATGTTTGAAAAGAATTTAGCTTTTGAAGTATGTAGACACAATTCACAGAATTTCCATTTTAGATATGAAAACTTAGTTTTTGAAGGATAGGGACAAAGTTAAACACTAGCTACCTAAGAAATAAAACAGGCTATATTTATGAATCAACCAGCTTAATTGAAAGTTTATTGTTTTGAGTTACAGTTGATGCTCAGTTTACACCAATTAGAACTATGTGCTTATATTTTAATGCTGCATTGCTAATAATTATTATGTGATCACTGGCATTTGTGCTGTGACTAGAGTGCAGTTCACATGCATGTATTTACATTACTTTTGATATATGTCATAACATCAGGAACACATCTGTGGCATAAATTGAACAGCACATGTATTATGATTTTTTTTATATAGTATTCTTATGAAATTAAATATTTTAAGATCACTGAACAAGTTTTGGGAACACATCTGTTAAAATTAAATAGAAAGAAAAGATAGTCCATGACAGATCATTAAAATTAAACAGAAAGAAAAGATAGTCCATGACAGATCATTTAGTTGTGAGCCATATAACAAACTAAGAATATTTTATCAGCAACAGATTATTTTTTTACCTTACTGGAGGTTAAATGGTGTATAAATTTTAGCCAATGGTTGAAATACTTTTCAGATAGAACAGAAAAAGTTAAGTGGACATATTTGATGTCAAATAATGTAAACTCTTGTATTGAGAAAAAAAAAAACTTATTGTATGTAGATATTCTGTTCAATCCTGTCCCTTACCATTTGATTTATTTAATTTTTTATTTTTCTTGCAGATGCACAGGCATATTATTGCATGTCATTGATGTCGTTCAAACAACATGTACAGAAACACCAAACTACTTGAAGAGAAACTTACATGGGCTATGTATGACAGATTTTCTCCTTATTTACTACTTGCATGTGACACATGTTACCACACATTGGAATGACTGCATCAATATTTGCATGTGGAAAAGTTAATATCCTGTTGCAACATGTTGCTTTAACACTGGATCAATATTAATCTGTATCACACTATATTGTGTTGAGTTTTGCATTAATTTTCTGATAACATCTTTTAGTTGTTGTATACATGTATACCTTTATATTCAACAGAATGTCACTGCTACAGTCGCTGTGAGGACTGCATACAAGTGGATATTGTCATATTTGTTCCATGAGTAGATAGTTTTTATGCATCACTAAACATGCCAGATTTTATTGTCACTTTTTTATATAAAACTTTGCATGAATAGTTGTTTATTTGTCTTGCAGCATAAGAATTACCTGTACTACATCGCCATAGCTGTACTAATATTTGCTTTGGCCTGTGGAATGTAAACGCTGCTTGAGTGGGAATGGTGAATACTGAATAGATAATATTTCTTTACTATCCAGAGCTTATCTACTAGTTGGAGGAAGAGACTATATAAGGAAATTATTTAGATTGTGAATCTTTTTTATTTTCGTGCTTGAAGGGGAAGAGCCTGGATGTTTACATTTTGCAGTATTTGAACAATGCAATTGCACATATATTTGCAGAAAAAGTGAATATTTCAGTTTTAAGTCATTTGAAGCGTTACTATTTATAATACCTGGCTGCCAGGTAAATTTTCCTATATTCTCACCTGGTATGTCCCAGGCGGTGTAAACCTTAAGTGGACATAGGATATAGTTTTATCTGAAATGAATTGACTCTAGGTTTGATTAAGAGTAATAAGGTGCGATCAAATTATGATTAAACATTTCTACAGATAGTAAGGTAGTTATAGTGTTGGTTATAGTATTGTGTTTCTGGTTACCTTTACACCAGTCGTTTAAAGACCTGGTTGAGCATCTTTGATTGTTGCCTACCAAAAAGCAAGGATCTCAGTCACACTGTATCTGGACTAACTGGTGTATATTTGGTTGGGATTTTTGTGTTGGTAAAATTGCACACACAGCATTATATAGAACAAAAAACTATCCAATGTTTTGAGATGCAGCAGCTTGCAGTTTGTTATGCAACACATGTATAACAGTGCACATAACCTTTTGCTACTACAGGACATATTTCTGTCACAGGGATTGCACACATCTCTTCTGTAATTTTATTATAAATCAACAAGTTTGTGCCCCCTCCCCACCAAAAAAGGGCGAAAATGTCATCGTATGATGAGCAGTATGAAGGAATGAATCCACATCCCTCACAGGAGGAGTTGAAAGAAATGATGACACAGAAGGCACATGAACTTTTCAAAGTTTGTGACGTGGAAGAGAAAGGATTTATTACAAAGCGGGACATGCAGAGACTTCAGTCCCAGCTGCCATTGACTCCCGATCAGTTAGAGTCAGTGTTTGATTCGCTGGATGACGATGGAAATGGGTTTCTAACTCTGGAAGAATTCACAGAAGGATTTGGTAAGGAGCTATTTTGTGATGGAATTTTTATTTGGTTGCCTGTATTTAATAGAAAAGGAGGGACATTTAATGTGAATTTGTCTGACCATTTGATCATCTCTCATTTTCACACATTATTTCCCTTAATTAATTTTGGATTTCAATTAAATTTGATGTGTAGCTTGACACTGATAAGGTCTTGGCTGACTGAGCTTAATAGTCAGCATTTTACATCATTATTTAACAGTGTAACAGAAAGTAATATCAGCATGTCTTTTTTGTATCTGAACACTTCTTATGATTTTTGTTGGTCCTAAATGATAATAGTACTGATCCACAGAATATAGTGGCCATCTTGGAAATCTAATTTTATTGCAACTTTTGAATGGATGGTTATCATCTGTCAACATGGAGGTTTTCACCAAAAGACTTCCTATGATATCTAGCTGGTCCAAAATTAAAATTGTGTCAGTCTTTCATTCAGTTTGGCTGCCACAATGTCCCTACTGAAGATGTTGCATTTCTTCTTTAATTTCAACAACACTTATTACCTAAACTGAAAAACTTCTTTTATAAACACTGAATCATCCTAAAACCAAACACAGCCAGATAAGCTGCCAGATCCTGGTTGTGAGGTGAGTCAAATGTCAGAAAATAGCCTTGGGCAACTATGTTTAACAAAGACCTCCATTCTCTCTCTGGCGCAGATTACAGACTGTGTTAACAATAGGCTAATCAGTAATAAGTTAAACATGGCCAAGTTAACTCTTTCAAGTATAATTCTTTGTAATACAGTGAAGTGATTTTGCAAAAGCAAGGGAGATTACATCTATCTGTCTGATGAAGTACAATTAAATAATCCTCAGTTAACCCAAACACAACCTTGCAACAATGTTCAGTCTCATATGTAGTGAATAGTAACATTTTATATAAAGGAAAAATGCATTTGTTGGAACAAAATTAGTGTAAATAATTAAATGATAAATGACAGTTGATAAAAGATTAATACACAGGTATTAATAAAACATGAAGTATGCATTAATCAATATAAACATTGTTATTTATATTTGTATTGTGTGCTAAATTTCTGTCCATGATTGAGGGTTGTGGAATTAATGCCTACCAAATTTTTTTTGATAATTGTAAGACGTAACCAACGAAAAATTGATTACATCATAGGTCAAGTAGGGTATTTATATACAGTTTGTATATAAGGTTTGGTATACAATTATCCAAGGCTGTTTTATGATCAGTTTGTGGAATCACTTATAGTTGTATTCAGATATAATTTGAGAGGAAATTATTTATTTATTGGAATTAAAAGGTGCTCATTGACTTTTTGGAGTAAAACACTATATGTACTTTGGGATTATTGAGAACTCATTCAAAGACAGTTGGGATTATATCATTGTGGCATATTAGTACATTCAACACAATGGAATTAATTGGAACATTCTGTACTTTTGGACATATGAAAGGACATTTGGGATTATTTTTGTTTTAGTTGACAATACTGTGTCATTTTAATTTTCACTTTGTAACTTGGAGAAATAAATTGTTTATTGAATTTTAATCAAATTGTTAGTTTTACTTCCTTACTGTTACATTGTTTAAGACCATAAAGTTGTAACACATATTGTTATAAGACAGGTGCATAATTTGACCTCTATTTAGGTGAAATTTGAAACCTTACTAAACAGAAAACCACTTACAACTGAAACTTTTAATTGGTCCCATGGGATTCCAGTCTAGAGAAGTTTCACTGTAGACCTGTCATTAAAGACAACTGTTATGAGTCAGAATAATTGGCAAAGGCAGTGGCCATTCAAGATAGGTTAATATTATTATTTTACTGTATGTCTAATGCAGTGGTCAAATTTGAGGGCATTCAGTTCCTATTAGCTATGGCCTGTTATAACAGGTATTTCTTACTGGATGTATTTATCTTTACATAAGGTATATCCAACTGTAAACAACACTGACCCAGATCTGCTGTATCACAAAGCAGTAATGCGGTTGGAGAACAGGGAAGTACAATCTGTCTTAAAAGACCACCCCTTCTGCTAAAAAAATTGTGGTCTTTCAAGACAATTCGTACTAATCCAACACTGTACAATGAATTAATGTGTGCACAGAGAAGTTGGTCTTTCAAAACAGGTGGGCTGTCATTGCAGTGTAATTTTCAAGATAGGTTTTATTGTATTATTGGCACTTTAAATGATTTATTGCCTTGGTATGATTGCCCTATATGACCCTGATCTGTCTATTTATTATGACCCTGATCTACCTATATATTATGATCCTGATCTGACTCTATATTGTGATCCTGGTCTGCCTATATATTATGACTCTGATTTGCCTATATATTATGACCCTGATCTGCCTATATATTTTGACTCTGGTCTACCTATATATTATGACCCTGATCTGCCTATATATTATGACCCTGATCTGCACATATATTATAACCCTGATCTACCTTTATATTATGACCCTGATCTGCCTAGATATTATGACCCTGATCTGCCTATATATTATGACCCTGATCTGCACATATATTATAACCCTGATCTACCTTTATATTATGACTCTGGTCTACCTATATATTATGACCCTGATCTGCCTATATATTTTGACTCTGGTCTACCTATATATTTTGACCATGATCTTCTTATATACTATGACCATGATCTGTACGTAAATTATGTGCAAACAGATTTTAACCTTTACTGTTTACATTTGAGTGTGTTATGCAGTAGGTAATACGGTCAATATGCTTGGTCTTACTGTGTGACATGGTCATAAATGTTAGATAAGTCAGCCACTTTAAATTGACGGTTGGAAACTTTTATATATTTAACCTGGATAATGGTCTACCAGTAAAGGTAAAAAGTCTTAAATGGAGTTAAAATGAATTTAAATTTGAATACTTTTCCATTTGTTGTAAGTATTTTCTGTTCTTAAATTTGATAGAAACCTACTCATTTATTATGAAAAGATTTATTTTGTTGTGTATTAAAAGCTGCCATATTTGAAATCTAGAATTGCAAGTCATTTATGCTCTGCGAATGACAATAGACCATAGTTTGCAAAATCCTGAGATTTGTCTGGACTAAAGCAGAGGATTACATAGATCCCACGGTTATTTGTACCATTAAGAAAATTTGATCTAGGAGATATTTATCCAGCTTACCTGGAAGTGCTTTAATAGCTAGTCAGTCTTCACCACTGCCAGCGTGTATTGTTTCCGATAAAGCAATGGAGATGGTAAAGATATTAATTTGAAGAAAATAATCAAAGATGAAGATTGCATGGAGTGTTCTGTCATGGGTATGGAAATAAATATTGATTGTACCCAGTATTTAAAATGTAAACATCACAGCTATTAGTACCTTTGTAATAGCGATTCTGTTCTTGTTTAATATTGGTGGATTTAAATTTAGATTGGAACTGAAACTTTAATATCATGGTTGGTGTTCGTACATTGTTTTTTTTTTTTAAAATACCACCTTCAGTGTTGACTGTATCATGCTGAGATAGTGGGAGCTAATCAACATTCCCATGTCAACCTGAACTGGTCTAATTGGCGATCAAATCTTTGACACAAGTCCAATGCTCTACCAGCTGAATTGCATCAAATACAGAAAATGGTCAAAGGAAAAATATTGCAGTTCACATTTTAATCATAAGCAGATTTCTTAAGAAGGGCAGGAAAGATATTTGGGATCATTCAGTTGTATTTTTCTGATTTTTGTGTATAAAGATTAATTTTGATATTCAGTTAATATGTTACATTAGACAAAATATAAGAATTACTCTTAATATAATAAACTGAGCTTTAAAGCTAGGATGATCACCAGAATAGTTTGTGGTATTTTACATGTAACAATAGAGGATTTTGAATGGACATTGGCCTCCAGTACCCCTCCATTTTTCATATAGTACATACTCATTTAATCAATCTGTTTGCATGATATGTAACTTTTAAATCACACTTCATTTGCATGGCATGCATAAGATATCCCTAGGCGTGGGGGACTTGGAACATATACCCACTTATAAGTCATGTCAAACTGCAAAAGAACAAAGATCCTGATCTGCCGTATCATAATGTGATTGCAGATCAGGGTCTATCTTGTTTTTCCTAATGATTACTCCTAACAAACTGCATAGACCCTGAGTGGCCGAGTGGTCTAAAGCATTCTCCATCACGGATCACTGCCATCTCACCTCTGTCTGCGTAGGTTCGAGTCTCGGGCTCGGCCAATGTGGATATGTGAGAAAGCTTGCCAGTAGCTTCTCGTGGGTCGGTGGTTCTTTCCGGGGTTTTCCCAGGTTCTTCCTCCACCATTAATACTGGCCGCCATGTATAGTCTATCTTGTGCTGAAAAATGGCGTTAAACCCTATAACAACAACAACAGTAACAGACTGCATAGACCCAGATCTGCCTGTGCATTATGTGATGGCAGATCTGGGTCTATGCAGTTTGCAGTTGGACATGTCTTGTAAGAAATTATATGGCATCACGGTAACAAATGTTTTTCCATAGACCTCAATGCCAGTGTTTTGTGAAATAAATATACTTTCTATCCTACCTCAGCATGCATGTCACAGATTGTCATAGAGAACAATGTTAGATTGTCAATTTGACAAGGACAAATCCAGGTACTCCATTGCATTTAAGAGAGATAACTCTGCTGGAACTAGACAGGGGTAAGAGTTATCTAGTCACAACAAACACATTTTCAGCCATGTGTACCACATTAAAAAAAATAATAAAAAATACAAAATATGATCTAGATATGAATTAACATAATCTCACATGTTTCCAGGAGGCTTAATTTTTTTTTAAGCCTAACAGAAAGTAAAACTTTTACATAATGCACATAATACATAAAGCAGGAGGTCATGGGTTTGAACCCGGCCGAGTCATACCAAAGACTTACAAAAATGGTACTAACAGCTGCCTCGCTAGGCACTCAGCATTAAGAGGTTAGTGTTAGGACTGGGCGGCCTGGTGTCAGGATAATGTGACTGGGTGGGACATTGTGCTACATGTCTGTGGCATGATGCCCCAGTGCTTGACATCACTATAAACTGCTACACTGCAGACATTGTAGCAATATGACTGAAAAATTGTTAAAGCTACGTTAAAAATCCTAATCACACACACACAATGCACCAATCACAGCTAGTGTTGTTGTTTGTTTCGGAATACAATGTTCCCTACACCTTAAGTCTGCCCACCTGAGGTTGTATAATTGGTACCATTAGAAGAAGAAGAATATCATTATACCATATGTGGTGCTTATTCACTGTTGTCTGTAGAACTATTAAAATATTCCTAGATATAGGGGACCTATTTATTCACTGTTGTCTGTAGAACTGTTAAGATATTCCTAGATATAGGGGACTTATTCACTGTTGTTTGTAGAAAATTTAAGATTTCACTTGGCATAGGGGACTTATTTATTTGCTGTTGTTTGTAGAACTGTTAAAATATTACTAGGTATAGGGGACTTTTTTATTCAGTGTTGTATATCGAACTATATCTTGATACCAAATGCTATAGTGGGGTTCAATCCTGAAGTACTGGCCAATATATGTGTTCACTGTGCATACACATTTCACTTCATTTATGTTTAGATAGTCAAGTTTGCTTGATAACAAATCATATTAGTCATGTAGTATTTGCATAAATTTCTATTTAAGTACATGTATGTAAGAAAAGGTTTGGATTGCTTGTTTTAATAACACTTATAACAACTCTTTATTATCTATAGAATGCCTAATTTATTAATCCTGCCATTATCAGCGGTTTAATTTTCATCATGCTTGTGTGTACAATTATTTTGACCAGTATGTCAATAATTTTGTAAAATGAATGTACCATATGTACTCACTTATAAGTCGAGTCCAACTGCAAACAATATAGACCCTGATCTGCTGTCACATAATTCAATACATATTCGTATACTGTATGTGCTCGCTGATAAGTCAAGTCAGACTGCAAACAACAAATATCTTGATCTGCCATAGTGTAATGTGCCCACAGATGAGTATCTGTTTTTTATTCTACTGATTACTCTTAACAATTACTGCATGGATCCAGATCTGCTGGTGCATTATGTGATGGCAAATAATGGTCTATGCAATTTGCAGTTGGACTTGTCTTTTAAGCAAATATATATGGTATTTATTCACTGTTTAAGTAGAACTATTAAGATAATTCAACAGCAGAGCATGGTCAATGTTTATGTTCTACTGGTTATTCCCCACAAACTGTATAGACCCAGATCTGCCAGTGCATTATGTAATGGCAGATCTGGGTCTGTGCAGTTTGCAGTTGGACAAGACTCATAAATGAGTGTAGACAGTATTTAATATTAATTCTCTGATACCCAGGATTGATGAACCATATGATGACTCTGCCGTGTGTACTTGTTCATAAGTCAAGTCCAAGTGCAAACAGTAAAGACCCTGATTTACCTCTGCATAATGCACAGGCAGATCAGGGTCTTTGATATTTCTTCTGCTGATTATCGCTAACAAACTGCAAGGACCAGATTCACTGGCACATTATACAATGGCAGAGTTGGCTATGTACGGTTTGCGGCTGGCATCAACTTATAAGCTAGCATAGACAGTAAATTTATTATGAAATTAGAGAGTTGGAGTCTATCAGCCATGTGTATCTTAGGAAGTTGACATGAAATGCCATCATTTGTTATCTTTTAGAACTGTTTCATGTATTGATGTCCCCTTGAGTCTAAATTTGACCTTGAATTCAGTTTTTTATATCCTTTAATTATGTAATTCAGTACTGTGTAGGATTGTATCAAAATCATATTTTGGACATACCCAAGTATAGCTTTCAATAAAGCTTCTTATTCATTCAGTATTTTCTTTCATACTTTTTTCCATGATCCATTCATAGAAGTCATATTCCTTTTTAATTCTCCACTACAGACCGAATTCAATAACATTTTGTAAGACTGAATGACATTCTCACTGAAGCAGCCAGTGTTATATTGTAGGTAGTTTTATTGGTCTGAAGACTGGTGCCAGCACTGAGGTACAAGAGATGGACAGTGAAGCAGTCTATGGAGATGAGCAAATTGATCATATAGAGGAAGAGCAGCAATTTATCCACATGATGAACAATGTTGAGGCTCACAATCTGTTTGATGAGTATGCAGCCTTTTTTCTTTTCACTGTGGTCCTTATTTTTCTAAGCGTCATTTTATATTTATTTGTTAACTCTGTATTGATATAGTTATGGAGGACAATATAGATAAAACGTGAATTCACATAGTCATCATAGATTCAGTAAGTGAAACTTGCCTAAACCATCCCCTTTGCTGAGTGGCCAGATATTTTAATCCCTATAATATGATTGTAATACAGGGGCTGAGTGGTCCAAAGCGCTTACCATTATGGATCACTGCCATCTCACCTCTGTCTGCGTGGGTTCGAGTCTCTGGTTCGGCAAATATGGATATGTGAGAAAGCTTGCCGGTAGCTTCTCGTGGGTTGGTGGTTCTTTCCATGGTTTTCCCAGTTTCTTCCTCCACCATTAATACTGGCCGTCATGTATAGCCTATCTTGTGCTGAAAAATGGCATTAAACCCTACAACAACAACAACAACGATTATAATACAGTGTGTAAGTACTATGAAGCCTACTTTGCCAGAAGCAAGATATGACAATCATTTTGTTATTCCAATGCATGTCCATCTGTATGTCTGTCCCTCCATTCTAGATTAAGGTCACTATTAAAGTTTCTTACATTAAGTGCAATGTTCAGTTTTGGGGTCTTTTTTTGCTCAGTAAATTGTGGGCTAGACAAAAAAAAACCTTGTTGTTAAACTTTGTATACTTTTTTTTTTAAGTATGAATGGTTGTATGCACAAATATTATTTTAAAATTCATTGTCACTTACTGTTTGCAAATTTTTAATAAGATAAATGTTCTCTATAAAATTACTAGAGAACAATTACAAAATTTATGGATTGATAATGCACGAGAGTTAAGATGATAAAATATATTACAGGCAATGCAGAATCAAGTACTTTGTACACTGGGCAATAAATTCCTGCAGCTGCTCCAAAGATTGACATAATCAAAATTATTCAAAACCTTTTGTCGTATATTTCATTACTGTTTATCCTTGCATACAAATCAAGTCCAACTGCAAACTGCACAGACCCAGATCTGCAATCACATAATGCACTGGCAGATTGGAGTCTGTGCAGTTTGTTAGCTGCAATTAGTAGAATAAACAAGATAGATACTGATCTGCATGCTTTGGCAATCAGGATCTTTGCTGTTTTTAGTTTTACTTGACTAATATGCATGTATATACTAAGGTAGTCCTAATTGCACACAAATTGACACAGTTACTTTTAACTCACCATAAGCCCAGGTAATGAAAAGTATCACACAAGTTTACACATTTTTTTAATCTATTTCAGATCAGCAAATGTATGATAATTAGACAAAATTCCTTTTTTATGCTGTCTTATTGTCTGTCAGCATTCAACTTGTTGGTCATCCCTGCTACATTTGTCCATATTTTATATTTATCAGTGTTTACATCATTAAGGTTCATGTTATCTTTAGTCCAATACTGTTAATACTGTGTCTGATTAGTCAGGGAGTTGTAAACAATCTATATGGGATTTTTATCTATTTATGGCCTAACAAGCCAGTATATTATTCAACAACAGTTGTGATTGATCTTATTACTTAAACTTGCCTTACTTCTTAAACCAAAAGTTAGCCAACTGTTACATGCTCTATCAAGTGTGCCCATATCTTTTACCCAGAGTTTAAGGGATGGTCTGCTGTTTTTCTTCCATCATCTGTTGTCCATCTGTTATCACGACTCCTCCTAAACTACTACAAGGAATGTGATAAAACTTTATAAACACAATAATCCCATGGTCTGGTTGGTCCTAAATGAAAATGTTGTTGCTTGGACATCCAGTATGGCCACCATTCCAGCTGTCTTGAAAATCTAGTTATCGCTACATCTCCTGAATGAATGGTTATATCAACACAGGATTTTCGTTAAAACTTTTTATGATATCTTTTTTGGTTCTAAATGAAAATAAGGCCATCCAATATGGTCACCAGGGCAGCCATCTTGAAAATTGATATTGCAAATCCTCCTGAATGGATGGTCATATCAGCATTGGCTTTTTACTTAAAGACTTCTTATTATGTATAGTTGCTCCTAAATAAAAAATGGTGCCAGTTGTACAACCAATATGGCTGCCACAATTGTCTTAAGAATCTTGTTGTCACTACTCTCCTGGAATGGATACTCGTTATGACATGAGGTTTTCACCAGAACACTTCTAAAGATGTCTGCTTCATCTTATATGAAATTTGTGCCAAACTGATGTCCAGTGCATCACAGCAGCTAATTTGATGGTCTGTTATTGCTAAAGAATATCAGATATAGCTTCAACACTAGATAGTTAAAGGAAGAAATGGTCTTAAGTTCATGGAAATTCATTTTGCCCTGTAGAGAATCAGTCCCATTAAGGGACTCTTGTTTAATAATACTTTTGTTTGTCTGACTTTGCTCTTACATGGTTGCCAAGCATTAATCATTTGTTGTTCCATGCTCCCAGGCAGTGGGTGTTTCTCCCATTGCTGTTTGATCTCATTAAGTGTGTCCGCTGAAAAATGCACTAATTATCCTTTTCTTTATATATTTGATTGCGAAATCTTTGAACTTCAGTATGTGTAAATTTGATGAATTTTCATTCTGTTATTATTGTATATGCGTGTATTAAAAGACTACCCCCCCAATAGTTTTCTATGTAATATAATGCCCTGTAGAATAAAATGCACAACAAACTTTACATTTTCTTTTGTGATTTTACACTGCTTTGATCATTGCATACATGAATGCAATGGTACTTCATAAAATAAAATTAGAATCTGCTCTTGAAAGGAAAGTTCCACAATAAATAAATAATTCCTCAAATAATATATAATAATATAAATTTTCTAGTAACATACAAAGAAAACAAAGTTTCAAAATATCATTTGAGCAGTATGTTTATAGTAAAGACCATAAATAACAATTTTTATTTCCAGAATTAATTTCTTTTATCCTGTCTTGTGTAAACTGAATCACTTGAACCATCCAATGAGTTAGTATCCTCAGTACTTTGATTGTTGAAACCTAGAGTATATCAGTCAGTCTTCTTCATGAATTACAGTCGGATCTCAATATTTCAGTGCAGACTCCGGCAGTTTTTAAATAAACCAGATTGACAGATAACAGGTTTAATTTTAAAATCACTTTTAAGTAATTGCTCTAATTGAAGAAATTATATTAAAGTAATAATCAGATTATAATGCATAAAGTAATCAAGATTTGACTGTTCTTCACCTTAAAAAAGTGCTGTGGTAAAACATACTCGACATCATTATTTTGAAATAGTGAGAACACAATCAAAGCCCTGTGGAGCCGTCTGCGGAGAGAAGACCCAGAGTTGTCTGCCCATTTTGAGGACTTCCTGTATAAAGTATCCAATGATATTAAGAAATCCAAGGAGAACTTCAATACTCTGGAGAGTGCTCTCAAAAGGTGAGTTTATTAATTCTCCCATTTAAGTTTGGAATATTTGGAATTAGGTCATATCAGTTAGACATGCGATTATAATAGCTGGATCTATTTGAGAATGAGCAATTGAGAAATTTGTGCTGACTGTAATAATTTAAAAAGAAACATTTAGAAGAATAACTGAGTCCACGAAAATTTGCATTCATGAGTATTATTTTCAAAGCTTTACCTTTATATCTTCATTAACCCATTTTATACAGGATAGGACTCCCAATGTGCTTTGGCTCTCTGGTAAGCCTTGTGTTAAGCTATAATGCAACATAGGCCAAATTGAAATTAATACTAATTCACTTAATTAAATAACTGATTAAACTGCTATTCAGTGGTTATTTTTCCTCTCTAGGATACAATTCCAGTCATATGTTCACTACATTCGATCTACCATTTTGCAGGAGTGTTCATTTAACTAAGTAATACATCATTGTCTCTGAAGAGAAGGAAATAAAGTTAGAAGATACAAATGTTAGATAGTCATAGCCTGTCAATCAACCGTGCTAATTGGCTGAAGTAGCCTTGTTCTGTTCATTTAACTAAGTAATACATCATTGTCTTTGAAGAGAAGGAAATAAAGTTTAGTCATAGCTTGTCAATCAGTCTGCTAATTGGCTGAAGTAGCCTTGTTCTGTCAATTAAATCACTTTCAAAGCTAATGAACCTTCATTATAAAGTTGGCCTGAATGTTTCAGTCAAGTGGTCTTGAGCAAGTTCACTTAGAGGATTTTGTTACTTTTAGCCAGTGCATGATAAATACATACTATGTGTTACACCTTACTCTTCATAGTTGATTTGTAATAAATATCTTTACCACTGTACTACCTATCAATAAAATGCTTTATTTTTTTAAAATTTATTGCCAATTTCTAGATTGAATGAATTTTAAGAAAGAAAGAGCACACTGAGTCTATCTTTTCCAGAATATTTTCCAGGTGTGTTGCTTTGTATTGAAAATACACAGAAAAATTTGTTGTGAAGGTGCATAATTCAGAGTGATAAAATAATCAGCAATATAATTTTTAAAAATAATTCTGCAATTTTTAAGCTTAAGACTTTACTCTGCAATAATTTTTTAAATCAAGGATCTCGCAGTAAATTTTTATACAGGTGTCTTCTTTAGGCCGCAGACTATGTATCTTTTCATGCTGCTTAGTATGATCTGGATGTATTGTATCATCCAGTTTTAGGTCATTTCATTGTATCATTTTTCAGGATTAGACATCATATAATGTATCAACCTTTTGAAGGTCGTTTCATTGTGTTATCATGTTTCAGGATTAGATACCGGTATCATGTAATATATCATTTGTTGAAGGTCATTTCATTGCGTCATATTTCAAAATAGACATGCAATGTATCTTTCTGTTGAAGGTCAATATGTGTTACTAAAATTTCATTCTTAGTGTGTATGTGTGTGTGTATAAATATATATATATATATATATATATATATATATATATATATATATATATATATATATATATATATATATATATATATATACATACATACATATATATAAAAGCAAAATTACAATATTTTCTTGACAATGTTGGATGTTCCCAAGTTTTTCCATGCAAGTCATTAAGTCATTTATGTTTATCAGTAGTTACTTTTTATCCAGTTTTTATGCAGAGCAGCTAGAGATCTGTTGCAAATAAAACACATAAAGTATCCGTGAGGTCGAAATAGTTACTTCTTTATTGTTCATCATGGAAATATTTTGACTTAAAGAAACAAATGTGATGATGATAGCCATAAATTTAATATCACACATTAATAATTATAGCATATATCTTTCTTGGCTTTTAAAATGGTACTATAATTACATTGACACAAACATTTTTATTCAAAAGTAAGCTGATTTGCCATCCATTGTGGCTGATGTTACTAAAAATAGAAACCTATTCAATATTTTAACAAAAAACTGGTCAAAACATTGTACCAAAAGTGTGTTGGCTTGAAGGTCTTCCAAATGTATATACATGATGCCAAACTGCTTTCAAACATGTATACTGTTAATAAAAATATGAAAAGATTGTAAGAACTTTTTTCCTTAAACTCTCAACAGAATTTAGCTACTTTCATGGAAATCATTCACACAAAAAGACCTTGAATATTAGAAAATTTTGCCAATGTGTTACAAAATATGGTTGAAGATACAGAAAAATGGAGAAACTTAGAAACAATTGTTTTCCTAACATATGCAATTAGTAATATCAGAAAGAATTTCTTTATAAAGCATTCTACTGTCACAGATTTCTTGGCCTTAAGAATCTTGCATTTCACTTAAAAGTAGCAGTAGTTGAGCAGTTCTCAGATCCACTTGGATTTATTGTTGGTTAATGGTCCTGGTTAAAATATGTGTTATCACTTATATTTTAGTAAACCCTGTACTCAATTCTCTCTGTATTAAAATTAACATCAGCATGCATTTTCCATCATTTCCTTAACACTACCAACCCTTAATAAAGTCTTTTGATGGGACCATTGGTTCAACATGTAGAACACCTTTTGGTTCAAGTTTTTATTCTCTCTCTTATGTTTTTAATAAATTCATGTTATATGGTTCTGAGCACTGACCAGTAGTTACTGGGTAATTTCATTCACTGGTCACCATGCAATGGGCACCTACTACAGGTCACCAGGCATGAGATATGGGTCACTGGTCACCAGACTGGGTGCTGGATGCCATTCTTCACAACATGCCAAAATCTAGGTAAAGCTCCAGGGATAGGTTTGAATACTCACCTTCAGCTAAAAGCCACTCCGGTGGCCTAGTGTTTAGAGTGTCCGCCTTGGATGCGGGATGTTGCGAATTCGAACCCAGCCGAGTCATACCAAAGACTTACAAAAATGGTACTAACAGCTGCCTCGCTTGATGCTCAGCATTAAGAGGTTAGTGTTAGGACTGGTCGGCCTGGTGTCAGGATAATGTAGCTGGGTGGGACATCATGCTACATGTCTGCGGCATGATGCCTCAGTGCTAGACGTCGTTATAAACTGTCACTGCAGACATCGTAGCGATATGACTTAAAAATTGTTAAAGCTACGTTAAAAATCTAAATCACACACACACACACACTTTCTGCTAAATTACCTGTTTATCCAATCACAGGGAGAAAGCACACTTTTATGTATGGTACTAGAGTCGATGAGAGATAAGAAGAATTCTTGCTCTTCTGACCAGACACCCATTAAGGACAGTTTTGTTCTCTGTGTACAGAATATTTATGTCACCACTTGCTGGGTTTCCTTGCAGAGGGATCATCCTGCATCCATTTCTCTTGAATCCCATAGGGGAATAGGAAGATGATAATGCTTTGTCATTTATTGTAGATTTCCAGGAATTTACTAATGTTCCGGAGGATAGGTTACATCACATGTAACCTGGTGAAGATAGCAGCATAAAAGATAACTACTTCTCTGATACTGAACTAACATGATCATGGTAAATGTCATAGGATATGCTTGTCTCATGATCATTTGAGGATCACCAAACCTTTCTCATCAAGTGTCACATGTGGTCAAAGATGAGGAAACATGGTCATTTGACATGGCTATCAATGTAGTCCACCACATTCTCCCCTCTGTCAGTGGCAATGCCCCGACTTTACTGCTACTTCCTCAATTTCAGATGTTCAGAGAAAAAAATAAACAACAGCTGAGCAAAGGTGAAGAATCGGTAAGACAATAAAGGGTGATCAGTTCCTCTTGCTAACATGAGACCCTTACTGTCAGCCCCATACTGTAAGGTTACTCACTTCCTGGATGCCAAAGCTTCACAAGCGGGCATATCAGCAGGTTCCTTTACTCTCATCTTTGATAAACCCTTTGAGCCTTTAGAGTTAAAGGCCGACTCATTGGTGACTATAGCTTCACATGCTGACCTGTTTTCAGCAGTTTTCTTCAGTTTACTGAAGGAAGAATCATTATTCCCTTTTGTCTTGCATTTGAACTATTAGAGCATGAGGTCAGCCGTCACTAGTGACCCTGGTGTGAGGTTATTTACTTAGCCTTTCTTCAAGTATGAGATTACTTTCATCACTGGTTTTGGGAAAATATATGCTCTTGACACAGCATTGCTTTGATAGAGATGATGTCGCAGTACATGACCTGGAGCTACAGGCTTGCATCTTTGGACCCACAATCATGAAAATCCCTTCCAGATTTAAGATTTGATGCATAATTTTCAATTCTTTGTGGGCGAACTGGCTAAAGTAAGAATTTTGTTTATTTTTATTGTAGAATGCACTATTTGTTCTATATTAATTTTAATGTAAATGTTCCATTTGTCACTTAGCAGGTATGTTGTTTAGAGTAGTTATCAAACATTCACATATTTGCTTTGTGTCATGTGATACATAGAATCATTGTTAATGTATAATTTTATTGAAACAAGTATATATGAAGATATGAAGCAGAGAAAAGCGAGTGAACAAAATGTGCACATTTTTCTTAAGGTTCTGCTCTACAGTTTCATAATTTGCATAGGGTTTCATTTCAGCGAAAAAGACTTTTTCAGATGTTCCTCATTGGTAATCCTAGTTATTTTGAAGAAGAACTTGTATTTCAGAGGTACTTTTAAAATAACTTTCAATTGTCATTGTTTTGGTGTATGATTGATGGGTGTAATTTGGGCTGGTAGTTATACAGCTTGGCATTACTTTATATGTGCTTCTATCAAAAGACTGTCAATTCCTGGACTTCAGAGGTAAATTTGAAATAAAGAGCTGATAACTTTTTTAATTTTTTAAAGTATATTTTGCAATTAATTTATTGCACTTTTAGAACCTGCTACTGTTGATTCTGGTTTATTCATTTCCTTATTTTGACAAGTGCTAAAATTACTCTACTTTGGACTAATTTTTTTGGAATTAGGATTAGCCATTTCAGTCAACTGTAACAATATTTTATTCATAGTACATGAAGTTGCTTCGAGGTGTACCAAAATTATCTACTTTCTACATGTTGTAAATGCAAATAACTTCACTTTATACCTGTCCCTTTTTCACAAGTATGTGATAACTAGAGCAGAACCTATCATCAGTCAACGAGTTTGGGGTAACAAGGGAAATAACTCTGGTATGCTTAATTATTGATGAAGGATAATATTACTTTTCTTGCTTATTTAAATTTTTGATTTTAGTTGTTGTTATCTTGAAGTGTTCATTACCATAGAACAAGGTATATGGAGAGTTCAGTCAACACTTACGAAATTTGGGAACAAGTAGTGTTGGAGCGGGAAAAGTGAGACATAACATAGACAAATAGGAGATGGGTATTTGTATTGTAGAGGGAGAAAATGACTGCGGTCATGCTATACAAGTCCAAAGTATGAAAGAATATAAGAGAGAATAGAGTGCATTAAATATTATCTCATACTTTTGTCAGAATATTAAAAAGTTAATTCTAGGATTCATTTGAAATGGTACATATGGTAATGGATTGAAAATTTGTAAAATACAGAGTTTGGTTGCACACACACACACACACACACACACACACACACACACATATATATATATAGAGAGAGAGAGAGAGAGAGAGAGAGAGAGAGAATTATAAAATATACACCAGACAGAACGGAAAGTGCTATCCCTGGATTCCTATAGAAGAATGCTTGATAATAGTTGGCAGAACGGAAAGTGCTATCCCTGGATTCCTATAGAAGAATGATTGATAATAGTTGGCAGAATTAATATTTTATTACAAATAATACTGTCATGCAGGTTAGAGAATTTTTAATTTGTACTCTATGGAGATTCAAACCCAGGCCAGCAGGTAAATTGCAACCATTGCCTTGCCTGCACACACGAGCCCATATTCCCTCACAACTAAGCACACATCACCAAAAATGATGTTTCTTGATTGATGTTATATGCACTTGTGTGTAGCAGACACACTCGCATGACGACCTAGTAATTAATTCTCATGTACCTGGGCTCAAATCTCTGTAAAGTATGAATTAAAAATTCTCTAACCTCTGTGATAGTATTATTTGTATTAAAAAAATAATTCTGCCTACTATTATCAAGATTTATCTATAGGAATCCAGGGATAGCACTTTCCATTCTGTCTGGTGTATATTTATAATTCTCTATAATTAATTCTATATACCTTGATTTCTTTCATAGGAATCTGGCCTGTCTGTGTAGATAAATGAGAATTAATTACTAGGTTGTCATGCGAGTGTGTCTGCTACACATGAGTGCATATAACACTGATTGAGTAACATCATTTTTGGTGATGTATGCTTAGTCGTGAGGGAATATGGGCCTGTGTGTGCAGGCAAGGCGATGGGTGCCATTTACCCATGGATTTGGGTTCGAATCTATAGAGAGTACAAATTAAAAATTCTCTATCCTGTATGATATTGTTATTTGTATTAAAATATTAATTCTGCCTACTATTATCAAGCATTCTTCTATAGAATCCAGGGATAGCACTTTCTGTTCTGCCTACTATTATCTGATAGCCAGATGGACTAATTGTAAAACCTAGTCCTCCTCAGATTGTAACAATACAGCGACATTTAGATAACATATTAGAATGACACTGTAATTGATTCATATTAATGTTTAGTTGATAATATGTGTCTTTTTGAGACAAACAACCCAATAACATAACATTCAGTTAATTTAAGGAAATGTAAAAAAACTGTCTCCCAGTTACTATCACTTAAAACTAGTTCATACAAAATATTTAGTACCCAGGAGGACTACCAAAAATTATTAAATATACTAGTGCAATGGTAAGCTTAATATCCTTGGACTATGGAAGTACTGTTCATCTTTGCTCCATCAATGCATCTGGAAAAAACATTACATGTTTTGACTTTGTTTCAGCATTAATTTTAATTTTCTTTGACAACAAAAGAAGTGATGAAAATCTGCAGGACTATCACCATACAGTTTTAGGTGTTCATTTCCGCTCATTTCTACCCCAGCTCCATCTCCATACAGTTTTAGGTGTTCAGTTCACTCATTTACACCCAAACTCCATCTCCATACAGTTTTAGGTGTTCAGTTCCACTTAGTTCCACCCAAACTCCCACTCTGTACTGTTTTTGGTGTTCAGTTTCACTCATTTACACCCCAGCTCCATCTCCATACAATTTTACGTGTTCAGTTCCACTCAGTTCCTCCCAAAACTCCCTCTCTGTACAGTTTTAGTTTTTCAGTTCCATTCATTTCCACCCTAACTCCATCTCTGTACAGTTTTAAATGTTCATTTCCACGCAATTCCACCAAAACATCATCTCAGTATAGTTTTAGGTGCTCATTTCCACTCTATTTCATCCCAGAAAACTCCCTCTCTGTACAGTTTTAGGTGTTCCATTCCATTCAATTCCACCCTAACTCCATCTCAGTACTCTTTTTGATGTTCAAGTCCACTCAATTCCACCCCAGCTCCATCTCTGTACAGTTTTAGGTGTTAAGTTCCACCCCAACTCCATCTCTGTACAGTTTTAGGTGGTCAATTCCACTCATTTCCACCCCAACTCCATCTCGGTACAGTTTTAGGTGTTCAATTCCACTCATTTCCATCCCAACTCCATCTTGGTACTCTTTTAGGTGTTCAGTTCCATGCAGTCCCACTCCAACTCCATCTTTAGCTTTGCCAAATTACATGGATCAGAATTATAAATTATTTGACAAATATGCAAATCCAACCTTGTTTCCATTTGTTTAAAAATCTTCTTAAATGGTGTAGCATGATGTGACATTATTGATGCACCGACACGTGCTTCTGAACACAAACTAGGAAGATTAGTCTTTCAGGTTTCAGATAGCACAGAGGCAAAGAAACTGTTTATCATTTTGATACCTCATGAAATATCAGCAATCAGGGTCTATGTAATAAGCATAAAGATGTATATTCAACCAGAATTTGTTCCATGTAGAGACTGACCCAGTTATCAATTTTTTTCATTATCAGTTTATGTGTAAATTCAGTGTGTGTGTGTGTGATTTGGATTTTTAACATAGCTTTAAAAAAAATTCGGTCATATTGCTACGGTGTCTGTAGTGTGGCAGTTTACAGTGATGTCTAGCACTGGGGAATCATGCCGCAGACATGTAGCATGATGTCCCACCCAGTCACATTATCCTGACACCAAACCTACCAGTCCTAACACTAACCTCTTAATGCTGAGCGCCAAGTAAGGCAGCTGTTAGTACCATTTTTTTAAATTAATTCAATAAATTCAGTAAACCTTTTCTTGTGTGTGATTCTTGTCAATATATGTAAATACAATAAACCATTTCTTGTGTTTGACTTGTGTCATTATGTGTAAATACAGTAAACCATTTAGTGTGTTTGACTTGTGTCATTATGTGTAAATACAATAAACCATTTCTTGTGTTTGAACAAGTTTTAGTCTTTAGCAACTCTGTAAACAGGTGAAATGTTTTAGAGGAACATATTAATTTTACCCAATATACAAAAATGATTATAATTAGCATTATTATCAGGTCCCAGCCAGTCAGGTTGTTCCCAGTTATAATGTTCTGCATATGTTCATGCATGTTTGTGTCTATACTTGTGTATGGATGGTATTTAATGTAGAGCCTTTTCATTTTATCTCTGTCACACATCAATGTTACTTCTTTATAAGATCCATGTACATCAGACACACAAAACAAAATGTGATAAAATTGCTTGTACCCTGAAGTGTACATTCATATATCCACACAATTTATATACCATATTCATGAAGATTTTCAAGTTGAAAATGTGCAGAACTTAAATGTGTAATGATTAATTCTTCATAGACCAAGAAGCTTATGGGATGACATTTTGTTTGTTGTCCATCTTATGTCCATTAGCACAAGTTTGTTTTCAGCACTCCTCCTTAACTCCTTGCAAGATTGCCATGCAACTTGAAACATTCATCCAATGTTCTAGTTGGTCCATAATGAAAATGGTGCTGTTGGACATGCAGCATGGCCACCACAGAGGCCAAGTTGAAGTTTTTGTTATTGCAACTCCTCCAGAATGGATGATCATATCAGCAATGAATTTTCACTTAAAGACTTATTATGATGTCAGGTTGGTCTTAAATGAAATTCTTGCTGATTTGAAATTCAGTTTGTCAACCACAGCAGTTGTTTTGAAAATATTGTTATTGCTACTTGTCTTGAGCAAAAAGTCATACTGACCTGAGGTTTTTACTGGAAGAGTTGATGTGATGTCTAGCTGGTCCCAAATAAATGTAATGGCACTTGAGTATCCAGTATGGCCACCACAGTGGCCATCTTGATAATCGTTTTATTGTTACTCCTTCGGAAAGGATGGTCATATCAACATGCGTTTTTTGAAGAAATATTTCTTGTGATGCCTAGTTGATACTAAATAAAAATGGTGTTGCTCAGACATCCAATACAGGTGGTACATGATTTATGCCAAAGATGTGTTCCAGAGGTCGTGGTCTAAATCAAAAGAACTGTACTTTCTCTATGAAGGATGATATGCTAGTATGTGAGCTGCACATGAGTCACAGCCCATTTCTCTTTGAAGGATGATATGCTAGTATGTGAGCTGCACATGAGTCACAGCCCATTTCTCTTTGAAGGATGATATGCTAGTATGTGAGCTGCACATGAGTCACAGCCCATTTCTCTTTGAAGGATGATATGCTAGTATGTGAGCTGCACATGAGGCACAGCCCATTTCTCTTTGAAGGATGATATGCTAGTATGTGAGCTGCACATGAGGCACAGCCCATTTCTCTTTGAAGGATGATATGCTAGTATGTGAGCTGCACATGAGTCACAGCCCATTTCTCTTTGAAGGATGATATGCTAGTATGTGAGCTGCACATGAGGCACAGCCCATTTCTCT
The DNA here is from genome assembly GCA_028554795.2 of Sinohyriopsis cumingii. Taxonomy (NCBI): domain Eukaryota; kingdom Metazoa; phylum Mollusca; class Bivalvia; order Unionida; family Unionidae; genus Sinohyriopsis; species Sinohyriopsis cumingii. The sequence continues at coordinate 46,641,577 of CM068836.1, read as the reverse complement.
TTGAAGGATGATATGCTAGTATGTGAGCTGCACATGAGGCACAGCCCATTTCTCTTTGAAGGATGATATGCTAGTATGTGAGCTGCACATGAGTCACAGCCCATTTCTCTTTGAAGGATGATATGCTAGTATGTGAGCTGCACATGAGTCACAGCCCATTTCTCTTTGAAGGATGATATGCTAGTATGTGAGCTGCACATGAGGCACAGCCCATTTCTCTTTGAAGGATGATATGCTAGTATGTGAGCTGCACATGAGGTACAGCCCATTTCTCTTTGAAGGATGATATGCTAGTATGTGAGCTGCACATGAGTCACAGCCCATTTCTCTTTGAAGGATGATATGCTAGTATGTGAGCTGCACATAAGTCACAGCCCATTTCTCTTTGAAGGATGATATGCTAGTATGTGAGCTGCACATGAGGCACAGCCCATTTCTCTTTGAAGGATGATATGCCAGTATGTGAGCTGCACATGAGTCACAGCCCATTTCTCTTTGAAGGATGATATGCCAGTATGTGAGCTGCACATGAGTCACAGCCCATTTCTCTTTGAAGGTTGATATGCCAGCATGTGAGCTGCACATGAGGAACAGCCCATTTCTCTTTGAACGATGATATGCCATTATGTGAGCTGCACATGAGTCACAGCCCATTTCTCTTTGAAGGATGATATGCCAGTATGTGAGCTGCACATGAGTCACAGCCCATTTCTCTTTGAAGGATGATATGCTAGTATGTGAGCTGCACATGAGTCACAGCCCATTTCTCTTTGAAGGATGATATGCCAGTATGTGAGCTGCACATGAGTCACAGCCCATTTCTCTTTGAAGGTTGATATGCCTGTATGTGAGCTGCACATGAGGAACAGCCCATTTCTCTTTGAAGGATGATATGCCAGTATGTGAGCTGCACATGAGTCACAGCCAATTTCTCTTTGAAGGTTGATATGCCAGTATGTGAGCTGCACATGAGGAACAGCCCATTTCTCTTTGAAGGATGATATGCCAGTATGTGAGCTGCACATGAGTCACAGCCCATTTCTCTTTGAAGGTTCATATGCCAGTATGTGAGCTGCACATGAGGAACAGCCCATTTCTCTTTGAAGGATGATATGCCAGTATGTGAGCTGCACATGAGTCACAGCCATTTTCTCTTTGAAGGATGATATGCCAGTATGTGAGCTGCACATGAGTCACAGCCCATTTCTCTTTGAAGGATGATATGCCAGTATGTGAGCTGCACATGAGTCACAGCCCATTTCTCTTTGAAGGATGATATGCCAGTATGTGAGCTGCACGAGTCACAGCCCATTTCTCTTTGAAGGATGATATGCCAGTATGTGAGCTGCACATGAGTCACAGCCCATTTCTCTTTGAAGGTTGATATGCCAGTATGTGAGCTGCACATGAGGAACAGCCCATTTCTCTTTGAAGGATGATATGCCAGTATGTGAGCTGCACATGAGTCACAGCCATTTTCTCTTTGAAGGATGATATGCCAGTATGTGAGCTGCACATGAGTCACAGCCCATTTCTCTTTGAAGGATGATATGCCAGTATGTGAGCTGCACATGAGTCACAGCCCATTATACAAGCAATGGTGGAAAAACAAATACTTTTTCCTCATTATAAATGGTTTTAAAATGAAAGTATGCAAATTGAATTGGCCTAAATCAAGCATTGCCTGTATGGCCACCACAGTGGTTGTCTTGTAAGTCTTGTTATCACTAGTTCTTCTGAATGAATGGATTATCACATCAAGATGGAGTTTTCTCTAAAAGACTTGTGATGTGGGATATAAAGAAAAATATAACAAACCTGACCTCTATCAGGCATGGGGCCAAGTGTGATTGTAATCATAATAAATTGTAATCAGTTACAGAGTGAGCTGTAATCGTAATCATGACCTTTGATTTCTGAAGCTCTATATTCGTAATCATAGTTGTAGTTGTCCTTAATTGGCAGTATAATTGCATAGTGTAATCATGATTACAAACAAATACAACAAAAAATATCACTAATTATATTCTTAATAATTGTAAGATCACCTGTGTCTGCCTGGGTTCAAGTCCAGGATTCGGCCAATGTTGGTATGTAAGAAAGCTTGCCAGTAGCTTCTTGTGGGTCGGTGGTTCTTCCCAGGGTTTTCCTGGGTTCTTCCTCCACCATTAATACTGGCTGCCATGCATAGCCTATCGTGTGCTGAAAAATGGCATTAAACCCCACAACAACAACAACAACAACAACAATAATGGTAAGAATAATAAAAGCTTAATGAAGACCATGAATGTTGAATATTACAATAAGGAATGGGTAATTTTAGATGGTCAATATATAAGCTAACTAAAACTGTAGACGTGAATGTGATGTAAACAGTGCTAAGTAGTGCTCATTTGACTTGTTAATTGGTATGTAAATAATTGTCAATAAACATTTACACAGAGTTAAAATTGTTTGTTTTTACAGTTATACAATGTATGATATCTGCCCAGAACAAAAAGATACCAGGCAAATAAAAAGCCTCTGTAATTGTAATCATGGTTTCCAAATAAAGTGTAATCATATTCATAATCATCAGTGCCAAACAACCTGTAATCATATTTGTAATTGAGCACCTGTAATCGACCCCATGCCTGGCCTCCAATATTGTTGCCACAATGAACATCTTTAAAATCATTTTTATTATCAATTGGACCTAAATGGAAATGGGGCCAGTCTGATATCCAATATGGCCACCATGGCAGCCATCTTGAAAATCAAGTTATTGTTCCTTCTTTAAAATGGAAAGTCATATCATGTTTTTTCACCAGAAAACTTCTTAAGATGTTGTGTAGGTCCTAAATCAAAATATCTAATCTGATGTCTAATATGGTCACCATTGTAGCCATCTTCAGAATCTTGTTATTGCTACTCCACTTAAATGGATAGGATTTTTAACATGGGGGGTTTTCATCAGAAGAGTTCTTATGTTATCTAGTAGGACCAAAATGAAAATGGTGCAAAATAACCCTCAGTATGGCAACCGGGTGGTTATCTTGAACAAATTGGTATCTCTACTCCCAAAAGGATGGCTTCATCAACTTGGGGTTTTCAACAGTAGACTTCTTATATCTAGTTGGACCTAAATGAAAATGATGCTGTGACAATGGCCATCTTGAAAATCTTGTCACTACTTGGATGGTCATATTGACATGATTTTCACCAGAAGACTTCCATTACTGTCTACTTGGTCCTAAATGAAAATGGTGCCAATCCGACATTCAGTATGGTCACCACTGCAGCTAATTTAAAATAATTTTATCACTGAAGAAAGTCAGATATATTCAGCGTTTGCAAGTTAATAGGAACAAGTGGTCTTATCTTGAATTCCTGGAAGTTCTTTTTGATCAGTATTGGATCAGTCACTTTGCTGGACTCGTGTTTTATCAAGGGAGGAGTGTTATTTGAATCATAGAATCAACTGAGCAGCATTAATTGATTGTCTTTCAAACAACATTTTGTAATGGGAGGGGAGATGAAATCTTACTGTTATAGTCAGCCATCAAACCTGATTCATCTGTCTCACAGACACTGCCAGACTCAAGGTCTGGACCAGGTAATCTAGTTAGTAAGTGGAATTTTATACCTGAACTGCTGCACTCATTTCCACTTACTTTGACTGTCACCCTGATTCATCTCTCGGTGGTGTCAAAACCCATTCTCAATCAGATCACCAGTTACTGAGTCAAAAGAGCCCCTAAAATGTAATGTTAGTGGTAAAAAAACTAAGTGTCATAGAAGATATGAAGTCTAATTTCAACTGAATATGTCTGCAAGTCAGGCACACATACCACCAGACTAAATGCCCTGGACTAGCTAGGTAACTAGATTGCTACAGTATCATGCTTTGTACATGGTAACATGATTGGTATTGTTATACATTGCATGGTGAGTGAAAAATAATTGCAATACACAAATGAAATAAGTAAACAAACTTTTTGAAATTAGTTTGTTTACCTGGTTGTAATTGTCAAGGTGAGTAAAACTATTTGAACTTAGGCGTTGGCCCCACTCTGCGTTGACCTCTTATCAACTCATCCTACACTCTTTCTATGATGTGATATTTTCACTATCACCCAGCTCTTATGGTCTAATCAGTTTTTGTAGAAGGCTGTCCATTTATAGCAAACACCTTGCACACAGAACATTGCAGTAGTTTCTTAGGTGAGTTTTTGGGAATCTTATTTGTTCGAACACTCATGATATTTTTCTTACTGAATAACAGACTTAGAACATGGGTGTGAATAGAATTGGGTGAGTATGTGTTCTTGATATTTCTTTTGAATTTGAGACATCATCAATTTTGATTCTATTAATTTTTTTAAAAGTTTTTCCCCCCCCCCCCTATTTTAGTCAGTGTGACCAAACTTGCCAGTTGTGGAATTACTGAATGCATTTGTTGATTTGTACCAGAAAAATTATTTCTTGGAAAATGTCTACAAAACAGACAAAACATATGTTGTCTGTTTAGTTCATTAACATGTTTGATTGTTAAAATAGAAACGTTTGATGAATATACTCAGTATTATAATCTGTCAATCATCCATTCTTATACCGTATATACTTGCTTATAAGTGAGTCCAACTGCAAACTGCACAGAACCAGATCTACTGTAACATAATGCGATGGCAGATCTGGGTCTGTGATGTTTGCAGTTGGACTCAACTTATAAGCAAGTACATACAGTAAGCCAAACATGACTTGTTACCAAGGACGTTATTTCAACTTTTTTCGGGGGGGGGGGAGCAGGGGGGGCAAAACTTGATTCGTGGGGAGCAAAACTTGACGGACTTGTTAATTTTTGTATATAGGCAACAACAATTTTATATTTTACAGCACATGCAAATTTGGGGGAGGGGGCAAATGCCTCCCCCCCCATGACATCCCTGCTTGTTACTAACCTAAGTCATTCAAAGTCTACAATATGCACAGTGTAATATATATGATTGTATGGGATGCAATTTGCATTCACTGCAGGTAATTGTTACTATGTACATTTTGTTCCAATTTGATTCCAGGGTTAAAAAAAATTTGAGAATAAATATCATATTTTATGCTCTTAATTCAATAATTTGTTTTTCGTGACATAAATAGTAGCATAAAGTTTGCTTGTTAAGTTATCCCTCCTTCCAGGAGCATCTATTTTGACACAGTTGTGAAGTTTAGGATGTTATTTGAATATTCATCTTCTTTGAGCAAAACTTCAGTAACATTGAACATTTGTTTTTAATTTGCATAGCAAGGATAGTGAGAAAAATGGATAGTAAGGTTGGAAAGATAGAAAATAGATACAGTAGTTTCATTTCTTCTCTCATGACCTATCAGACATGGTCTCTTGGTTGGAAAAATGGACTAAGGCACTCACCTCTATAAATCACTGACTCATCTAACCTCTGTCTGCATGAGTTTGCATCTCAGCTTAACCAGCATGGGGTATGTGAGAATGCTTGTCACTAGCTTTCTGTAGGTCATTGGTTATTCCCCAGTGTCTTCCAGGTTCTTCCTCAACGAAATATTACTGGTCGCCATGTGTAGCCTATCATGTGCTGAAAAATGGGATTAAATCTGACAAAACCAAAACCAGTTCTTTATGGCAACCAGCACAGCTTTAGATAGTAGGAGGTCCTAATTGCAGTTTGGCCCTATATTGAGGATAAGTTTTTGTTTTGTCTAATGTAATGAATGTAATAGAATCTTTTTTTTCTCCGTAAATTGCAGGAAGATTGTTTTTTTCAAGATACATGTAAATGAGGGCTGGATTTTTTTTATCAGCAAAACCCAAGCACCTCCCTCCCTCACAATGAAACAGTCAATTTCTCATACAATGAAACTGTCAGTTTCTCATAAGTATAGTGCATATTTTTATTTTAATAATTACCTCATTCAAATTAAATATTATTTGAATATATGATGAAAATTTGATGAAAAACTGTTGAAGATGATGGAGTTACAGCCCTTTGAATTTTACTGTGATACATTGTGCCAGTAAGCTAGGTGACTTACCATATATACTAACTTACAAGTCAAGTCCAACTGCAAATTGCAGAGACCCAGATCTGCCCTCACATATTGTGCCTGCAAATCTGGGTCCTGTGCAATTTATTTGGAGTGATAATTAGAACAAACAACATATACCTAGGTCTACAGGCACATTAATGCTATGGCAGATCGGGATCTTTGTTGTTTTCCATTGGATTCAGCTTATAAGCGAGTAAATACAGTACATCAGTCCACAGTGTCCAGTATGTTTGCATGGTACCTGTAATGGCCAGTTGCCTGACACCTTCACCATTGTTAGTATTCATTGATATGGTATCTATGTATTGGTTGTTGTTGTTGTTGTTGTGGGGTTTAATGCCATTTTTCAGCACACGATAGGCTATACATGGCGGCCAGTATTAATGGTGGAGGAAGAACCCAGGAAAACCCAGGAAAGAACCACCGACCCACGAGAAGCTACTGGCAAGCTTTCTCACACACCCACATTGGCTGAATCTGAGACTCGAACCGGCGCAGACAGAGGTGAGATGGCAGTGATCTGTAACGGAGAGCGCTTTAGACCACACAGCCACTCGGGGCCCCCTATGTATTGGTAAAAGTTATGTACCTTATAAACAAATGATGATAGGATAGTAGTTTGAAAGAAAATATTCTTGCACTGGTATATGGAAAAACTAATTCTATCCATCATATTAGTTTTTGAAAAGAATTATCTTGACATAAATGGGGAAAAAAATGTCCTGGTTCGAACAAAATCCCAGGCTACCCCCACCCATACTTAAAAGGCTTGTCCCTTAGTTACCAAGTTTTTAGTCTTTTCTGCTGATTATCATTTAGATCTTGTGGTGAGAAAATTTACATGTATGTCTTTATGTAAGAATTTATATAACGTCTGCTTCTCACATTGGGGTCCATTTATTTTTGTGGGCCTCAGTTTTAAGGGTTTTTCTAAAAATAACATTTTTTGGCTCATTAATTCATGGATTTGGAAGTATGTCCTGTTGTTTCTATGGAAGGATCAGTGTTTACTGGCTAAATTAATTCATGGATTTTAGAGGGTTTTCCTATAGTTTCTTTTGAAGGATCAGTGTTACTGGCTCTTTAATTTCTTGGTTTCTAGCAACTGCACGATTTTAAAAACTTGGTACAGTGCAGAATAAGTGAATACTCAGTATATTTTGTTATGTTGGACTTGTTATCAAGAGAAGCATGTGATGTCATTGTTTCATTCACAAAGTAATTAAGCTGTCACACACAGGCTACAGAAATAGAGACAGGGAGACTTTAACAATAACCCTAGATGTTAACCAGTACAGTATTGAATCTGAGCCTAATTGTATCATTTATCAGGATAATTTACACTACACTTCAGACCATGTAAGAATAAATATCCAAAGCAAATGTTGGCAGATTTTTCACATTTACCCATATTTGTTTCCAGTAATCCTTAGTGCCTGTCCATTCTGTTTGATTGGCCATTCTTTGAGGATACTTCTATGAATCACAGTTTTAGATCAGTTATGCACATTTAGATGTGTGTTCTAGTAATGCCTGTTGGTATTAACTTTATATGGCCACGAATGTATGACACAACATAAGGCATACATGAATGTCACATGTGTGTTCTAGTAATGGCTGCAGGTACAGTATATACTTGCTGACGTGTCCAGCTGCAAACTGCATAATGTTCTAGCAGATTCGGGTCTGTGCAGTTTGTTATGGGTAATCAGTAGAACAAACAACATAGACCCTGATCTGCAGGTGCATTATGCTTTCGCAGATCAGGGTCTTTGTTGTTTGCAGTTGGACTCGACTTATAAGTGATTTGATCCAGTATGAACTTTAAATTTCCAAAATTGTATAAAGGAACAACACAGCATTAGGCATGCATAAATGTCAGTACAGTATATAATGCCAAGAATGTATCAAGGACTGACACATTACATATATGGCTTACTTTCATGTCACATATGCACACATGTATGCACAGATACACATGCATGCTTGGTTTGCCAAAATGATATGAAAACCTGCTTTCTTTTCTTTTTGAGAAGTATATAGACATAAAAAGAGAACAGGGATGATTCATTTGTTCGTTTACATTGATTTTAGTTGTACACCACCAGGAGAAGTCATGTCTATACGTGTATATAAATCATATCCAACTGCAAAAAGAGGATACCCCGTAGTCTGAACTGCCAATTTACCTATTATGTGGGGCCCCAAGTGGCCGAGTGGTCTAAGTGCTCACCATTCCGGATCACTGCCATCTCACCTCTGTCTGTGTGGGTTCAAGTCCAAGGCTAGGCTAGCATGGGTACGTGGGAAAGCCTGCCAGTAGCTTCTCATGGGTCGGTGGTTCGTCCCTGGGTTTCCCAGGGTTCTTCCTCCACCAGTTATACTGGCTGCCATGTATAGCCTATCTTGTGCTGAAAAATGGCGTTAAACCCTAGAACAACAACAACAATAACAACAGCCTATTATGTATTAGCACATCAGAGTCTGTGTTGCTTGTTGTACTAATTAATCCAAACAAACTTCATGCACCCAGATTTTGCCTGATGCATTATGCAGTGACAGATCTGGGTGTTTGCAATTTGTAGTTGGATCTGCCTTGTATTTAAGTGCAGTACATGTGATATATTGTTTTGCTCATCAGACTTAAGTATATGGGCTCAAAATTGATGTCATTATCTTTCATCGTTGGCATGAATTTTTTACCATTATTATGAACAAATAACAAATATATGGTCAGGAAACATGTATATTGATGATAAATCAGTAATAAGTGCATACTCAACTGTCATCAGCAGTGATCATCATTTGTCAGTGATCATTGAAGAAATCACGTTGAGCAAACAGATTTGGATATACCTTATATTTGTATGCACAGTTTGCACTAATGTATAACATAAAGCAAAAATTTTGACTCAGAATGAGATGAAAAACTTGATTCTGCCATATTGCACACAAAAGCTTTATCTAGCAATGATTACCTTCAAATGCTACACTGAGTCGGTGAAGCATTGATCGCTGTATACTTACAAATAATATCACGGACTGTAATTTAAGATGAAAAATAAGATTTAGAATCAAGGGTTTTTTTTCCCAAAGAAAAGTAAACTATTTCTAATTTCTTACATCAGCTTGTTATTTTGTTTCATGAAATATATCTAATGTTACCATTGTTGACAATCTTTAGTCACAAAAAAGATGTTATATTTGCCCCCGTGATAACACTGCTTGAATCCCAAGGATTATGTTTCATTTCAACTTTTATAATGACTATAAAAAAAATGAAGATTTTTTTATCAACAGTTTATTGTATATTTAACATTTATAAGTAATCACATTGCAGTGTTTTGCAGTCTGAACATAAACATGATAGAGCGGTTGAACAAGTTACCTGTCACATGTATTTCCAGTTCAATCACGAAACAAAAACTACTCAGTAATTTGAAATTTAATGAGATTATTTAATATAAGTAGTCGAAGAACAGTGCTATTTTGGTTTTGTGAAAGTATTTCTTTCATATTTCACAAGGAGTGAATATGAAGTGTGTTTTGTCATGATCCTTGCAATAGATCGGCCAGAGAAAATCCTTATTTTTTGTTCTGCTGAAAATGCACACCCCCTTCTGATTCTAAAAATAAGATATATGGGTGTGATAATGCATGTTATATGTACATGTGAGAGCAAATTTATTGGTTGTGCCATTTTCTGATTATGGTTATTGTTTGGTTTTGATTTTGTGGCATTTGCAGCACTCTGGACAATTTCATGTACAGGAAATGGTTAGGTTAGTGCATTTCCCAAGGGTCACCAAGGCAGCTGACCCTGTTCTGGACTGGGTAGGTATGCAACCTGGGTCCCTTGGATTCTGAGTCAGTGTTTTATACCTACTTAACTATTGCAGCTCCACTTCAGGTTAAGAACACAGTTGTTCAAGAGAAGCATTGTTTTTCATTTATTTTTAAAATACGTAAATTTTGAGTCGATTACGTTCATGAGTGATGCAGTTGTGAAGCATTTGATGTGTGCCATCTGTACTCGCTTATAAGAAGAGTCCAACTACAAACTGCACAGACCCAGATCTGATGTCACAGAGTCACTGGCAGATCTGGGTCTGTGCAGTTTGTTAAGAGTAATCAGTAGAACAAACAACATAGACCCTGATGCTGATTATGCTACATCTGATCAGGATCTTTGTTGTTTGTTGTTTCACTCTGCTTATAATTGAGTATATATGGTAATTCTTTGATCTTATCAAGGTTTAGTCAACAGTGCCATCAAAAAATTATTTGCCTTATCCATTAGCTCTGAAATGCAATGCAGTAGAACCTGTCTTGACAGACTACCTCTTCTGCCAAAAAAATAATGGTCTCTCAAAACAGGTGGTCTGTCAGAATATGTCATGACATTGCATAATCAATAAATCAGTACATGGCAGTCGTGGTCTCTAAAAACAGGTGGTCTCTCAAAACTGGTATTTTAAGACAGGTTTTACTGTACTCTACATGATAAATAAATCTCCTAACATTAGTTGTAATTTATTTGATTAAATATAGTTTGAGTAATACACAGTGCATCACTCTCTGGCCCCTTGTTGGGTCCCTCTTTGTCTACTAGGGTTTCTCTGCCAGACATGATGTCATTGCAGCCAATATATGTTAATAAGCTAGTAACTAAATTTAGATATGCTGTCAGGTTGAACCAATCAGACCACTGAGTTGGAGCATGGGATCGAGCATTGTCAGTTGTTTGAGGCGGTCATACAGCCTGTAGAGATGTGTGCTTTTCAGTGTTGTTGCTGCATTTAACTCAGATTATCTGCAGACAGAACCACCCACCTTTCCCTCCTTTCACCATGTCATTTATTTGGGACATTTCTTGCATAGTGTACTGTTCCAGTTCTGTTCTGGGAAGCCATTGCTAAGTTCGTACATTCACAACATTGCTTTTGAACCTCAGGTTGTGTCAGTACTTAAATATACTCAACTATTAGGCCACATATACTTCATACATGCTTCCTATGGTGCCTGTATGGAGTATCAACCAAAGTTTGTTATCATGGCAATCTTCAGGATCAGACTTATAGAGTTTTGGTTGTCATTGTTCCCATATACTATCAGCCCCTTGCTGCTCCACATACAGGTGTTAGACACTCTTCACAACCCAACAGATTTCCCCAGGTCTCTCTTCCTGAGGTTTTCCTGTAAAACAAATTTAGAGCTGGACTGGTGCAGTATGCTGTGACAGGATTTGCCCCCGTTATGCCAAAATTATGTTATATGTACAATAAAGTGTCTATTGAACCTCTGTATTGTGTATTATTTAAATGCTCATTTCAAATGGAATTTATGCAACAAGTTTATGCAACAATCTTTTGCGAGCCTGGACATTTTTCACTTTTCAGAAATCATATTAACTTGAAAAATAAGTATCATACAGTTTATATGAATCCTGTATTAGTAATAGCCAGTATGTACAGTTTAGATGCATCCTGTACTGGTAATATCCAGTATGCACATGGTATTTTTGTATCATATAGCCCAGTGGTTCCCAAACTGCACAGACCCAGATCTGCCATCGCCCCATTGGTTATCCTCAGTGCCCTGTAACTTTCCCCATAAAAAGCATTATTCAGCATTAGCAAATTAAGTAACAATGACCTACTTTCCAACATGGCAAATACTTGAGCTAATGATTTTGGATATCAACTGGTCTTTGCTATATCTCTGTTAGAGTTACATAGTGGTAGGTATAATGCTATGCATGCAGCTTGCATTTAATTGATTGATTAGTTGATTTAATGACTGATTGATTGATTGCATATCAGCACAATACAGATTATTTAGTATCAATGCAATGAACGTTAAGGACCTAGTTCAGGATATGTTGGCAAGCTGGTCTTGGCAGGAATCAAACCCATAACCCACTGAATGTGAGTCTAGCTCCCCAACTATTGAGCCACTTTGGCTCCCAGGCTGTTAGATGAAATACTAGTATTCATTCTGATAAAATATATATGATACAGGTGTGGCATTTTACCTACTGTGCAAGTGAGCTGGGCCTGAGGAAAAAGAAAAATGATGGTAATACTAGGCATCTGTGGTTAAGATATGCCTCATGATTCTCAGGTTAATAAAGGGACTCATCAGTCAGTATGGTAATAAATCTGGTCATATGCAATCCTTTGAATGCCATAACCACTTTTTGGATGACAGAGGAAACTTTTATGATTTTTCCTGGTTCATGTGTAATGAATAATTGTAATATTTTACATCAAAATATGGAGCTACAGTGGCTCAATGATTAGCATGCTAGGCACACAACCAAAAGGGTGCAGGTTCGAATCTTACCATTTCTACCAGCCTGTGTTAGTTACCTTGGTGTGTCCTTGGGCAAGACAATTTATTCCAATTATCTCAGCACTAAACAGCCTGTTTGTGTTGCTGTGCCTTAAAGCACCAAACCAAACCAAACTTCAGAATCTACTTTTATAAACAAATTTTTCCTGTACTCATAGAAATTCCTCCTTTCCATTTATTGCTTGCATATGGACAGGTGCTGTAAAATGGTAATGTTTTGTATGGACATTTGATTATAACTTTATTAAATGATTCTAAATATCAAATGAAATTTTTTAATGTTTTGTGTTATGTATCTCAAACCTTTATCAGTGTGCATGTCTTTGCCTTATCTTCCTTAACCCTTTTACAGTTACATGTACTTTAACTAATTATATTTGCTTAGTGATGTGTGTATTACTAGCCCTGTTAGTTTAAGATAAAGATACTCAAACCATAAGAATTTAAACCTTTTGTTTGATAATTGTTCTGGAATCTAATTATAACTGGTTTCACTTTATAATTGTTTCATACCTGTGCAGTTCAAATTTACATTTGTGGTAAAAATAAGTATCGTTTTCCATGTAAGATTGTTCTTTTCCATATAAATAAAACCTGTTGATATAAGACATTTAAAGTACCACAAATTAGTACTGTATAGACAGATGTCCTTTTTGTAGATGTTAAAAGAGATGCTAATAAAGTTGTCCTTTGTTGGTGTTAGTTATGTGGAAAAGCAGTTTTCACTTTATACAGGATTTTTTTTTTTTTAAATTTAGATCCTGGAAGGGTTCTGTATAAACTATTGTCCTTTTTGAGATGTTCTTTGAGGCAGGTTTCATGGTAGTTTAATGACTGGCCACTTTTTCCTGAAGATTTGATAAACATTTAGAGATGCATGTGTTGGATACTGGGGCAGTGAGAGGGGAGTTATGGATTATACCTAGCTAGGGGCTCACTCATTTGATACTTAAATAGTAGCAGTACTGGATTAAAGACCAGAGGCTCTGAGCTGGGTAAGTTTTGTTGAATTTTAATTAATATTTTGCATGTGAATTTGTTTGGTAAGTTGACTTGAATTTCAATCTTTGAAAACTTGACCAAAAAGTAGGTAAGTACTGATAAGAATCATGTGTGTTTGGCATCTTTTGATATATACATAGAGGTAATCTTGCCAAAGAACATCCCATTCACATGTGGATTTTAAGGTAAGGTTATGACTAGTGGGTGGAGGACTGTGCTGTCATGAATATATTGCCAAGCAGGGAAGTCAACATCAGTAGTCGATCTTTGAAGTCTAACATGACCTAATAGAAATGTTTTCACTGTTAGCAACTACCAGTGTGAGCATCTTTGCATTTGTTGGTGTATATAGGCATGTGTATAATAATAATAATAATAATAATTTATTAATTGAGGGTGACTCATTTAGTCAGTGACTATTCTCTTTTGAGGCCTTTTTAAGGAGAGTATAACAATGTGCATTATATGAAAGTTAGCAGTAATTACTGTTTATTTTAATGTGCTTAGTATTAAAATACTAAATTCCATTATCTATTAGAAATATGTACATGCTCATGATATCTCTTTTTAAATACTGTAATTTTTCATGTAGTGGAGGCTTGTTCCACAGGACTGTACCAGAGTATTGGAAGCTTCTTTTAAATTGTTCTGTGCTTGGTTTTGGTGCTTCAAGGTTTCCATGTGATATTGATCTCAACTGGTACTGTATTGAAAAAGTTCTGAAGATACTCTGGTGCAGCTCCAGGTAGACATTTATATACAAGAACTGCCTTGTACAAATCTTCCCTTTCATATATTGTGATCTATTTTAGTTCTGTAAATAATGCTTTTGAGGGATGATATATAGATGCATTGAAAATTATGTGTGCTGCCTGTGTCTGATATTTATAAATCCTGTCAGGATGAGATTTGGCACAGTAATCCATCATTGGAAGAATATATGACTTGTAGTAAATATTTCTTGATTCTGCTGAGTAGGGTAGTTTTGGATGACAGTGTTTTACAAAGCTTGTCAAAATGGTCAGCCAATTGCAAATTATTATCTACTGACAACCTACAAGCTTGTCATGTTTGACATTTTGTAATGGATGATTATTTGTTGTAAGAGATGGTTCTGGGTTCCCTAACTTGTGTAGCTTTTGTGATGTCCCCAAAATCATATATACTTTTTTACCATCGTTAATTACCATCCTATTTTGTTGTGCCAGATTTGGAACTTTATTAAGATCTGACTCAAATTTATTGGATAACTTCAGTATCATAACTTGATGTAAGTAAGGTTTGCAGCATCATCTGCAAGCTAATCTGTATTTGTGGATTCATTATTTAATGGTAGATCATTTAATTAGATAAGAAAGAGGAAAGGGCCTAAATCTGAGCCTTGAGGGACCCTTGAATAAACAGTGCATGTTTGTGAGCTGATATTGCAAATTCTTACTTGTTGAGACCTTTGGTTTAAGTATGATCTAAACAAGTTTATAGAAGGATTGTCAAACCTATAACAGATTATATCAGATTACTACTGTTAGTAAATACTGTAGTAGGCTTGTAGAGGAGTCAAATGCCCCAAGGGCATACAAGGTTAAAACAATATTCAGCATTCATGCTGTCACAGTTTAGGGCCAACAATATGCTAACATGAAGTCTTTTCATCTTAAAGAAAGGCCAGCTTTTAATGGAAATTGTGTGTGTGTGTGTGTGTGTACATGCACACACACATGCTCTCTATTTTCCTTGTGAGGTCCTGGTGGTCAGGTGCTCTAAGGCACTTGTCTTGACAGATTACTGACGGCTCACCTCTGTATGGGTTTGAGTCTTGGCTTTGGTCAAGGTGGACATGCAGGAAAGCTTGCCAGTAGCTTCCAGTGGGTCTTTGGTTCTTCCCAACGTTCTTTCCCACTAGATATGCTGGCCACCATGTATAGCCTATTGTGTGCTGAAAAATGGCTGTAAATCCACAAAACCAAACCTATTTTCCATGCTGATAATTCTGAATAATGTGTTTACATTGCCTTGCTATTTCTAGATGCTCTCTGTCCATCCTTCATTTATCAGTTTACCTAAACTGTACAGTAAGTTGACACACTATATAATTGCTATCAGTCTGTCAGTGCCACTTCTGGCTTAGTACCCAGGATGTTAACTTTTCATAGTTATGCCTGACTTGATAAGGATAATATATCGCTTGCTATGTGCACAACAATTTTGCAGTTTATTTAAAAATTTCATGAAACACATTGGTGCAAGGCATGAAGAGAAAATGGCTTTACTAAACAGCAGGGAAAATGTGTTTTATAAAAACATGTGATTTGCAATTACCATATTTTCCCAATGACAAGCTGATGACTGATTATTTTTTAGTCCATTCTCCATTGCTATAAAATGCTGGAAAATATTATTTGTGATAACTTTATTGGATTACAAGTCCATGACTCCTCAGCCTTTTGACAAATACTTTAGATAAGCCCCTTTGCCTTATTTTTGTGTAAATACTGTAATAATGTATTGAAACAAATATGACTGGTATGCCAACAATGGTGGCTAGCCACATTCATTATACCATGTCCTAATGTCTCAGTCATTTATCACTGATTTATCATTTCCACCTGGATTCAACTGCATGCTGGAAATAGAGTGTAGACATGACAAATGGTTCAGATGATTGAAGAGACACTAAAACCTCTTTTTAAGTAGCCTATCATGACCCTCAAAATAAAGTTTCTTATATCCATAATGTGTTACATTTCTGTAATAATGCATGATGTGATCTGTCCTAGAAAGCGCCTCATATATGGTTTCACCTCTTTTAACACATCTCTAGTAATAGAGCTTCTGAAATTATTTGAATGTTTCATCACAGTTATTTGAGTTACTTATGTTCTTGTTTATGGCTAATTAGAACCAATTATAATGCGATTTCACATCATTGAACACCCAGTTTGTGTGTTTTTATGCACTGTTATGACAGACTATTGTTGGAACATACCTTAATGCAAGTTCCCTCGCTTATATTACAGTTCACTTTTATGGCACCTGTGAACAGCTTTATAAAGAGAGAACACTGTATAGATGTTTATAAAGAGTGAACACTATATAGTCTGCTGATAAGGAGAGAGCATTGAATATACTTTTTTACATACTGCTTATATACTGTTTGTAAAGAGAGAATACTGTATACTGCTTATAAAGAGAGAACAATATATATACTTTTTTATATACTGCTTATAAAGAGAGAACGCTATACATGTTGCTTATAAAAAGATAATGCTATATACTGCTTATAAAGAGAGAACACCGTACATGTTGCTTATAAAAAGATAACGCTATATACTGCTTATAAAAAAGAACACAGTATATACTGTTTAAAAAGAAAATATAGACTGCTTTTAAAGAGAGAACACTATATAGACTTCTTATAAACAGAACACTGTATATAATGCTTACAAAGAGAGAACACTGTATATAATGCTTATAAAGAGAGAACAACGTATATACTGCTTATAAAGACAACACTATAGACTGCTTTTAAAGAGAGAACACTTTATTGACTGCTTATAAAGAGAACACTGTATATACTGCTTATAAAGAGAGAACACTATATACATGTATGCTTATAAAGAAAGAAAACCATATAGACTGCTTATAAAGAGAGAACACTATATACTGCTTATAAAGAGATCATTGTATATACTGCTTATAGAGAGAACATTGTATATACTGCTTATAAAGAGAACATAGTATTATACTGGTTATAAAGAGACAACATTGTATATACTTTTTATATACTGCTTATAAAGAGAGAACACTATACATGTTGCTTATAAAATGATAATGCTATATACTGCTTATAAAGCTAGAACATTGTACATGTTGCTTATAAAAAGATAACGCTATATACTGCTTATAAAGAAAGAACACAGTATATACTGTTTATAAAGACAACACTATAGACTGCTTTTAAAGAGAGAACACTTTATTGACTGCTTATAAAGAGAACACTATATACTGCTTATAAAGAGAGAACACTATATACATGTATGCTTACAAAGAAAGAAAACCATATAGACAGCTTATAAAGAGAGAACACTATATAATGCTTATAAAGAGAACATTGTATATACTGCTTATAAAGAGAACATTGTATATACTGCTTATAAAGAGAGGACATTGTATATACTACTTATAAAGAGAACATAGTATATACTGGTTATAAAGAGACAACATTGTATATACTGCTTATAAAGAGAGAACATTGTATATACTGCTTATAAAGAGACAACATTGTATATACTGCTTATATCAAAGAGAGAACATTGTATATACTGCTTATAAAGAGAGAACATAGTATATACTGCTTATAAAGAGAGAACATTGTATAGATGTTTAAAAGAGAGAACACTATATACTGTTTTTAAAGAGAGAATGCAGTATACACTGCTTATAAAGAGAGAACACTGTATAGATGTTTATAAAGAGAGAACACTGCATTGATGCTTATAAAGACAGAATGCTGTATAAAGAGATTAAAGTGTATATACTGCTTCTTTGGGTATACAAATTCACTTCATGCTTATTTATATGTAAGTTTGTTATATCTGCTTTCCTACTGTGTTTTTGTGTGTTTGAAATCTACATGCATGGGTATGTGCATAAAATTGATACTACAGTATATCTACCCAGTAAAGGAAACGATAATTTACAATTCTGCACATTCACAGTAAAATAAATTAAATGAGAATTAGAAATATGAATTATTAGATTTATGAAGTATGTATATATGTAAGTATGTATATATGTAATTATGTATATATATGTTTATGCTTCAAGGGCACATCACAATCCCTGGATATATAGAGCCATCTAAATTTGGGTATCCACAACATCAAAAGAACAAATATAAATGAAAAATTAAAGGGTAAAATCTTTAAAATACAGAGGCAGTTATTTTTTCCTATAAATCCAACTCTTCAATAAGTCAAGGCCTTCTCAGATATCATTGTGAATACATCTCAGGGCAAAAAAGTTGCCTCAATTAGTCACCTGAAGCATCATTATGAATACATCTCAGGGCAAAAAGGTTGCCTCTGTTAGTCACCTCCTACATCACACAGTAGTGGCTATTCTACTTCTCAGAGTCTGTTATTACGTGCATGAGTATTCACTTTTTTCCATGGGTTTACAGACAATATATTCTCAAATTTTAATCTACATTGAAGTGGCTGACTCACCTTGTTTTTCTCAGTTATCCCACACCTGCCCCCACTCCCTTTACCATTTTTCTCATAGGATTTTCGCTAAAATTCAGAGAAAATTTGTGTACATTTACAAACCATGCACTCAAACAGGGCATCTGCAGAAGTATTTTTAGGAGGGGGTGAAGATTAAACATGTAATAGTGATCAGTTATTAAGTTTTACAGTCCAAAACTTGTTTAGAGGTGAAATGGTGGTGGAGCAAGTGTCTCCCCCCTTGCCCATATGTGCAGGCACCCATGCAATCAAATATTTTTTACTGTACAAAGAAAAGGATGCAGTGTTTAAGTGTATTCATGATGATATCCTATATAGTAGATATTCTTTATGATGCAATAATGCAAGAAAGTATTGAATAGTATTGACCGCTCTGGTGGCCTAATGGTTAGAGCATCTGCCTCAGATGCAAGAAGTCGTGAGTTCGATCCCCGGCCAAATCATGCCAAAGACTTACAAACATGGTACTAACAGCTTCCTTGCTTGGCACTCAGCATTATGAGGTTAGGGATAGGACTGGTCGGCCTGGTGTCAGGATAATGTGAATGGGTGGGACATCATGCTACATGTCTGTGACATGATGCCTCAGTGCTAGACATCACTATAAATTGCCACACTGCAGACATTGTAGTGATATGACTGAAAAATTGTTAAAGCTATGTTCAAAATCCAAATCACACACACACACACACACACATACATTAAATAGTATTGAGAACATCTCTAATTCAAGAAAAATTAGGATATAAATAGAATATATAAAAACAAGTTTTTTTTTGTTTGCTTTGGAGGAGAAGTCACATTACTGCAATTGCATGCATGCATGGGTGGACAGGATTATTGTTGGTTTGGGTTCAGTGCCATTTCTAAGTGCAGGATAGGCTATACATATATACATCACATAACCACATTGGCCAAGCCCGAGACTCACAGAGGTGAGTTGGCAGTGATCAGTGAAAGTGAACAGTTTAGACTGCTCTGCCACCTGGGGACAGGATTGAATACTGTGTTTTGTACCTTGTATTTAATATGGCTACTGGAAAATTTGTGCTCCGATCAGAATGTCACCTATTTTTGTAACTATAGACAGGTTTATCTAGCACTGAGCTAATTTTCATGGGTGCTGCCATTCTCTGTCATGTGGTACATCAGCCATGTCACTACTGCAGATTTGTCCGTTGCAGTATCAGCTGTGTTTATATGTAGTGTTTGTCGATTGTACATGTATTGATGTTTTCATGATGGATGTCAGGGCAAAGTAAAAAACAAGTAGTGGAACTTCCTGTACAGTCCATATGATGTACAAACAACCCAAGAAAAATAAATATATACAGTAGAAAGAATCCTTATGCGAAAAGCAAATAAATCCAGTGAATGCTCGTGTTTAGTTCATCTTGTAATAAAAATTCACGAAGGTGCAATATCTGATTTTTCACAAAGTGATCATCATATTGAACATCTACAAACTTGTGGTCATCTTCATTATGCCAGATAAAAAGTTTTCACTTTCTCAACCCTGTGCAAAACATAGTTAATTGAGCTTGTAAATAAAATACTTTGCC
This sequence comes from Sinohyriopsis cumingii, assembly GCA_028554795.2. NCBI lineage: Eukaryota > Metazoa > Mollusca > Bivalvia > Unionida > Unionidae > Sinohyriopsis > Sinohyriopsis cumingii. Next base: position 46,621,353 of record CM068836.1, on the reverse strand, counting down.
TCCTTTAACTTCTAATTCATTTTCATTTTCACTCTTTACATAATATTTGCCACTTGCAAATTGCTGCTTTAGCTTTAATTATCAATTTTTTGAGAATCTCCACAAAGGACATTTACACTTACTAACATTTCATTTTGCAATTTATTAATATGATCTCCTTGTGAAAAATGTTAAACATTTCCCACAAAAAGATAAGCTTTGATGACTGCTATGATAAAGTGCTGTATCACCTTGTGACACTTTTGTTCATCATTGTTCCTTTAATTTCAAATAAAGCTTTAAGTGGTGAATTGTCAACAGCTGTTTTAAACTCTGCCTTTGTCAAATAAAAAGGTGTGTTTCGGGCCATAGGCACTACTTCTCTGCTGTCACCAATTTTGGGGTTTTTGAATTTAATATTTTCTAGGAGTTTTGGTTCATTTCTTTTTATACCTTTGCTCCATTTAGCTGTCTTATCAGTACAACTGACCCCAGTAAGATTACCGTATATACTCGTGTATAAGCCCATTAGCATATAAGCCGACCCCCAAACTGAACATGTATAAACACTGAAAAGTACATGACCTGCGATAAGCCAATGCATTTATTTAGGCAAACTTATATTTTAAAAAAATTACATGTATACTTATCTTGAGGTTGGTGTGCATGATTATTACAATGAAATAGTATAAACTTGTTTGAAAAGTAATTAATTTAATTTTCTGTTTTCTTATTGTTTCTGCCTAATTTAGATTTGTGTATATTTTGAATGAACGATGACAAGAATTTAGCAATCGTGAGTTGCTGTAACACTACCTCTCCCTTTTGACTCGATTATTCTTTGTTTATGCATTATTGCATTGGACATTTTATATCAGTGCACCGGTAATTACGTTTTTACTTTGCTTTGAAATTGTAAATACCTAACTCATTAAAATTTAATCCCAGTATGACAACACAATGAACAAACAATATGGTTCGATTCAACGCTTGCAATTAGGCTACTGAACGCATTTACATAATGGCGCCACCACATGTACATTGTAGGTTTGATTACATGCTATATTAAGTACATCCCTTGGAGTCAAATCATGGGCACCAACCATTGCGCTAAACTTTAGTGATATCTCCAAAATACAATAATAAAGTTTCAGAAATAATGCTTTGAAAATTATTCTAATACTGTAAAAGCTGTGTTGTGGTTTGCTTTGATGTAAATTTCCTTACACCATACCTGTCAACTTTCACGCTGGGAGGAAAAAAAACTCGATATTTTTTGGGTTGCTCCATGCCTACCTCACAATTTCATAATATCTTCCAATTTTTGCAGAGAACTCTCAATTATTACATTATGTCTTTGATTTTCGTTTCTTCTACACAAGAAATGTCCTACATCTTCTGTTGTATCACCTGTGAATTATTGTTGTGACGAAATACTTACTATAAAGAATTCGCTTCTTCTCTAAATAGAATGTTAGGTTTAAACATTATTCACGTAATTTAATGATTTTTTTAACCTCAACAGTATTATAAAAATTAAAAAATAAACTAGAACAAAAAAAATAAACCACAACAATAAAATCATCCACAATTAATTTCAGTCCCAAGAATGATCACTACGATTACTGTTATTCCATATGCTGTAGCACCATTCCCATGAAAGAAACTTACATGAGTGAACACCTGGCATTTTTATACCAATGTTAATCACCATCATTAAATTATAAGAAGGAATGAAAATACATACCACGCAGCAAATGTGTCCTGAAAAAAATAATTCAGAATGCATGTTTTATAGTAAACAACACTAAATGCTTTACGAGTTGACAATAAGGGAATGAAGTCAGATATACAACGAGGGGAAAATAGTTGCCACATGTATGGTACCATGAGGCTGGCTATTTTGGTACCTTTAATTCAACAGAATTGGGAATCCTTTATTTGCCAGTCAATTGCTGGTGCTTGTGTAACACACAGTGTTGTAGAACATGGTTTCTTTGAATTACGATGGAGGGCCGATCATTTTCACAAAATAGTTGCATGGATAAGGATGAACTTTTAACTAGTCGCACTGGCTTTCTTGCTTGTTTATTTAAGACTAATTTTTAGCTATTGTGCAGTTTGACCACAGCTGACCAGAATATGAAAATAGGGCATATCCTAGGGAAAAATAGGGCACGTCACAGAGAGAAACGGCAAGTTTTTTTTGTGAATTTCATGCATAGTGGATCAGGAAGATCGATCAATATTTAGTGAAAACAATGCTTTAAAAATGCTACGAAAAACCTCCCGATTTTAATTCCCAATCTCTTTTTTTTTATTCAGTCTCCCTACTTGGCTTTTGAAAAGTTCATAGGTATGACTTACACCCCAATTTGCAAAACTACGATAATCGTGCTAATATTATGGAATAAAAGGCAGTTACACATCAATGTACTAGTGTAGTTACCAGTCAAAATTCCCTCTTATGACAAGCCAGTTTCAGGGTTTTAATGATTAACTGGCCTGTACTGCTGTCACAGAATGAAAGACAAATTCGCCGACTATCAACATAGGAGATGCCAAAACATCAATTTTTCCATTGTGTGGAAAGTTGTGATGTTTGTTCAGCTAAAACACAAAACAAAAACTGATTGATGTTGATCTTACTTGATCTATATGAGAATTGAAGCCTTTATTGTTACCACTATGATGGTTATGTGCCTTGTACAATTAAACATGCTTACCTTTTTAAAAATATTACCTCAAATTGTAGGATCACTTATATCATTGAAAAAGAGTAACTAGTGAGCACGTGATTCAGCGTAAATGAAACAGCTATTAAGGACTAGCTGAAATGTTTTCTGGAAGAATGCAATTTTGTTGAAACAATGAATAAAGCAAAATCTGCATCTAATATGTTTGGGAATAATTAAGGATTTAAGTGACGCCATGCATGCTTTGCACTGTGAAAGTACTGTACATTATAGTTCAGCATGGTCTCCCATGTAAACTTAACCGACCCACAAATTATGAAGTCTGTATTTACCTTTATTTAATTTCGTGTTGCATAAATCAGAAAATATGCACATGCAAAATAATAACAAAATTAATCATAGTACTTGATAACAGTTTAATAATTGTCAAGTCACTGAAAGGTACTTTTGTATTTACATGCCTATGTCTTAGGAGATGGAAAAAATTATTGTTTCATGTCCCAAGATTTACAGCCATTACAGTAGTCAACAAAAAGATTTAAAACTCAAGTTTAGACATTGGCCTGCAGATAAGCAGACCCCCATCTTTTCTTCCAGGCCTTTATTTGTTCCTAAATTATTCGGCTTATATAGTATATACGGTATTTCTCACAGCATGTTCAGTTTTCCACAACAAAACACTGACATGACTGCATGAGTGTCCTTTCCCTGCCATCCATGTACACCACCAATTCTCAACAACACTCTCCATGGTACAAATAATGTAAACTTAATTTACTTTATTTGACTGTCTGTGATGAGCATTTATCTCCTTTCATGATAATTTTATTCTCCAAGTACGATGTGTTGTGCAGAATTGTATCGATATTTCCACTCTAGAAGTAGTTATAACTTTGTAAGCTTTTAAAGTTCTTCATTTCTTTTCCATCTACTGTTTTTGATGAGATTAAATAGTTGTAAATGTCACTGTAAATGACATTTGGCCACTCTCATGTTGTCAGTCCATTCTTTTATATTGCAAAATACATCAGGCATTAAACATCTCACTTCAGACATTTCACTTTTCAGTGTAAGTTTCAGTTTGTTTATGGTGCTTTGCAGCAGTGTAATGACAAATGCAGCAGTGTAATGGCAAATGCAGCAGTGGTGCTCCAAGAGAACTCAATCGATTCAAAGGGTGATAATTGAAAAAATCTATCTATAATTCCCATGTATTATTTATTGGATTCATAAATTTATTAAAATAAACCACATGAACAATATTGAAATTTGACTTCATTTCCCTCTGCCAGAAATAATTGTTATTCAGTATATTTCTTCTTCAACCCTGGAGACACTGTTGTTGGTTATTTTTAACAGCATTTTTAACGTTATATGTGATATCATGCCAACAATACCGGAGCTAAGTACCTTTCCCATGGACACACCAAGGCAGATTTCCCTGGCTGTTGAAGAGGTATAACCCACAACCCTTGGAGACAAAAAATATATACAGAATGAAGTTTAAACATTAACCCAGACCTCCATATTGTGTTGATCTCTTGCAGTGTTATCGAAAACATTGAATGAGCTGAAATGCTTTGATCATCTTATGAGTAAAAAGTTGTAGTCCAAGCATCTCAACCCCAATATCTGGCTCAAGGAAATAGAACATGCTTCTCTATGTCATAGGAGGCAACTAATGGAGGCTGGTGCCATGTTGTCTTTGTACTGAATTCATGACTGAAAGTGTATGTGTTTGAATCCTACAGTTGAATCAGCTTGGGTCGACTACCATGGTGTGTCCTTGGGTAAAGCATTTCTCTCCATTTGCATCACTACTAAACTATCATCTTGAGTTTCTGTGCTGTAAAACGACACCCAAAATTCTCTATCATAAATAGACTGTTGATAAAAAATGGAGGCCTTGTTAAAACAGTGACGAGGTGGTAGTCATAAAATATTAATGACATTATAATACGACATAATTAGCCTGAAGGGACAGGTTCTTTTTACCTTTGGATTTGTTATAGGTTAAGCAGGTCAGGGTTTTGACAGAATTATGACCTAGAATGCATGTTTTATTAGGTGCATTCCTGTCAGGAGAGACTGGAACATATTTTATGTCCTAATATTTTATATGTCTTCACCAAATAGTATAAAGTTGAGCTAACTGTGTAACAATTATTCGGTGGTGGTTTATTTGTGAATATATTGATCAATGATTCTTAGCCTTTTGGGGTAGATTGTCATACTTAAGGTAACAGACAATTAGCATCTTTTTTTCACACTTCTGCCCATCAGATGCTAAAAAGCACTTGGGTAGGAAATTTCAAATTATTAAGATTAATCTAGGTTACCCACTCAAAACAATTTTGGGTTGTGACCCATGGGTTAGGAACCACTGATTATAAATAAACAAATCAGTTGGTATCAAAATTAGAGACTTCCAATCTTACTAATTACTTACAGTTATCATTCAAGCACAGATATAATTTTCTAAAGTAATTTCTGCATCTTTAATTAATAAGTGTTAGTTCACTGCCAAAACTATTATTTATTACTAATTATTTACAAAGTTTTGAAAATATATCTAATTTTTCCAAGTAATTTCTCCACTTAAAATTAATAAATGTTAGTGTCCTGCCAAATTACTACAGATATAAAGTACAGAGAATTTATCTTTCTCCTCATGTTTTACAAACAAAATAATTAAAGTTTTGATCAGTTCAAGTTCTCACAACTTATGTTAGGCAGCCTCAGTAAAAATTATATGTTGGAGTAGTGTAGTCTTTTGTGGTGAAAGAAACTGGAGAATCCAGAGAAAACAACTCACCAGGGTCACTACAGACAGGATATTTGGGCATTAGGAAAATACTCTCCAGTAGGCCCCTACAAATTAATAAAAAAATTCTTCTCTTTGGTGGTTGGCTGCCTGACTGTTGTGAGCCCCTGAAAGTTTATCCTATTTGTCCCACCCTGTCCACAGTCCTGGTTACCACTTTATGATCTCTTGTAGCAGAACCAGGGTTCTCACATATGACTGCAGAGGTGCAAAGCCATTGTTTTGCCACTTTATTGAATTGATTTCAGGCAAATATTATATGATCCAGTATGGCTTGAAATAAGGATTTTTTTCACAAACTCACAGCATCATCAAATTACATTTTTACTGATCCTGCTTAAATTGACTGATTCCGCTAAAATCAAACAGAAACCAGTTCATTTTCTCATTCAATATTTATTATTCATTAATATCAACTTAAAACAATAACAACTGTGAGTGTCCACCTTGGATGCGGGAGGTCGTGGGTTCGATCCCTGGCCGAGTCATACCAAAGACTTACAAAAATGATACTAACAGCTGCCTCGCTTGGCGCTCAGCATTAAGAGGTTAGTGTTAGGACTGGTTGGCCTGGTGTCAGGATCATGTGACTGGGTGGGACATCATGCTACATGTCTGCGGCATTATAAACCCAGTGCTAGACATCACTATAAGTTGCCACACTGCAGACATTGTAGCGATATGACTGATTTTTTTAAAAACAGATAATGGACCTAGATCTGATGATGAATCAGAAAAATGAATTTCAACTCTAAACTTTTTCATAAGTCGTGTTGATGAAATACAATCATACTTCAGCCATTTATGTTTATTTTCCTAGCATTGTACTTTCTGTTTGTTATGCTTTGAGAATGATGTTTATCATGCTTGGTGAATAGTATTCTTCATGTTTTGTGTTATCATGCTGAGATAATGATTATTATAATGCTGGCATAATGCTTAGTGAATGGTGTTTGTCAAATGATGTACATCGTGCTTAGCAAATGGTGTTCATCGTGTTTTGCAAATGGTGTTCATTGTGCTTAGCAAATGGTGTTCATCGTGCTTAGCAATGGTGTTCATCATACTTTGTGAATGAAGTTCTTAATGCTAGTGAATGGTGCTTTTAATGCTAGTGAATGATGTTCTGAATGTTTAGTGAATGAAGTTCTTAATGCTAGTGAATGGTGTTCTTAATGCTAGTGAATGGTGTTTTTAATGCTAGTGAATGATGTTTTGAATGTTTGGTGAATGAAGTTCATTATGCTTAGTGAATGAAGTTCTTACTGTTAGTGAATGGTATTCATAATGCCAGTGAATGGTGTTTTTAATGTTAATGAATGGTGTTCTTAATGCTTAGTGAATGGTATTCATCCTGTTTATGAATGATGTTCTTAATGATTTGTGAATGGTGTTCATTATGCTTAATGAATGATGTTTTAAGGCTTAGTAGTGAATGATGTTCTTAATGCTTAGTGAATGATATTCATTATACTTTGTGGATGGTGCTCATTATGCTTAGTGAATGGTGTTCTTAATGCTTTGTGATTGGTGTCCATTATGCTTAGTGAATGATGTTTAACTTGTTTTGAATGTTTATCATGTCTAGTGAAGATATTCATTATGCTATGGGAATGCTTTTCACTATGCTTAGTGAATAGTGTTCAACTTGTTTTGAATGTTTATCATGCTTAGTGAATAATGTTCTTATGCATAGTGAATGATAAATTATTGTTTATTCACTTATTTCATAGAAAATTGTAGTAAGTTTCAGTATGCACGTTTGTTGGTAGTCAATTGTAGTTGCCATTTGAGTGTTAATTGTTTTTGATAATGTTTACATTAGTTTTAATTCAAAATTAGGCTTAGAACATGTATGCTGTTCAAGACACATACTCCAGCATTCATTTTATAGCCACAGGCATGTTCTTGTCTGTTATTTTTATTTTATTTTGTCATGGTCCTTGGGGTAAACTGCATAATTTGCATTTTAATGCATATATAGTCTCCAGTCTTTCTCTTCTTGACATACATTGTAATTTATTACTTTTATCTGACAAGTTATTTTATACAAGTACCTTTAATCTGACAAGTTATTTTTCACAAGTACCTTTAATCTGACAAGTTATTTTTCACAAGTGCACTTAAAAGAAATTCTTTTAGCTGTTTTGTATTTAAATGCAAGTTTTAATTACTTGAACCTTTCAGTAGATGAAGCACATTTTTGCATTTTAGGATTGCAATTTTTTCTCTTTAATTTTTATCTTGCTTACACATCTGTTTCAGATTGCATCTTCTTGCTTTTCCATCCTCATTTTTAAATCCTTGAGATGCAATATGAAAATAATACTTTAATTAGTTTTAAGGCTGTGACATTTCCCAAAATATTTAAATGTGTACATGGCATACAATATTGAAACAATCCCGTTTAATTCAACTGATTCAAAGCTCAATTTTTTCCCCCAAATAACACATAAGGATTGCAGGTGATTTATATGTAAGCCTGTGATAATGTAAGTCACTGAGCTAATTGTGATCATTTCATTTGGTGTATGTCTTTTACCACTTTCTATGACATTTGCTGAATATGCAGTTTTTTGGGTGATTCAGTAAAACCATCCCTAGTATCATTGTGATACCGTGTTGTAATGTTACACATATGTACTAATGAAAAATTGGATTATGAAATGGAGCTATCTGGACACGCACATCTGCTAACACAGGGTGTACTGGATACATGTTCAGTAACACACTGGCTGATTTGATATATAAAAAATGTGCAGCAAACAAAATTGTGGTGTTGATATGTAAGCTTTGCAGCCCTAATTAGTTTGGTAACATAAGAGATTATACAGCAAGTTTTACATGTCAAGAAGGACATCTTGAGGACTCATGCATAGAGACTCTCATGTTCTGATGGGATGGGGGTGGGGGTGTGACTTCACCAGCAGTTTAGTTGTCCAAGGTTAGACATGGTAGTCCTGATGTTTTCTGATTAGACAGAATTGATTTTTATTAATCTGTTGTTTAAACCGTGGCTCATCATCAAACTTAGCATGTATCAAGGTCATATGTTTTTGAAAATTTTAGTATTAAAGTAATAATATTTAACCCGGCAGAAATTTATGTAGTAATATTACTAATATCATCAAGTGCCATATCTGCAAAAATCACACACATGGAGTTCCCAAATTCATAAATTTACAAATATTGAGCAATGGAAATTACCTCTTTTATCATATTAATAATTCTCACTGGTCATTGAATCAAAAGGTCAGAGTTCAAGATAATGGGCAAGATTATGTGGCAGGCAAAATAACTTGAAAGAATCACACAATGTTGTAATTTATTCAAACTTTACAAGACAAAAGGTGAAGTCTGAGGGTTAAAAATATTTCCTGAATATTTCAGGAACTGTGATCTTATTAAACTACATATGATAGTTATTCTTACATAATAAATTATAAAAAAATTAATTATTTGTAAAATGTATTCAGATGGGACATACAGTTCCAATGCGTTGAGTCCAGCAGACATAAAAAAAATTACATTTGTTGAACCGGACTGAATATGTAACAGAATAATCTATTATGTATTTTCAGCAAGAGCTCAGCCCATGATCAGGAAGTAAAGAAGCTCTACGAAGAGATGGAGTTCCAGATCAAACAGGAGAAAGAGAAAGCTGTTGCAGAGGTGAGTGGGTTCATGATGTTAAGGGACAAATATATGTTGAAGTTAAAACCAGTGTACGGTTTCACAGCTTCAATAAAATGGGCAAAGTATCTTTTTATTTCCATTACGTAGGAGGTGACGATGGTAAAAACCTCTCGATTTTGAGTTTAATGATGAGTAACACAGTAACATACCTTATTTGAAAGTTGATTTCTTCTTTCAGAAACTGTTTTGTAGAATTTGTAATTTGTCAGGTTTCCATATAAATGATCATTTGTTACAGAGGTACAAATTCTTACTAGCAATGAATGTATAATGTGCAGGTTACACATGACCTTGGCCCTTTTTGTAAGGCATATTCATTTCTTATGTACAATTAGTTCATTTAGTATTGCTTCACATTTTGAATATGTAGCAGAAAAATATCATTTTTGAATTTTAAATCGGACATAAAGCCATTCATTTCTTTGATGATCATCCTTTTTCAGTAACAATTATTAATTTGTGCCAAAAATTATTCTTTAGTACTGCTGGTAACTCTCCTTTAATCAATATAGGAGGGTGTGGGTATATAGGAGCTTTGATATGTAGTAATAAATATAATGCAGTTAGCAGGACAAAAGTATGCAAGCCAAAAGTGGAGGTAACAACAAGGCATATTTTACTTTATAGTACAGTGACACAAGTTTTTCAAAATCTGGTTTTTCAAGACTTAATGATGAGGTAGGTAGCTGTGGGGACAATCTTTAAGAAAAGATTTGGATATACAAAATATCAAAGCAAATAATTCAAAAACACATCATGTTTCATTATTTACTAGTGTATGTGAATGTGTTATTATACATATTTCTTTGTAAGACTGCAAATCATCCTTTGATTTTTAGGAGCACAATTTGTTTCTATCGGGACTTTACATATTTTCACATTTATTGAGCAAGCATGTTTTATGATTAATGTTCCCCCTGCTGAAAAATAGCTTGTCCAGGTGTTCACATCTCACTCAAAGTTTCCTTGCTGATTATATTAACAGTGTAGATAGGAAATTTTAGTCTTCAGTATCAACACTTCATATTTTTATCGACAGGTTCTCAAATGTCAGAACAATGTCTTTCACAGTATCAATACAGTGTAAGCTTCATCATATTACTTGGCCATTTACTTTTCAGTTGGGGCAGGGGAGGCTGTGATTTTCTTTTGAGCTGAAATATTTTCTGTTCTGTTATTTCAAGATAATACTTTTCCATGGATATAATATGGTGTTATTTTCCTATAAATCAGAGCAAAATATTTTTCCAGCTATTGATGGAAATGAAACAAATAAATATCAGCCCCTGCCCCAGAACATTGAATTGATTGTTGATCCTTAATGTAACTGCAAAATACTGTGGTACGTATTACAGTATGTTCAGAAATGCCACGTTACACTGTCGCACAAATTTTGTTTTGGTATCCAGCTCTAATAGGTACAGAGTTTGCAAGGACAAATGCTTATATGCTGCTCTCAGTTGCATGTATATATGTATTTATATAAGTTCAAGACTACCATCCTTAAAATCCAAATCCAAATTCTGTTTATACAAAGTGCACTCTTTAAAAAGTCCAGTACCTTTGTTGGAACATAATGACAGGATACATGTAGGAGGGTGCATTAGGTGTATTGGAACATTATCACAGGATGCATGTAGGAGGATGCATTAGTGTATTGGAACATTATCACAGGATGCATGTAAGATGGTACATTAGGTGTACTGGAACATTATCACAGGATGCATGTAGGAGGGTTCATTAGGTGTACTGGAACATTATTACAGGATGCATATAGAGGGTGCATCAAGCTTATTGGAACATTTTCATAGGATGCATGTAGGAAGGTCATCAAGCTTGGAACATCATCACAGGATGCTTGTAGGAGGGTGCATCAAGTTTATTGGAACATTATCATTGGATGCATGTAGGAGGTTCATCAGCCTTGAAATATTATCACTGGATGCATATAAGAGGGTGCATCATTCTTATAAGAACATTATCACAGGATGCATATAGTAGGGTGCATCAAGTTTATTCTGCATTTTCTGGCATAATAGCACCATACAACAGGAAATTGTTAGATCTTGAAAGACAAAACTGTAAATTCCAATCCTGTTCTAACACATTTAAACACATTTTGTCAAGAAACTGTTCAAAGTAATGTTCTCTGTGGCACAGTTTACATGAAGTGTCATAACATCATGATGGTCTTTAAGTTCTCCATGTTACAGTTCACAGGAAGTGTCATGACACCACATTGGCCTTAAAGTTCTCCACAGCACAATTCATATTAAGTGTCATGACACCACAATGGCCTCAAAGTTCTACATGGTCTTGACATCACAACATCCTCAGACTTTGTGACAGTTTGTCTTGCATGTTACTGCCAGAAACTTTGATGTTGGATTAATCAGAGATTGTATTACATCTGAAGATGAGTTAAAAGATTTAGATATTTTATTTTCAGGAACAGTTAAAGGAGAAGCAGATGAGAGAAACTCTAGAGAGAGAACTCCGAGAAAAAGACCTTGCCCTACAGGACATGATTCATAGACACCAGGAGGTGAGATTAAATATAGTCCACTGTATACACTTGTTTGGAGTGAGGAAGTTGCATGTGAAAATTGGAAATGTTATGCATTTTTTTAGACTAAATATCAAATATAATTTGGTTTTAAGACACTAACATTTATTCACAGCTTATTTTTGTTTACTGCCTATAAACATATACAAAAAATTGGTAAATGTGTAAATTAACAGGCATGAGGCTATTAATAATTGCAGTTGCATCAGTTGATAAATGAAGGGAAGATTTCCATTGGTCAGAACTTAATCATGTGATCAGATCCAATTGCATTTATTTCTGTATAAACTGTATGGAGAACTACTTTATACTAACTTCTATAAAAAGAGTCACGTGTAAAGTAACTAACACAAATACTGAAATGGAAGGCATATATACTGCACACCTTTAAGACAAAATTAAAACTGTTTTTTTTTTATTTTGTTTAGAAAACTGAATAAATCAATTTGACAGATAACACATATTTGCTATTTTTCTGAATGTAAATAATTCATTATTTGACTAGATTTGAAAAAGAAAAGCTGGGAGACTCAAAATCTGCCAAGAACATTGAGGCTACAGCACTTTCACTGCAGATTGTTACAAATAAATTAAAGACTATAGGTAAATGGATATAGGGATTGGGAGGAGGGGGTTCAAAAACTAACATTATAACAATTGTATTCAAAGTCCTACAATGTAAGATGCCGACCTTGATATTTGTGATGTGGGGTGGGTGGGAGATTGGCTACACCCCCATCATAACTGTTACTGGTAGTGTCGATGTCTTGCACTGTTTGACTATTGGACCCCCATCACTATAACCATTTACCAATAGTCTTAATTTCATTTGTAAGTAGCCCCTATAGGTAACCTAATCTGTTAATCAACATGAAAATAGATTTAAAGACGTGAAAATTGGTTACTCACATGTCTGGGCAATAACGATTTACAAGTCACAATGAACTTATGATAGCATCAAATCCAAGAGTCATCTGTATGTTTAAATATTGAACTTCTACTCAGAAAACATATGCCAGTTTAGATAAAAGATTAAGACCATGCTGTGGAATGTTCAAAATCTTAGATTGCCTACCATTGGTAGAATTGTTTGTTTGATATTGACGTAGCTATTACATTGCAGATGGGGAATTCCCTGTTCTATAAATAGCTACGTAGCAGATGCTTCAACAAGATTTCATATGCTTAAACAGGCTCTAAAACTGATAGGAAATATCTTTAAAAAACAAAATGATGATAATAAATAAATAAAATTATAAATAATTGCAATTATAAAAGTTTAACATTGGTTTTTTTCTGAGTTTATTTTGATATAAACTGTCAGTTGCCGACTCACACAGCTTACATAATGCCCTTTGGGTGTTATTTGCTATGTGATTTGGCAACTGACAGTCCTGTGGCCTAGTGGTTAGAGTGTCCACCTCCGATGTGGGAGGTCGCAGTTTTAACTCCGGCTGAGTCATAACAAAGATGTATAAAAAGAGTACTAGGAGCTGCCTCGTTTGGTGCTCAGCATTAAGAGGTTAGTGCTAGGACTGATTAGTGCTAGGATAATGTGACTGGGTGGGACATGATGATACATGTCTGCGGCATTATGCCTCAGAGCAAGACATAACTATAAACTGTCACACTGCAGACATCATAGCAATGTGACAGAAAAAATTGCTAAAGTTATATTAAAAATCCACATAATTCAGGATGCCAACGGATGGTTTGAGAGGAAGCATGCTAGGTCTGCCTTTATAGCAGACACTGCTAGAAAGTCAATCCAGATGCTGACAACTGACACAGATCTGTCTTCTGCTTCTCTTTTGATCAGACGAGAATGTTTCAAAGCATTTCTTCCTAATACAGCCTTGATTGAAGTTTCCCATTACTGACCAAAAATAACATTGATCCTGTCAAAGGGTCTTCCCACATAAATGACAAATTCTACAGTGCATCTGCCATTTCACCAAAGTTCATGACTCCTGCAGGTTTCCCAAGCTACATTACAAAGGTTTGTCTATCAATCACTAGGCTGGACATTCTCTTAAAGGTAACCTCTGGTGCACAGGTTACTCTCATGGTTGTCACATTGGCTGGAATGACTTTGTCACCAGTTAATGTTGTAATATTTTGTGTAGATCTACTTACCTACCAACCTGGTAGGCAGTGATGAAGTGCAGAAGTATATTCCAGTCTGCCTTCATTGTGAATTATTTTCCCTTTTCTTCTGTTTTTGTTTATACAAGGATGACAAGGTCAGTGCCTTTGACTTTTGTAATGGATCTCTGAACTTGACACATGTATGACCATCATTAGAGAAATGCTTTTCTGTAATTTACAAACAATTCCAGGATTTTCATGACTGCAAGAACCCTGATATTAGAGTATATATGGGTTTGGAGGGCCACGTTTGGTTGATAATAAAAAGTAAATGTTCAGTATAAAGAATTTTTTCAGAGCTTATCCTATTTGCAGCCAAATAAAATGGAGACAGTTTTTTTCATCGATGGAATTCTGTCCTGTTGCAGACTTGACTTTGATACACATATTACTGAAATAAGCATCTGATTTTTTAGATGCAAATTGAAGATGTGTTTTAGACACATGTAGATCAAAAAATGCCATAGAAAATATGGTTTATCCACACAGAAGCTTGCATCAAAGATTGTTCTGTGCTGATAAATATTGGCTTAATCGTGAGCTTCAGAAATTTAAAGTTATTGAATTTTTAATATCATGGAGTTTCAATAGATTTACTGTGGAAATTGAATTTTTTATATGATGCAGTTTCCATAGATTTACTGAGGAAATTGAATTTTTAATATCATGGAGTTTCCATAGATTTACCCTGGAAATTGAATTTTTAATATCATGGAGTTTCCATAGATTTACCGTGGAAACTGAATTTTTAATATCATGGAGTTTCCATAGATTTACCGTGGAAATTGAATTTTTAATATCATGGAGTTTCTATAGATTTACTGTGGAAATTGAATTTTTTTTGTCATGGAGTTTCCATAGATTTACTGTGGAAATTGAATTTTTAATATGGAGTTTCCATAGATTTACTGTGGAAATTGAATTTTTAATATCATGGAGTTTCTATAGATTTACTGTGGAAATTGAATTTTTTATGTCATGGAGTTTCCATAGATTTACTGTGGAAATTGAATTTTTAATATGGAGTTTCCATAGATTTACTGTGGAAATTGAATTTTTAATATCATGGAGTTTCTATAGATTTACTGTGGAAATTGAATTTTTAATATCCTGGAGTTTCTGTAGATTTAACTGTGGAAATTGAATTATTACAGTGAGTCCTGATATTGTGTCAGATTTGAAATATTTTTAACCACCTTGTACTTGTAATCAAGTTATCACATTGTGATCAGCTGATAATATTTAGTCTTTTCTTGAATCATTTGATCTGTGAGCAGAAAGTTCTTGGAACACAGAATGTGAAATGTTAGAAATTAACCTTGTCATTCATATTGGGGTCCAAAC
The DNA here is from genome assembly GCA_028554795.2 of Sinohyriopsis cumingii. Taxonomy (NCBI): domain Eukaryota; kingdom Metazoa; phylum Mollusca; class Bivalvia; order Unionida; family Unionidae; genus Sinohyriopsis; species Sinohyriopsis cumingii. The sequence goes on along the minus strand of CM068836.1, from coordinate 46,606,100 downwards.
ATCTCCTGGTTCTAGTGATCTCTCTTCTCATGTTGGTTCCATTTTCCCACTTTTGTTTGCTTTTGTAATCTTTACATTTTTTGGGCACTAATAATAGCCATCAGTTATGATAGTGACAAAACTTGCCTGATGAAGTACCTTAATACATACACATTGACAACATTTCTGTCTACAGTCTTAAGAGCTTTCATTACAGTATATTACCAGATATGCTTGCTTATAAGTCAAGTAAAATTGCAAACAACAAAGATCCTTATCGGCCATAACAGGGTCTATGCTGTTTGTTCTACTGATAATTCCTAACGAACTGCACAGAACCAGATCTGCTGGTACATTATGTGATGGCATATCTAGGTCTGTACAGTTTGAAGTTGGACAGATCTTATAAGTGAGTGTATAGCATATGCATCTACAGTCTAGCCAGGTTATATCCCACCTTTATTTCCTTAGGCTGATCTCATAATATAAGTAATGCTGTTTACTAACTTAATTTTGAATGTTTTTTTTTTTACATGTGCTGCTTGGTATATATTTTCAGTATATCTTGTTTCATTTAATTATATTAATTATATGTGTATATATGGTAGAGTGTAATGCCAGGTGTTTATTTGTGTAACCTTGATACACAGTGATTTCTTTGTACTCTCAGACAGGCTTGTTAGGTCTTTGAATTTAAAGTAACAATTGTGATTAGCAAGAGCAAAGATCAGACAAATACCACCTTCAGGAAGTGTACATAGGCTTACTAACAAAGAGTAATCTTGTCTGGTGGGAATATTGAAAGGTCATTTTACATGCAGAGAAAGCAACAGTGTGTCTAAATGATCTTTCTTGGGATTTAAATTAACTGGAGATTATATGGATATAAATATTGTGAAATTTTAAATATAAAATTTGTCTTTGAAACTGAAGGGTATGTATTTTTTTTAAAAATTTTCATTCACTGTTTTATTACTATCTCCTCTGTGTGACAAAAACGAAAGCTAAATGGGTACAGTAATTACATGAAACAAAATGGCAATTAGAAGGGCTGAAATCTCTCTCTCTGTCATTGGTGCATGTATATTTTGATTACAAGTATGCGTGATGGAATACCAATGTCACTGTCATAGTTATTCATTTTCAAACTTATTCTAACAATCTAATGCACATATATCTTAGTAATTCAGACTGAAGATTGTACCAGTGGATGCTGCTTTAGCACAGTTCAAACTGAACATTGTACTATAGTATTCATACACCCTCCCATTTGTTTATATACCCCCCACACCTATTCTAAAGGAAAAAGTATCAAGGATATAAACTAATGCACAAAACAGTCATTTCATTCAGTGATTTATAATTTCTAACCAAACTGTTGCCATGGGGTCCATAATACTGTTCTTTTCTGGTCCACAGTCCATTTCATTACAAAACTAAAACAAATTAATAAATAAAAAGGAGGAAATCTTGTACAATGTATGCATGTATTCAAAGAGATGTAACTCCAAAGTTTATGGAAGCATTGAGATTATCAAAGTCGGTGAACTACATCACATCTGTTGCATAAAAACATGGACTTGCCCATGCAAATATGTTGACCATATTACGAAAGAAACTTCCATTTGATTTGAAATGCCAACATGTTGACAGTGTTTGGGACCAACTACCAACAGTTTGGTTAGAATTTATAAATCAGTGAATGTAATGACAAAGTTTTATGCATTTTTTTATATCCTTGAAGTCTTTTGTTTGTAAAATCATTAGGGGGTTACAAACGAACTGGAGAGTCAGTGAATACTATAGTGCTTGCTGCTTTAGTACAGTTTAAATTGATGATTGCACTATTGTAAAAGTCATACAGGTCATGTAGGCATTCAACACCAATTATTTCAGTAATGTCATTTTTTAGAATTTTATTTTGCATACCTTTAAATGGCAATTATTCACTTTATTTAGATCCTCGTATATCCATATTTCTTTGGAAAGTCACTATTTACACGTCCCAAGAAGTACACACAGCAAAATCAGTGCTAATGTACATGGATATTTTTGGACAAGATTGACCCAAAGGTGTTCTCCAGTACAATCCAGATTGAATGTCGTGCTGTTATGTCACAATGAAAGCAATGCATGTTAAATTTGATAAATTGGTACTATCCTGTGTTGTGATTAGACTTGATGTGCTCTTTTGTTGACCCAGTTTAGTACCTAGAATGTCAAACTACTAAACCGTGTTAACAAAACACCATTGTAAAATTCTATAGAGATAGAAACGTTTTGTCTGGAAGTTTCTTGATGACAGTTAAGGTGCAGAGCATTCAATAATCAGGATTGAAAAGACTTTGGGTAAACAGAATTAGTATTAAAAGTATGGTAAAAAAAACCAATCTGTGTTTAAGTTCAGATGAATAAAGGGGCATACAAGACCAGTATGACTTTTTTGCCATAGTACATGCTACTTTAACACCGATCAAACTTAAGATTCCACTAGTACATGCTACTTTTAACACAGATCAAACTGAAGATTCCACTAGTACATGCAGCTTTAATGCAGTTCAAACTGAAGATTCCACTAGTACATGCTACTTTAACACAGATCAAACTGAAGATTCCACTAAGACATGCAGCTTTAATGCAGTTCAAACAGAAGATTGCACTGCTTGCTACTTTAGTGCAGTTCAAACTGAAGATTGCACTAGTGCATGCTACTTTAGTACAGTTCAAATTGAAGATTGTACTAGTGCATGCTACTTTAGCTCAAACTGAAAATTGTACTAGTGCATGCTACTTTAGTGTAGTTCAAATTGAAAATTGCACTAGTACATGATGGGGCCCCAAGTGGCAGAGTGGTCTAAAGCGCTCTCCATTACGGATCACTGCCATCTCACCTGTCTGCGTAGGTTCAAGTCTCAGATTCAGCCAATGTGGGTATGTGAGAAAGCTTGCCAGTAGCTTCTCATGGGTCAGTGGTTCTTTCCGGGGATTTCCTGGGTTCTTCCTCCACCATTAATACTGGCCGCCATGTATAGCCTATCGTGTGCTGAAAAATGGCATTAAACCCTACAACAACAACTAGTACATGCTACTTTAGTGCAGTTCAAATTGAAGATTGTACTAGTGCATGCTACATTAGTGCAGTTCAAATTGAAGATTGTACTAGGGCATGCTACATTAGCGCAGTTCAAATTGAAGATTGTACTAGGGCATGCTACATTAGTGCAGTTCAAATTGAAGATTGTACTAGGGCATGCTACATTAGTGCAGTTCTAACTCAAGATTTTACTAATGCAGGGGTCTCAAACATGCAGTCCAAGTTTAAATTGAGGACTTTCAATTTGTTTTTTATTATTACTACTGAGGAATTGAATTTGTTTAGTAAATCTGAGGATAAAACTGACATACATTTGCAGCATGAAGGTAGACATTTCACAGAGAGCTGTTTGGGTGCAAATTTAGAAGAATTACATCTTATTACAATATTGTTGAGACTTTTTCATCACTGGGGCACATGGAGGGAACTGTGTTTACATTTCAAATTGTTGCGATTTTTCAGGTTGAAAACAAAGAAAACAATGATATTGCATCATAGTTTAGAATTTTCTTGTTAAAATCTAACCAAATGAATATTAAAAATCTAGTCTGCATATTAGAAAGAGACAGAACCTTCAATTTAAAAAAATATATATACTCAAATTATCACTGTAAGTTCAATGCATTAATAATTTCTTGTATTAAATGAAAACATATAAATAGAGGGTTTGAAAGCACTGTAAATTCATGAGCTTTATGTATAAAATTGAATGTATTTAGTTACTATTAGTCTGTAAAATTTGCTTGGAAGTAGAGTGTCTATTAAATAAGAAGAGTGTAAGAAAAAGAGTCACTTACTGGCCTAAATTCTATCTTCCAATTGAAAAGTAAGGGAAATAAAATCGTTTGCCTGTGACTGCAGTTTAAATGCCTTCATTTATTCCACAACAATTTTAAAAATTCAAAGCTAAAGATTAAATCCATATCTGCAATGCAGACAGACAGATGACACAACTGCACTATATATATATATATATATATATATATATATATATATATATATATATATATATATATATATATATATATATATATTCCTAACCACTGTTATGTGCATGGGGATTTTTAAGAGGATTGCACAATATTGTTTATAAAATGCAGAATGCCTCATTCATTTTTTAAAAGCATACATTAAAATTTCGTAAAAGAATGTGTGAATAAAAATGGGATATATAATAAATAGAAAACCACATAAGTCATAGTGAAACTACTCATTTCATATGGTGCAGGAACATATATCTTTGCCTGACAGCCTAGACATATTTCTACGACATATCAAACTTGTTCTTTCTGCATGTTCAGAACAAAATGGATACATAGTTTTGTTGATATATCATGCAGGAGGTATTCTATAAGCTCTGTCAGATCTTGTTTCTTACTGACAGACAGACCTAATCCATTTACTGACAGATCTAGTTCACTTACTGACAAATCTAATCCACTTACTGACAGATCTAATCCACTTACTGACAGATCTAGTTCACTTACAGCCATAAATCTAATTCACTTATAAACAGTCAGATCTAGTTCACTTACTGGCTGATCTTGTTCACTTACTGACTTTTGGGTTTTCAGGGTCATCAAGGATTTAAATTATTCTCATTTTTCTAATTCCACTAAAATATAAAAAATATAGTCAACAGTTAAAGTTTTGAGTGGTATTTACAGTATCATTACACTTCTATTTTAGATGGAAGAAAAGCTGAATATCCTGAATTTCACAGAAGTTGAAACTAAACAGGAAAATGAAAGATTGGCCAGGGTGAGTGGCAATATGGCACAAAAAGTAGATGATGAAAAAAGTACTCTTTCACTTTTCCTTGTTGTCATAGAACTGTTGTTATTGAAAATGTATATTTTAATTTTAATATTTTTTTTAATGTGTACTGATTAATTGAGAAGGTCATTGTTGCTGGAGGCTAAATTTCTTCTATGGTTCACATGGAGATTTTTCTGAAATTTGGCCAATCACAAATTCTTAATCTCTGAGTTTGATTTCTCACCAAAAATAGATTTCCGAGCTAAAGTATTTTTTATGCTTAAAATTTTGCATATTTATCATCCCCTCCATTTTAGCATCAAGCTTGGGCATAGTATGATATCCTCCTTCTGCCCATCCAGTCATCTAGTACTACATCTCCAGGCTTGGGCATAGTATGATATCCTTCTTCTGCCCATCTAGTCATCTAGTACTACATCTCCAGGCTTGGGTGTAGTGTAGTGCCCATCCAGTCATCTAGTACTACATCTCCAGGCTTGGGCATAGTATGATATCCTTCTTCTGCCCATCTAGTCATCTAGTACTACATCTCCAGGCTTGGGTGTAGTATAGTGCCCATCCAGTCATCTAGTACTACATCTCCAGGCTTGGGCATGATATGATATCCTCCTTCTGCCCATCCAGTCATCTAGTACTACATCTCCAGGCTTGGGCATAGTATGATATCCTTCTTCTGCCCATCTAGTCATCTAGTACTACATCTCCAGGCTTGGGTGTAGTGTAGTGCCCATCCAGTCATCTAGTACTACATCTCCAGGCTTGGGCATAATATGATATCCTCCTTCTGCCCATCCAGTCATCTAGTACTACATCTCCAGGCTTGGGCATAATATGATATCCTCCTTCTGCCCATCCAGTCATCTAGTACTACATCTCCAGGCTTGGGCATAGTATGATATCCTTCTTCTGCCCATCTAGTCATCTAGTACTACATCTCCAGGCTTGGGCATAGTATAATATCCTTCTTCTGCCCATCCAGTCATCTAGTACTACCTCTCCAGGCTTGGGCATAGTGTGAAATCCTTCTTCTGCCCATCCAGTCATCTAGTACTACATCTCCAGGCTTGGGCATAGTGTAGTGCCCATCCATCCACCTATCTGATCATCTATCCATTATTAGATTGCTGAAGAAACTGCTGGGTGGAATTTTATGAAAAATTGTAGTTATGTTGCTCCTATGTATGAAATGCAAATGCCTGTTAACTACTTTCGTTTATTATTTAATTTTGAAAGAGTTTAATATCAAGTTTAAAGTACATGTTCATCTTATTGATTGATTCAATTACAGTTACTTGTGATCATTAGCTTTTTTATGTTAAGTTAAAGTTGGGTAGTTGTAATATTCTTCACCAAAATCTTTCTATGGTTAACTAGCATTTTAGAGTTGTAATAGCAAAATGCTATCTTGCTAGCATCAGTTTAGAGTTCTACAGTTAACTAGCATTTTAGAATTATAATAGCAAAATGCTGTCTTGCTAGCATTGATTTAGAGTTCTATGGTTAACTAGCATTTTAGAACTGTAATAGCAAAATGCTATCCTGCTAGCATCAATTTAGAGCCCTGAATGTTGGATTACTTTGGTTAATTTCAAAATTAGAATCATCAGTTACAGATGATTATGAATAAGGACTGTGATAATTATTTCAGGACTAATTTCTTGTACCTGAATGACCACATTTACAGCTCAGACAATTTTTAAAAAATAGTTTCTTCAATTTAGTTAGACTAGATTACTGCTAGGTTCAGGTAGATTGCTGATGAAAAATAAGAGACACATCCTGTTGCAGAAAATCTTTTCTGTCGCAACATGATAGTTTACCAGATATTTTGCTGAATTTACATACTTGAAGAAGTTTTATTATGATTTTGGTGTATAAATATTAGCACAACAAAAAGCTCTAAGTGCTAAAAATCTCAACTCCAGTTTCTACATTTAACAAAAAAAATTAAATTGTGCAAGCATAAATTGGAGTCCTGCAAGGGATTTATGCTCTGTGTAATTAGATCACTGAAAACTGCATGTTTTGATGTTTCTTCAGGAGAAGGAGAAACTAGAAGAGGAACTAATGAAATCCCAGCAGAATTTAGAAGAATCTAAATACTACATTAACCAGCTAAAAGACCAGCAGAAGGATGAGAAAAGAGAACGAGCAAGGTGAGCTTTGTACAAGTAGAAGATTGCTCAACCATTTCTGCTTAGCCAGTAAAGCATGGGTAACACATACTGTATATACTCACCTAGAAGACAAGCCCAACTTCAAACTGCCCAGACCCAGATCTGCTGTTGCATAATGCATTGGTAGATCGGGGTCTGTGCAGTTTTGTTATGAGTAATCTATAGAACAAACAACATTGACCCTGATCTGCAGGCACATTATGCTACAGCAGGTCAGAATCTTTGTTAAATGCAGTTTTACTCAAGTTATAAGAAAGTATATATAGTAAACATCAGTTTTCCATGGTATTGTTTCATTCTTCCTATTGGCAACTGCTACGGTGGCCTAGTGGTTAGAACGTCCACCTCAGATGCGGGAGGTCGCCTGTTCGAGCCCCATTTGAGTCAAATACTTATAAAAATGGTACTAACAGCTGCCTTACTAGGTGCTCAGCATTAAGACGTTAGTGTTAGGACTGATTGGCCTGGTGTCAGGATAATGTGACTGGAACATCATGCTACATGTCTGCGTCATGATGCCCCAGTGCTAGACATCACTTTAAACTGCTACACTTCAGACATCATAGTGATATGACTGAAACATTGTTAAAGCTACATTAAAAATCCAAATTATTGTTAAAGCTACATTAAAAATCCAAATCACACTCACACACGTGCACACACTTTCTATTGGCATACTGTTGAATGTATTGAAATTGGATTTATATCCAACTTGAGGTATGAAACTCCCCATGTCCAAAATTAATTTAGTATGTCATGGCAACCTACTTTTCAGTGTAAGAGCTAGCATGATATAGCATTCTTCAGAATTCTTGTTATTCTTTTGGACAAGATTTTGATTGTGGCAACAAAAGACAAAAGTTAGTTACTATCGTATCCGTAATTTTAATGGAGTACCATTTTTCATGGATTTTGTGGTTGCCTTGAACCACAAATTTAAAGACTCTATGAACCAATAGCCAAATATGATAAAGAAGCCCCCCGCCTTGATACTGTGCTTCCTTCCTGGAGATCAACAAAGCTCTTAAATCACATGTCTGTTTTATTTTCACCCTTCAAAAAAAGAACTATAAAGCAGTTTATTATGTTTCATTGCATGCATATTGATATGGTATCCAATAGCATTCATTTCCACTCACTGCCTTTATTCTAATCAAACTGTTGTCAAAACGTTTAAATCCTCATTTTGTCCATGCATGCCTAATCCCAGTGAACAACATCAGTGTAAAATACTAAAATTATTGCTAATTGCTTATGAAGAGCTCTATATACACTTCATTGATTTTTGGACAAAACCACTGAATCAACATCGCATTACTTGAGTCAGCAGGTACACACAGATGTTTGTTGGGTAAAATTCCTTAACTTGTTGAATTAAACAAGTCCAGTAGTCTAAGAGCCATGAATAATTACATCCAGTCATTCACACATTGTCATGTTTATCCATTTAACATCCACTGACTTCAGTGATGATGATGTAAGTAAAGTCTAGTGGTTGAGGTGAGACAGGCTGAAACAATGGTGCAATTCCATTATTTTTCAATTTCGTTAGCATCTTCACACTTTGATGGAATCTGAACACATCAAATGTTGACACTGCTATCTGCATTGAGTTAGGGGCAGCTGGTTATTTGTTTGATTGATATGTGGAATGATAACATTGTCCAAATCTGCAGGGATCCAATCCGACTTTTACCAGTCTTAAGCCACTGTGTTAATGGCATGGTCATCAGAAAGTAATTGTTGGTGTAATGTTATGGACAGTGTTTTAAGACAGAGATCTTACACATGTACTTCAGTAATTGATTAGTAGCTTAGTGTCGTTAGCTGGGTCAACTCCCATTGATATTGAGTGTATGTGAATTATCATATTTTAACAGGTGATTAATTTGTGCTCATACAGGTGGTACTTCTGTTTTCACCATTGAAGCAACCATCATTTGGTGTCCTCGTAGTGATGTGTCAGTTTGTATTATTTATTTGAGGAATTCGTTGAGGTCAATCCACAAAATTAAATACCTACTAATATGCAAACAATGACAGGCAAAATCACAAATTAAATTACCCATGAAAATGTCTTTTTTTCAAAACCTTGAAAATGGAGACCCATGAAATAAAATGATGCCATAAAAATATCACCACACCTTTTGAAGAAAAAGTACAAATTTTGTTATCCTGCCTGTCCACATAAGAAAAAGTATGAATTTTGTTATCCTGCCTGTCCATATAAGAAAAAGTACGAATTTTGTTATCCTGCCTGTCCATATAAGAAAAAGTAAGAATATTTGTTATCCTGCCTGTCCATATAAGAAATAGTACGAATTTTGTTATCCTGCCTGTCCATATATGAATAATGTTGTGCCGATCTCCCTGCTACACAGTTTGAGACAAACGTTAGGCTTCAGAATTTTGGAGGTGTTCTGCAGGTGCACACGACAGTTTTGTAATGGATCCAATTCCTGATTGTGGAGATTAGGGATGGTTGGGTGGACACTTACGTGTAATGTAGGAGAATGATAATGTTTCCTTGCTATGGACTTATCATTTCATATATTATATGGATTGGAAATTTGGATTTTATGATGTTTTAATGGATGATTTAACATGTTTTTCTCTTTTGGGAAACAGTAGCAACATAGTTTTGGTTTAAATATTCATAGATGCCATCTATTCTTGCTGCTCACAAGCCATGTGATACATTGGCTGAGTACAATTCAAATGAGAACATATCCTTTTTATCTTGCAGAGGTTGCATGTTGATTTAATCCTGTCTGTCCATCTGTCTGTCCATCCATCCATTCATCCTGAAAAGCTTACAAACAAGATTACATACAGATTTCCTGATGTTGACAAATGAAATTTAATAGGCTTGTTTTTTGCACCTGTTATTGACCAAGTTTGAATTTAAGGCCAGAAAAGCAATTATTTCTTTTTTTCTTTTCTTTTTTTTGGTAATTGAACTTGGCTTTTTCGAGAAGACAGCTGTGTTAGCACAATTGAGTCAAAACCACTTACAAATTAAATTTAGATGGCTTGTTTTAATGCATGTAGAAACCTTTTTAGATTTTCAGGCCTGTGCAGCAAATGTTAAAGTTTTAAACAAATCTTCATACTTCTTGCCTTTGCCTTTTTGGGATAAAAACCTTGTTAGCACAGGTATGGAAAAGCCAATTAGTATAGACAAAATGAAATTGTGTAGACATGTTTGTAAGTATATGTTGATGACATGATTAGAATTTTTAGCCATTATATCAATTTCTCTATTTTTCATACATGTTTGAAATTTTCAGATTGAAAAACTTGTGACCAGATTGTGCAAAATACTATTTAACATAAACCAATTACATTTTATGGGTATATTTGTAAACAATAATAATGACCTGATTAGATTTTCAGGTCACAGATTAGTTTTTCTTAGTTTTAGAAATATTTTAATTTTTGGTGGTGGGGACCTGTTGCCAGAATTTGCAAAATTAAATTTATATCAACAAAATAATTTTGATAGACATGTTTTGTGTGCTTATATAGATGACCTAGCTACATTTTCTTGTTGCTTAGGTCATTTTTCCAGTGTTTTGAAATTGATTTTTGAACCAGTACTTTTATTACAGGTATATGAGGCAATTGTATTTAACAAACACAAACTTTGGTTTATGGTAAAATCTATTATTATTTCCAGTATTCCATATTTATTTTTTATGTGTAAAGTTTTATTTTAAATTAAGCTCCAAGATCATTGTTAATAATAATAATAATAATAATAATAATAATAATAATGCTAATAATATGACTATTTAAATAGTCTGACCAATCTTCCATGAGGTCTTCTACAATGATATTTATTTGTGTATATATATATATATATATATATATATATATATATATATATATATATATAATAAACAATTTTTACAAGATGAGGTGTCTTTAGGCAACAAATGCAATTAAATACTAGACAATTGATCAACTGCTACACTAAAATATGCACAAGGCTTCAAGGATGAGTACATTCAGGATTTATCATATACCCTGGAAGTCTGGATTTTAAAAAGATTGTTTTTAGTATATACCCTGGTAGTTTGGGTTATAAGATTATTGTTATCATGTACCCTGGTAGTTTGGATTATAAGATTATTGTTATCATACACCCTGGTAGTTTGGATTATAAGATTATTGTTATCATGTACCCTGGTAGTTTGGGTTATAAGAAGATTGTTGGTGTCATACACCCTGGTAGTTTGGATTATTAGATTATTGTTATCATGTACCCTGGTAGTCTGCGTTATAAGAAGATTGTTGTTATCATACACCCTGGTAGTTTGGATTATAAGATTATTGTTATCATGTACCCTGGTAGTTTGGATTATAAGATTATTGTTATCATACACCCTGGTAGTTTGGATTATAAGATTATTGTTATCATGTACCCTGGTAGTTTGGGTTATAAGAAGATTGTTGGTATCATACACCCTGGTAGTTTGGATTATTAGATTATTGTTATCATGTACCCTGGTAGTTTGGGTTATAAGATTATTGTTATCATGTACCCTGGTAATTTGGATTATAAGATTATTGTTATCATGTACCCTGGTAGTCTGTGTTATAAGAAGATTATTGTTATCATACACTCTGGTAGTTTGGATTATGAGATTATTGTTATCATGTACCCTGGTAGTCTGTGTTAAAAGATTATTGTTATCATGTACCCTGGTATTTTGGATTATAAGAAGATTGTTGTTATCATACACCCTGGCAGTTTGGATTATAAGATTATTGTTATCATGTACCCTGGTAGTTTGGGTTATAAGATTATTGTTATCATGTACCCTGGTAGTTTGGATTATAAGATTATTGTTATCATGTACCCTGGTAGTCTGTGTTATAAGAAGATTGTTGTTATCATACACCCTGGTAGTTTGGATTATAAGATTATTGTTATCATGTACCCTGGTAATTTGGATTATAAGATTATTGTTATCATATACCCTGGTAGTCTGCGTTATAAGATTATTGTTATCATGTACCCAGGTAGTTTGGGTTATAAGAAGATTGTTGTTATCAGACACCCTAGTAGTTTGGATTATAAGATTATTGTTATCATGTACCCTGGTAATTTGGATTATAAGATTATTGTTATCATGTACCCTGGTAGTCTGTGTTATAAGATTATTGTTATCATGTACCCTGGTAGTTTGGATTATAAGATTATTGTTATCATACACCCTGGTAGTTTGGGTTATAAGAAGATTGTTGTTATCATACACCCTGGTAGTTTGGATTATAAGATTATTGTTATCATGTACCCTGGTAGTCTGTGTTATAAGATTATTGTTATCATTTACCCTGGTAGTTTGGATTATAAGATTATTGTTATCATGTACCCTGGTAGTTTGTGTTATAAGATTATTGTTATCATGTACCCTGGTAATTTTGATTATAAGATCATTGTTATCATGTACCCTGTTAGTTTGGGTTAACAGGAAGATTGTTGGTATCATACACCCTGGTAGTTTGGATTATAAGATTATTGTTATCATGTACCCTGGTAGTTTGTGTTATAAGATTATTGTTATCATGTACCCTGGTAATTTTGATTATAAGATCATTGTTATCATGTACCCTGGTAGTTTGGGTTATAAGAAGATTGTTGGTATCATACACCCTGGTAATTTGGATTATTAGATTATTGTTATCATGTACCCTGGTAATTTTGATTATAAGATTATTGTTATCATGTACCCTGGTAATTTGGATTATAAGATTATTGTTATCATGTATCCTGGTAATTTGGATTATAAGATTATTGTTATGTACCCTGGTAGTCTGTGTTATAAGAAGATTGTTGTTATCATACACTCTGGTAGTTTGGATTATAAGATTATTGTTATCATATACCCTGGTAGCCTGGATTATAAAAAGATTGTTGTTATTATAAACCCTGGTAGTCTGGATTATAAGAAGATTGTTGTGATTATAAACCTTGGTTGTCTGGTTTATAAGAAGATTGTTGTTATTATATACCCTGGTTAGTCTGGATTATAAGAAGATTTTTGTTATTATAAACCTTGGTAGTCTGGATTATAAGAAGATTTTTGTTATTATAAACCCTGATAGTCTGGATTATAAGAAGATTGTTGTTATTATAAACCTTGGTAGTCTGGATTATAAGAAGATTGTTGTTATATACCTTGGTAGACTGGATTATAAGAAGATTGTTGTTATTATAAACCCTGGTAGTCTGGATTATAAGAAGATTGTTGTTATTATAAACCCTGGTAGTTTGGATTATAAGAAGATTGTTGTTGTTATAAACCTTGGTAGTCTGGATTATAAGAAGATTGTTGTTATATACCTTGGTAGACTGGATTATAAGAAGATTGTTGTTATTATAAACCCTGGTAGTCTGGATTATAAGAAGATTGTTGTTATTATAAACCCTGGTAGTTTGGATTATAAGAAGATTGTTGTTGTTATAAACCTTGGTAGTCTGGATTATAAGAAGATTGTTGTTATTATAAACCCTGTCAGTCTGGATTATAAGAAGATTGTTGTTATATACCTTGGTAGTCTGGATTATAAGAAGATTGTTGTTATATACCTTGGTAGACTGGATTATAAGAAGATTGTTGTTATATACCTTGGTAGTCTGGATTATAAGAAGATTGTTGTTATTATAAACCTTGGTAGTCTGGATTTTAAGTGTGTGTGTGTGTGTGTTTGATTTGGATTTTTAATGTAGCTTTGACAATTTCTCAGTCATATCGCTATGATGTCTGCAGTGTGGCAGTTTATAGTGATGTCTATCACTGGGGCATCATGCCGCAGACATGTAGCATCATGTCCCACCCAGTCACATTATCCTGACACCAGGCCGACCAGTCCTAACACTAACCTTTTAATGCTGAGCGCCAAGCGAGGCAGCTGTAAGTACCATTTTTGTAAGTCTTTGGTATGACTTGGCTGGGGATCGAAAACAAGACCTCCCGCATCCAAGGTGGACACTCTAACCACTTTGCCGCTGGAGCGGTCCTGGATTTTAAGAAGATTGTTGTTATTATAAACCCTGGTAGTTTGGATTATAAGAAGATTGTTGTTATTATAAACCCTGGCAGTTTGGATTATAAGAAGATTGTTGTTATTATAAACCCTGGCAGTTTGGATTATAAGAAGATTGTTGTTATTATAAACCCTGGTAGTCTGGATTATAAGAAGATTGTTGTTATTATAAACCCTGGTAGTCTGGATTATAAGAAGATTGTTGTTATTATAAACCCTGGTAGTCTGGATTATAGGAAGATTGTTGTTATTATAAACCCTGGTAGTCTGGATTATAAGAAGATTGTTGTTATTATAAACCCTGGTAGTCTGGATTATAAGAAGATTGTTGTTATTATAAACCCTGGTAGTCTGGATTATAAGAAGATTGTTGTTATTATAAACCCTGGTAGTCTGGATTATAAGAAGATTGTTGTTATTATAAACCCTGGTAGTCTGGATTATAAGAAGATTGTTGTTATTATAAACCCTGGTAGTCTGGATTATAAGATCATTGTTTGGTTCAGTCAGAAATGTCCATAAGAGATAATGCAGTGAAGTCAGACAATGAAATGATGTAGAAAGAGTGAATATTGGAGAGAATGAAACAGATTTATTTGTGTCTTCATGGTTGTGAATGTTATAAGAGAGAAAGATTGAGACAACCTTTTTTGAGAAACATTTGGCAATTAACAGAACATTTTTTAATGAAGCTAGTAAAACTGGTTTTTTTCCCCAGAAAAAGTTTTAATTTGATAAAATTAATTACACTTCTGGATCAGATCTCATTAACCAGTGCTGATAATGTGCACAAAAGTTTAGGTATCTGCAAATTTGTTTTAAAAGATAATCTAGCCTGCTTCTGAAGCAATGACATGAATGCTAATTTTTCCTCCATGAATATGGATGTGCACCCATTCATCTTAAATTGCATATATGTCTCTTTGTTAGAAGAAGAGGATAATTAACAAATTGGTAGAAGAAGAGGATAATTAACACATTGTTAAAAGAAGAGGATAATTAACAAATTGTTAGAAGAAGAAAATAATTAACAAATTGTTAGAAGAAGAGAATAATTAACACATTGTTAGAAGAAGAGGATAATTAACAAATTGTTAGAAGAAGAGAATAATTAATACATTGTTAGAAGAAGAGGATAATTAACACATTGTTAAAAGAAGAGGATAATTAATACATTGTTAGAAGAAGAGGATAATTAACACATTGTTAAAAGAAGAGGATAATTAACAAATTGTTAGAAGAAGAGGATAATTAACAAATTGTTAGAAGAAGAGAATAATTAACACATTGTTAGAAGAAGAGGATAATTGACAGATTGTTAGAAGAAGAGAATAATTAACACATTGTTAGAAGAAGAAGATAATTGACACATTGTTAGAAGAAGAGAATAATTAACACATTGTTAGAAGAAGAGGATAATTGACAGATTGTTAGAAGAAGAGAATAATTAACACATTGTTAGAAGAAGAGGATAATTAACAAATTGTTAGAAGAAGAGAATAATTAATACATTGTTAGAAGAAGAGGATAATTAACACATTGTTAAAAGAAGAGGATAATTGACAGATTGTTAGAAGAAGAGAATAATTAACACATTGTTAGAAGAAGAGGATAATTGACAGATTGTTAGAAGAAGAGAATAATTAACACATTGTTAGAAGAAGAAGATAATTGACACATTGTTAGAAGAAGAGAATAATTAACACATTGTTAGAAGAAGAGGATAATTGACAGATTGTTAGAAGAAGAGAATAATTAACACATTGTTAGAAGAAGAGGATAATTAACAAATTGTTAGAAGAAGAGAATAATTAATACATTGTTAGAAGAAGAGGATAATAACACATTGTTAAAAGAAGAGGATAATTAATACATTGTTAGAAGAAGAGGATAATTAACACATTGTTAAAAGAAGAGGATAATTAACAAATTGTTAGAAGAAGAGGATAATTAACAAATTGTTAGAAGAAGAGAATAATTAACACATTGTTAGAAGAAGAGGATAATTGACAGATTGTTAGAAGAAGAGAATAATTAACACATTGTTAGAAGAAGAAGATAATTGACACATTGTTAGAAGAAGAGAATAATTAACACATTGTTAGAAGAGAATAATTAACACATTATTAGAAGAAGAGGATAATTAACACATTTTTAGAAGAAGAGGATAATTAGACACATTGTTAGAAGAAGAGGATAATTAACAGACAGGATGGTTTTCTAACTAATAATTGTGCTGCTTTTTTCCTTTTAAACCAGGGCTGCATTAAAACTGTCAGAAGGAATAGCAATGGAGAGAGAAAGTTTGGTGAAACAGTTGGATATGCTAAGGTAAATAGTTTATGTCAGGTTTATTGATTACAGAATGCATGCTTTCAGCTTTGGGACCATCCATTTAGTTTGTACACATTGGATGTGTTGGGTTTGAAGTTTGTGTATATGTGCATATGAGGGTGGGGAGTAAGACCAAGTACTATGTATGCACATAATAACACAAACTATATAATAGCTACTATGAATAAAACCATGCATAACAGAATAGTTTCTTTTTCTGACTTTCTCTACACAGGATGATTTACCTGGAAAATATTTCATGAGATAGGCATTTTAACTAATGATGACTCACTGTTCACAACTAAGGTTTTTTTCTTTTTTTTCATCATGATGTGCATCCTTTACTGCCATTTTAAACTTCTTTTTCTGCTCGCAATATATCTTTTTGCATTGTTCAGATTTTGAATATAGCCACTAATGATATGTGTAGGAATGAGTTTAATAAATTATATTTTGAATCTATACAAAAATCATAAAGATTGCAGATTGGTATATTTATGTGCAGGATCTATGCATATTGATGAGATGATTTTGTATCTGATTGGCTTAGCTTGTCAACACTTTAATGCATATTGATGAGGTGATCTTGCATCTGATTGGCTCAACTTGTCAACACTGTAATGCATATTGATGAGGTGATTTTGCATCTGAGTGGCTTAGCTTGTCAACACTTTAATGCATATTGATGAGGTCATCTTGCATCTGATTGGCTTAGCTTGTCGACACTTTAATGCATATTGATGAGGTGATCTTGCATCTGAGCGGCTTAGCTAGTCAACACTTTAGTGACTATTGCTGATCAGATATTAATCAGACTTAATAAACAGCCTTATATCATAATATATCTTGTGAGTTTTATTATGAGCAAGACCTCTCAGTTTGCATGGTTTTTGGTCATTTTGTTTTCTCTTTTAATATAACTTTCTTCTCTCGCTCTGTCTCTCTTTGTGTGTGTCTGTCTCTCTTTCTGATTTGAAACAAAGGTAGTAACCATGATTTCCATAGTCAGCACCAGGTTACCAAATATAGTGACTGCTGAGTCTGTGCCAGCTAAACTTTTGTACCCCTGGGAAAGACACTGTTTTGATAAAAGGCCTATCATGTGAATTGATGTGTAAACATTTATTTTGCATGTACTCACCATACTTATGTAACACTGTTAGTGTGAGTCAAAGATCTCAATATGGCATATGGTGAGGCAATTTTATCATTAAAGGAAAGGGTTTCAGCACTTCATTTGCTGGATAGTGGGAAATGAATTGTATTGTTGCAGTAAATGGGAGTCACCTTTTGTGCCATTGTGACAGGTGTAGTTTGATATCTTAATTTATTTATCTTTCAATTAAAGTTGTCTCTGATGAAAATAGTTTATCTTTGAGGAGAGATACAAGTTACATGCATTTTCGTCAGGATCAAGGCTCATTCAGCGTATAAAACTTGTCTGGAAAGATGTGTGAAGTTTTGGTTCATGTGTTACTAACAATGGTCACACAAGTTTTTTTTTAAATTCCTATTCATCACAGTCCTCTCACATAAGCCAAATGTCTTTTGATCTTGGCAAGTTGAACAACTGGTTAATCCTGATATTGTTTGAAGTGTGAACAGCTGTTTCTAAGCCTAATTATACAAGTTGACCCAAAAAGTCAGTCCCCTGTTTCACGATCCTTTGTAAGCTGTAAAGTAGTAATGAAATTTGTTTTCATGGTTGCACAAAATAAAGACTGGTGATTTTTTCCTTTGGAATCAGTGATGATTTAGTTAATTGGATGGATTAAAGTGAGCAAGATACAATTATCTTGTGTAGAACATAAGTTTGGGAGATAACATAGCATACATGTTTTTTTTTAATTTTTCTGAAAAGCATACAAAACTAAATCTGTTGATAACATTCTATTACTAATGTCACTACTACTATAATTATAAATACTACTACTACTGCTACTACTACCACAACTACTTCAACTTTTATTACTACTACTACTGCTGCTACTATTACTAACGATAGTGGTATCTGCAGATATGTAGCCTTACATTGGATTTTACCCGAGTACTAATGTAATTTATGAAAGAATTGTTTTTTATCTGAGCCTTGGTAAGCTAAAGATTGAAATCATTAACCTCATTTCATAAATTTCATTTAAAATTAACACAGATAAAGATTCTGTTTATCATTTGACAAAATGCAGATTCAGTATGTGCTGCCTGCGTTACAGGTTGGTAATTTATTGCTAATGGTCTTTAAATAATCATAAAGCGGCAATGTTTTTGATTGTTGTAACGTCGCCCTCTTAGTAAGAGGGGTGGTTAATTGGATTTGGCTGGGAAGAAATAAAACAATACAAGCCCCCTTAGAAAAAAAAAATAACAAATTTAATCAAAATAAATTAATAATGGCAATTCCAATTCAATCTAAATTATGTCAACATAATTTAATTCAGTGTCCAGTTTGGATTTATTTCATCATAATAATGAGTGGTGAAAAGAGCGCTATGTCCAAGACTGATTTGCATCACCTTCTTCCCTTGACCGTGTATCAGCGTCTTCCTATTTCATCGACTCCCTCTTCTCTTATTTTTACCTCCTATTACCGTGCTTATTCTGATAAGTAATGTGAAGTATTCTTTAGTTTTTCCTGAAAAGTGACTATTACTGTTTATGATATCTTTTTCTGTGTCATGGATATAAGTAGTATAAAGACTTCAAAATTGATCAGATTCATTTTCTGTTTTTACAGAGATGTAAATCGAAGATTGAGGGATGACAAAGATGAAGCGGAAATAAGGCGGGTATAGATAGATTTGTAATACAGATTTGACGTGTGAAATAGTGTTGGTGCTGACATTTTGACATTACATGCTAATACAAATGCTACTAAACTCCTCTCTATGCTAATACAAATGCTACTAAACTCCTCTCTATGCTAATACAAATGCTACTGAACTCTGTATATATCCTTGTATTTAATGCTTGTTTACATTAATATAAAGTCAGAACACATATCTGTCTTTATGCAGGGTTTCATAGCAAAGCTTTTTTAATATTTTTCTTTGGCAGTTTTTTTCTATTTTTATTCTACATTTGCATCTATAATTAGTCGAAGGGAAAAAAACACAACTCATAAACATCTGTTTCTATCCCAGCATTAGGAAGAGGATATAGAAATGTTTAAATCAGTCTGTCTCTCCATGTGTCAGTCTATCTGACTGTCCAGCACACATTTATTTCTTGAGTACAACTTCAAAAATGTTCTTTACGGTATTCCTGTTGGACTTGTTGTACATAGAAGACTAATGATCTAGATGTGCTTTATTTTACACAATTCTTCATGTTTACATATTTTTGTCTATTCACCTGTCCATCCGTCATCCACCCATTATCTACATTTTCTTTTACCATGCAAAACTCTATGTTTTAAGACATCTCTTTGAAATTTGGTATACTTATTAAACTTGCAAAATATATTTCCTTTTTACTATTCACAAATCTTTTCTAAAAATATATTTTTGATATTGTCATATGTTTGTTGAACAATCCATCCATCATTGAAAATTTTTCAAGGTGCAGAACCATTCAGTATATCTCTATGAAACTTGGTACAGATAATTGACTAGAGGTCTAAATATTCCTTTTGCTGTTCACAATGTTGTATTGTCATCCTTTTATTCATCCATCTGTCCTTCCACCTTTATTTCTGGAGCATAACTGCAAAACCATTCAAGATATCTCTAGGAAACCTGCTACACATATTAGTGTTCCAAATTCACCTGCTGCTATTTACAATTCTCCAGTTTCGTTATTTTTGTCCATTTGTCTGTTCATTCATCTATCCATGGTTTGATGATAGATGGTATGCATGGTGATGGTATCACTTGAGTTTAACAGTGTAATCCTTAGTCTGCTTTGCTGACAGAAGTGTGAAGTAAGGGCGTAATTATGACCAAGGTTCATGGCAATTTGACACTTGTCATACGAAGATTTTTCATCCTGAGTTTATTTTGCCAGATAAAGAGTTTGAAAGCATCAAACAGACTGCCATGCATACTGTCAAAGATCAAACAAACTGCCATGCATACTGTCAAGCATCCAACAGACTGCCATGCATACTGTCAAGCATCAAACAAACTGCCATGCATACTGTCAAGCATCCAACAGACTGCCATACATACTCTCAAGCATCAAACAAACTGCCATGCATACTCTCAAGTATCCAACAGACTGCCATGCATACTTTCAAGCATCAAACAGACTGCCGTACATACTGTCAGGCATGAAACAAACTGCCATGCATACTATCAAGCATCCAACAGACTGCCATGCATACTGTCAAGGATAAAACAGAATCTTCACTTTAAATTGTCAGCATTGCTATATCAATAGGAAGCACTGCTGCTTTGTTTTTTTAAATATAAGTAATGATGCAGATAATGATAGGAAAGTAAAGATCAGTCAAGCAAACAAAGCATCTATTTCAGATTTGCCAACCCTTATGACCTGACCATAAGTCTTATGGAAATGACCTTTAAATAAGATCTTATGGAATAAAAGCAAACATTATGGAAATGTGATTAATGCAGTAAAATCTGGCTTGTCTGTGTTTGATTCAGATCCTGGTTTCATATTAGATTCAATGGAGTTTTCTGGGGCCTAGACTAACTTTACGGGAGTACTGCACAAGCTTTGTCATGCAAAGCATCTGTATAATGAAGCTATTGCTTATAGATTTTCTTTTTTTTTAAATGGCTTCCAACAAGCTATACATGTTCAGCATGAAAGGAACAATAACCTTAAAATGTTTTAATAGTACAGAAGAATAAAAAGGAATATTTAGATTCTTGGTGGAGGGGGACATCATGTATTGATTTAAGTATATCTCATAATGGCAGAGATGATTACCATCACCAGGTGAATTTTTTTATAACAAAGCTAAGGATTAAGTGAAGTCAAGAGGTGGCAAGAAGCAGTTGAGCCCAATAGGGTTTGTTAAACTATACTGGAAGCAATTAAGGCCTAAGTGTACTTCACAAATATTTTACTTCAACATATTATTTACCTGTGCTGCAAAAGTCTCAAATCATACTTCTGAACTTTTTAAATGCATGCTTTGGATTTTGACAATATCTGTACATGATATTTTGTTACACCTTGCTGAAATTGAGTCTGTCTTATGGAAAAAATCGATTGACTGAAGTAATTGACACACGCTTGTTATTATTTTCAACAAATGGTCAGACAAAGACAGATGCATATGTCAAAATGCCTGTCAATACTATACCTTTTCCACGTTGAATACTGATTCAAAACTACTTATAGTATCAGGTTCTGGCAAAAAGCTATGTCATGTAGATGCAGCACAGAAGTTTAATGTTTAATGCATAAAAACTTATGAAACTTAACATAAAAAAGCCCATATAATGGTTTCTATACTATAAATGTATACAAATTATTGTATATATTCTATTTATTATAGATTCATTTAATTTTTTATATATTAACTTTTCATTCATTTTCTTTAATGCAAGAAACGTCAAACCCCTGTAGATGCATTGATTTCAGCTTCCAGCTTCTCCAGTCAGAAAATATTAAGTGTTATTTACAGATATTTTTTATTATCATTATGGATTAAAATGAATGGAAGTATAAATGACTGAACATTTGCCGGAAACTTTAAAATTGTGATATAATACACCCAATGCGATACTAATCCTTAAGTGTCTGACAGCTTATCAACAATTTTCTGAATCCCACCCACCCAGACTTGCACACATGCACACAGACAACATTTCATGTGTTACAGGTAGCCATTGTTCTTTTCTTGATGTAACTGACAAGAGTATCATATGTCCTTGCTTATAGGATGTGTCCAACAGCAAACTGGACAGACCCAGATCTCCCTTCTCATAATGTGCTGGCAGATCTCGGTGTGTACAGTTTGTTATGAATAATCAGCAGAATAAACAACATGATGCTGATCTGCAGGTGCATTGTGTTATGGCAGATCAGGATCTTTGTTGTTTGCAGTTTGACTCGACTTATAAGCGAGTATTAACTTATTTTGATTTAGGAATTTTAGCATAAATGATGACTTTTTTTGACTTTATAAACATTTATAACATATTTCTGTGCAGTGTCTTTTTTATTCTCATGACTCAGGAACCCTCTCTGGCAAACATTTCTCTTGAGGCCAATGAAGAGGTACATGTTTATCTTTTTTGACAAGTTTTCATGTTTTAATAATTTATTTTGGACAGTTGATTTAACCTGATTTACTCATTTTTACCCGTGATTGTGTTCAGTTCTTTTCATTTGCTGCATGAGCATAAACAGAATAGTCTAAGAGTATACTTTCAGTTGTGGTCTTGAGTTTTGGTTTGGTTTTTTTAAAGCTCCACTTGCAAGAAGGCCAAGTGAGTTTATGGTTTGGCCCTTTGTCTGTGAATCATGATCCATGATACATCCATCATCCTTCAGTTGCTATTTTCAGCTTCTCAAGAACTCCTGGACTAGTTTCAACCAAATTTGCCAGAGAGCATGATGGCTTTGAGGTCTCTCAAGTTTTGTACAAATAATGCTCGTCTGCCATGATATGACCACCACCAACAGAATTTAAGTGGATTAAAAATCCTGGCATGAAGGCCTTTTCATTTTATATAAATGATGCCAACCTGCCATCAATTATGGTGACTGTAACTAACACAGAAAAACCTTTTATATAACTTTTTTTTCTCCACAACTAATGAAAACAATTTCAACCACATTTTATGGATAGCACCCAGGCATAAAGGCCTGAAAAGATTACATCAGTGCTGGCAATCTGCCTCCAGATGTGGCTACCATTGCCAAACGTAGAAAAACTTTCAATTTTTAAAAAAAACATAACAGAATTCAGTGACAAAAGCATTTTGACATAAAGGCTCTTGAGAATTTGCTGTAAAATATGGGCACGGTTACTAAAAATATAAACACCTTGTAATGACTTCTCAGAATGTTTCAAATAGAATTTGGCCAAATTTTTATGAAGGCATTTTATGTTTGTACAAATGTTGTTCTTCAAATGTGGCTGTTGCTTAGAATCAAAAAACTTATAAATGTCAGCAAGTGGCCTACTAACCCAGATATTTTGGTCAATGACCCTTGCATAAATGGCATTTAGGTAATGTCAGCCAAATGAGTAATACCAGACCCACTTGGACCTCTTAGTATGTTTAATTATTTTGTTGCTACTTTGCAATTGTCTTTACCCTTGTTGATTATTTTATGCTACTATATTCAACATAATACCTGTACTATGTGCTTAAAAAATTATAATGTTAAATTTCATGGGTTTAAAGTTCATCATAAATAGCACACACCAACATTTGTATGTATATACCAGAAGTTAGCTCCCTTTGTAAGTTGTAGGAGGGAAATCCATTTTCCATCTCGGTCAATATGGAAGTGCCTAGCAAAACAAACATGTGCCTCACAGTGGGTTATGTCCCTTTGAAAGGATAATACCAGTGTCACAACACTGTCAGTTTTGGTGGTAAAAGGACACCTGGAGAAAACAGTATGCTTTGCAAAGTGCATCACACTTGATTTAAATTGCAGTGAAGCATATCTGAACTACCATACTTAGTGTGAGTTTTTTATCTCAGTTTTTATTTGATTTCATTTTTGTTTGATTAGAGAGAGAGAAGATTGGATCCATTTTGGTGTGTTCATATACTAATGCATATAATGGACTAAGCTTTAGATGGCCCAGGGGTCAAAACAGCTTTATGGCAGATATGTTTTCTGAAATAGTATGAGCTGTGAGGAGGAACACACAAAAGACTGAAATCCACTTTTGAGTCTTGCTTAAATCAGGCATGCATAACATGTTCTGAGAAAATCCTGAATTTAAAATTGGATTTTAAATTGCCACATCTAACTTTGTATAAGGCATGCTAGGATTTAGACATGTGCGATTATAAGTGGGTGGTTTATGCAAGGTTTTACAGAAATGAGGCATGTACACTTATTACGACATGTGTGGGTATTGCGTCGATTGTGGTAACATTGATTTTTTTCCAAAGTATTTGGATTTGAGTTTATTTGCTTTTCATGCAATTAATGGAATAATATATATTTGCTTGTCCACTGCCATAAACATGAAATATTTTTGAGCAAAATGTTTACAATTTTGGGTTGATTTGTTGGTGAGGGTGTTGTTAAAGTGCAAAAGATCAGATGGAAGATTATTTAATTCTGTTTATTGAATAAATCATTAATTTATTCATTTAACTATGATAGACTGGTTGAATAATCGACTGATAATAGTTATAGCTTGTTTGTTATTATGAATGAATAGATTATAGTCATTTGTTTCTAACAGCACCTTTGTTTTATGCATTTTTATCTCTTCTTGCAAAAGGCCAAGTGAGCTTATGGCATGGCTATGTGTCTATCATTAGACATGTCAATCACTGTCATCATTCATGAGGCAACCAACACTTGCTTGCGAATACTCTTGGAGCTTCATTTCCTATCATTTTTCAGTAACAAATGGTATGCAAGTTTATATCATCAAAATCTTGAATGAATTCAAATATTGGCATCATCACTGGATATTAATGAGATCTGATTGGTTGAGCTTATGAACACTCTAGAGGCCATACTTCTACTCAGATTTTGATCTGACTTGATATGTAAGTTTTATTATCAAGCTTAAATATCATGAAGCTCTCAGATGGGTTGATCGTGATCAACATCTGTGCATATTAATTAGGTGATATCATGTCTGATTGGCCAAGCTTGTTGCCCTTCTGGGGGCCATATATCTGATAGGAAATTTTTCTTGAGATTTTATGTGCTACATTATTATTTATATCATTTGTAGAATACCAAGTGATTCAATTTTAGTATTTTCATATTGAAATCATGTACACAAATTTTTACAGTGTATGCAATAAATTGTCAGTTTGTATTGTAAAGGTAGGGGAATAACCTATGATTAGGACTACCATATTTAGTTGTTGTTGTTGTTGTTGTAGGGTTAAACACCATTTTTCAGCACAAGATAGGCTACACATAGTGGCCAGTATAAATGGTGGAGGAAGAACCTGGGAAAACCCTGGAAAGAACCACTGACCCACGAGAAACTAATGGCAAGCATTCTCACATACCCACATTGGCTGAACCCAAGACATGAACCCATGCAGACAGAGGTGAGATGGCAGTGATTGATAATGGTTAGTGCTTTAGACCACTCAGCCACTCGATGCCCCACCATATTTAGTAACATGGGTTATGGGTGGAGGAGTTCTTGCTGAAAAAAATATTGGAAACATTAAATATCACTTTAGAAATACAGGATACATATATTTCAGTCTAACAAGATACATAAACAACAACACATGTTAAGATGAATGATTTACAATATAAGCTGAAGAAAACTGTAAAATAATAATAAGACACGCAACTCTCTAAGTTGATAATAATGTTGATAATATAGATCTATTTATAAGACTAGTCTGTAAAATGCCAATAAATTATGACAATTTTGTGGATAATGTTCTCACAAAGGAAAAAGCTGTATGAGTTACTAATAATACAATGTAGCAATGTAGTATGTAATCAGAACAACTAAAAGTGTCTCTGATGCACACCAATAAGTTCATAACCATTGTTATTTTAATAAATTTAATTTTGTGCAAGAGTTTGCTTTATGGAGAACATATTTCTTGTAAAAGCCATGTATTAACCACATTTAAAGGGGCCCGAGTAGTCTGAAGCACTCTCTGTTACGGATCACTGCCATCTCACCTCTGTCTGCGTGGGTTCAAGTCTCTGATTCGGCTAATGTGGGTATGTGAGAAAGCTTGCCAGTAGCTTCTCGTAGGTCAGTGGTTCTTTCCGGGGTTTTCCTGGGTTCTTCCTCTACCATTAATACTGGCCGCCATGTATAGCCTATCATGTGCTGGAAAATGGCGTTAAACCCAACAACAACAACAATAACAACCACATTTAAAGTTCTTGAATATTTTGACACAAGTTTCATATGTTTTGCATAGATGACAACCATTATGCTTTTGGTATAATCATTATGCTTGTTTTTGCCAAATTATGTTTTATGCTCACCTGTATATGAATTTTGCTTTTTTGGTACAAAAATAAAAATAATAGGAATAAAAAGTTATGCTTGTAATTTTTATTTTTACCTTGTTAATCCAACACATCATATTAATTTGAGAGTATTCTAAACAAAAAGATTGCTGCACAGCATAAGAGTACATTTTTCTGTCATACACCTACATGTACTTTCCTTATTTTCTATTTATAGCAGCTGTACAGGTATATATAACACTTCCAAGAAAACAGGGTTTTTGGGGGGTTTTTTAATTTGTAAACTTGTTTTTACAGATTCATTATACTATGATGTATACATTTATATGATGGACCATTCAGACATAGAGACTAGTCAGAGTGAATGTTGTGTATAAATAATTTGTAAGTAGGTTTTGTGTGTGTATTCTGGTACTAATCCATATGGATTTTGTCCATTTGTGGGAAGAATTTTAACCAGCTGCAGATTCAGGTTAGTAGCAATTTTAAATTTACATTTTACATACAGTTTCCTGTAATTAAGTTTTGTAATATGTAGATTACAATTTTAAATTTACATTTTCCGTACAGTTTCCTATAACTATGGTATGTAATATGTAGATTACAATTTTAAATTTACATTTTCTGTACAGCTTCCTGTAATTATGGTATGTAATATGTAGATTACAATTTTAAATTTACATATTCCATACAGTTTCCTGTAATTATGGTATGTAATATGTAGATTACAATTTTAAATTTACATATTCCATACAGTTTCCTGTAATTATGGTATGTAATATGTAGATTACAATTTTAAATTTACATATTCCGTACAGTTTCCTGTAATTATGGTATGTAATATGTAGATTACAATTTTAAATTTACATAACCCATACTGTTTCCTGTAATTATGGTATGTAATATGTAGATTACAATTTTAAATTTACATATTCCATACAGTTTCCTGTAATTATGGTATGTAATATGTAGATTACAATTTTAAATTTACATATTCCATACAGTTTCCTGTAATTATGGTATGTGATATGTAGATTACAATTTTAAATTTACATTTTCTGTACAGCTTCCTGTAATTATGGTATGTAATATGTAGATTACAATTTTAAATTTACATATTCCATACAGTTTCCTGTCATTATGGTATGTAATATGTAGATCACACTTTCTGTGCTCATATTACACTTTTTTGCCTCATGTATTAGTAATAATTTTTCTGATACCTTTCTAGGGGTTGGCATGCATGGTTTGGTTGAACAGAGTTTGACAGTTGTTAGTATTGCTACATTACAGTGCTTGAAACATGTTTCATTTATATGTATGATTATGTATTATGCATTATTTTGTGTTGTTTCATATTTTCATGCTTTCATTGCCATTACTCACATTATTTTTAATGTTTTATATTGTTATAGTTTAAAAAATAATAAAGAAATCAGTATGCTTTTTTGTTAAACACTTCCAAATTTAATTATTATGAGAAAAGAAACCCATGATATAAGAAAAAATCCAAGGATTTTAGTAATTGATCATGGTTGATCATATGAGGAGAAATCAAACCCACATTCTTCAAGTCATGAATCCAGCACCATAAACATGTAGTATTTTTTTAAAATTATTGGTTAGATATTTTGAAAAATGTTGCACTCTAGTTTTGGATGCTTTTCAGAAACTAGAGATGAACTTATAAAAATTATAATTTATAGCTAAAACTTTACTGCAAAAAATCAGACTGATTAGTGAAAGTTACTATTCTTTTTCTGTATGAATTTCACATATTTGTCAGCAAAACTGAAATTTTAGCAGATGATTGAAGCAGGGTTCTGGTATCAGCCATACAATTTTGAAAATTTTGTACTAAGTATCATTGTAAACTTTAATACATCGAGACATGGATTAGAAGGATACATTCTTGATAATTACTTCTCATTTGTAGCAATGTAAGTTACACTGACCTGCTTTTCATGCACGAGTAAGTAGGAATAATTATTTCATTAGCACCACTTTTCAGCTCTTGTATGTACAGTTATTACACTTGATATGTGCATTATGTACTTTCAGTCAAGGAACTGCAGATTATTTCAGACATTTTTTTGTTTAGATTAATTCAGCTTATGAAGAACAAAATTAGGCATTTAGCATAACAAGCTATTTTATTCTGTCAGTATGGTGATGTTTTATTTGCTTATTTTTGAAAATCAACTTCTGACTTTATTCAAACTTTTGTCCGATATATAACTATCAGATGCAATATCACATGATTACTCCAGTACATTTTGTGGATGAGCATATTGTCTTTATAATAGACAGTTATGCTAGGCTAGAGTTTAGTATTGTACCTTTAGGCTAGGGTTTAGTATTGTATCTCTAGGCTAGGGTTTAGTATTGTACCTCTAGGCTAGGGTTTAGTATTGTATCTCTAGGCTAGGGTTTAGTATTGTACCTCTAGGCTAGGGTTTAGTATTGTACCTCTAGGCTAGGGTTTAGTATTGTACCTATAGGCTAGGGTTTAGTATTGTATCTCTAGGCTAGGGTTTAGTATTGTACCTCTAGGCTAGGGTTTAGTATTGTACCTCTAGGCTAGGGTTTAGTATTGTACCTTTAGGCTAGGGTTTAGTATTGTATCTCTAGGCTAGGGTTTAGTATTGTACCTATAGGCTAGGGTTTAGTATTGTACCTCTAGGCTAGGGTTTAGTACTGTACCCCTAGGCTAGGGTTTAGTATTGTATCTCTAGGCTAGGGTTTATTATTGAACCTCTAGGCTAGGGTTTATTATTGAACCTCTAGGCTAGGGTTTAGTATTGTATCTCTAGGCTAGGGTTTAGTATTGTATCTCTAGGCTAGGGTTTATTATTGAACCTCTAGGCTAGGGTTTAGTATTGTACCTCTAGGATAGGGTTTAGTATTGTACCTCTAGGCCAGGGTTTAGTATTGTATCTCTAGGCTAGTGTTTAGTATTGTACCTCTAGGTTAGGGTTTAGTATTGTACCCCTAGGCTAGGGTTTAGTATTGTACCTCTATGCCTTTTTGTCACAATAATCCAGGTTCAGTTAAAAATTTAAAATGAGGCTAATTCATCTTTCAATTAATCAATGTTTTGGAGGCGATAATATATACTAGCAATTAAGATCATAGAATGCACTCTGTACTATTGAACTGGTTCCAGTGGACAAAATGGATTACTGGTTAATTCTTTTAAAAGTTACATGCAGAGCATACTTGATTAACAAGAATCTGTTTGAAAGAATTAAAGATGAAACAAGACTGATGGAAAACTGTATGATATTTGTTTCATGAAAACCATGTCTACAGAATTATTCATTTTTACCAAATGGGAACCAAACCAGTTACAGTGTGACATTGCTATAGTGTGCTCTGTTGTAACGCGAATTTGGATATAATGCGGTTGGGTTTTATGGCTCCCAACTGCCGTGTTATAGCGGGGTCACACTGTACTTTAGAACTTTGGTGGACCATGTACACATCCTTCTAGTTAAGCCAAGTACAAGTGATCTAAAGGTTACGGTTGCTTATTTTGTTCTTCAACAGATTCTTGAAGGAGAGCAGAGAAAAACTGGGTCCAATCAAAGCCCCAGGAAGGAGCAGTTTGAACGCAAGGGCTCCATTCTCTCCAACTACTTCCCTTCTAGCAGGTAAGGGTACTCGCACAAGTAATTGCCTTTTCTGACTTTTCCAATTATAAAATTGTGCACTGAGTATCATTCAGAACATTAGTATATCCAGTCAATAGATTGTGCATGTGTGTGTGTGATTTGGATTTTTAACGTAGCTTTAACAATTTTTCCGTCATATTGCTACAATGTCTGCAGTGTGACAGTTTATAGTGATGTCTATAACTGGGGCATCATGCCGCAGACATGTAGCATGATGTCCCACCCAGTCACATTATTCTGACACCAGGCCGACCAGTCCTAACACTAACCTTTTAATGCTGAGCACCAAGCAAGGCAGCTGTTAGTACCATTTTTGTAAGTCTTTGGTATGACTCGGCCGTGGAAATGGAACCCACGACCTTCTGCTTCCGGGGCGGACGCTCTAACCACTAGGCCACCTGAGCAGTCAGTCAATAGATTTGATGGATACTTTCTTGGTAATTATTTTTCATTTGTAGCAAAGTAAGTTACATTGACATGCTTTTCATGCATATGTGAATTGGTTTAATTATATGATTGGCATTCTTTTTCACGCTGTTGTATATACAGTTATTAAACTTGATCAGTGTATTATTTTTTATTAGGACCCATATTCAAAGCTTTAAAAAGTTGGTCACAGTGACCTGCTTTTCTTGGTTATGTGACAATGGGTTTTCAAATCATGAATCTACAATATAGATGAGACACAGACTTCCATGCAGTTCTTGTTGTTATGAAGAAACTCGAGTGACCAGTGACTTTAATGAATGAGGGAAGCTTTAATACATCTTACATTGGGATATCTTTGTCTATGTAAAACTGCATGTACACCATTTTAAGTATTTGTAAAGTGGACAAGGATTTTGTATATATGTCACTATAAAAGTTGTGTACAGATGCTTGCTTATTTGTCAGATCTTTAAAGTTATGGTTTGTAGCAACCAGAAAATCCATCAAAATTGGTATGCCATGAAAAAAGGTGAATTGACAGCACTTTCATGAAAGTTGAATCATATTAATCACTTATGGTGTGTACATTTTTATATAAACAGTAATGTCCTTTTTCATGAATGATATGGTAAGACTTTATCAAAACATTGCCGTCACTGTTGGTGAAACTTCATTTTTACATGATGATGATAATGATGATGATGCAGATGATAGTAATAGTCATAGCTAGTGTGGTAATTATAGCAGCAGGAGTTCCATAAAGCCTTTCTTGAGGGACCATCCCTTCTGTCAACAAAATATGGTCTGTAATATGGAAAGATTGTGGTCTGTTAAAAAAGGTCATCCTTTATATGACATGATTGTCTAAAACAGTTGTCTTTCTAGTCATGTTTTCCTCTAGCAGCAGTAGTAGTAGTGGTGATGACAATGACAATGATTACAGAATTTCTTTTGATTAATTTGCTTTCAAATTTATTTTCATGGAATCATTGTTATTATTATTTATTTTTGTACTACTTCATTTATTACAGAGTCAAAAAAAGGCCAGCAGAGGGGTCAATCTCCGAGGATGTAGGGAACACAAATCTTGACAGAATGGATGATGGGATTGAATGTGATGATGATGTGATTGAAATGTCTGATAGTTTTGAATTTAACCATAATCATAATAATCAACGCATGCATCGTGAGAAAAATTATCATTTGAGACATTCAGGACAAACTTCTGATCAAAATGCAATTCGTAAATTTGATGACGGCTTGCACAGTGAAAATGAGTATGAACATCACGAGGGAAGCAGTATACAGTAAGTAATATACATATTATATATAATTCTACAGATAAAAATATATATGTTGGTTAGTATAGGCATACAGGGTAGAGAGGAAGTAAATGAAATATGCTAGTTTTAGATCCTTGTGCTTTACAATTGACAGGAATGTTTGAAGTCTATATTTGCTGTAACAGGTGACATAGTAAATGATATTGAATCAGACGTAAAATGTCATTAATTCATATTTTAATTGAAATGAACTTTTAACCACTGTTGTTTACATGGCTCTTTCTTATTCTTTTGCACTTTACTAATTGCTCCTTAAGACTAACAGCTCTTATCCAGTGGTTTCATTTTTCAATTTATGAACATAACAACATGTTTGTCATTTAAAATAATAAAAAAACATGCCATGTTTACATACTGATATATGTAATGAATGCTTATTTGTATCTGCTATTGCTAAATAAACTTTTGTGTACAAATTTTACTTAAAAATGTTAAAACGTGCTTGGGACCCAGGGAAGGGACATGTAATGTGGAATAGGCACCCATAGATTCAGTTATAATTTTGTATCTTTTTCGAATGAACTGTTTTAGTAATAAGAGCCTCCTGGCATATATTTTGTACAAACTTTTCTCCTGGAT
The DNA here is from genome assembly GCA_028554795.2 of Sinohyriopsis cumingii. NCBI lineage: Eukaryota > Metazoa > Mollusca > Bivalvia > Unionida > Unionidae > Sinohyriopsis > Sinohyriopsis cumingii. Next base: position 46,573,573 of record CM068836.1, on the reverse strand, counting down.
ACCATGTATCTTTAAATGGATTAACCCTCTAAAATTCATGCTTTTAGCCAAATCAAAGACATGGAGAAAAAATAAAAGGTTAATTTAAAATAACCTGTTTCTATGGGAGTTTATTTCAGCAGATTTGTCTCTAGTTCACATGCACACAAAATTTTCTTAGTTCACAGTATCAATTTATGGATTAAATAATTGTAAGATAGCAAATGTTTCATTTGGAGAAGGGTCCTTGGTGGTTACATCCCCTTATACCATCATGTCAAGGTGACTTTTGCCAAATGAGTCTTGTATCATGTTGTCCCCCCCCCCTCCGGACCAAATTTAACACAGTGGTCATGACCTCGGACCAGTTCTATTTACGATGATTCCCTGTGCTTTGATCACATGCATGATGTTTGTTACAAGATCAAAGGAGCGTATAGTATAGTCCTGCATCAGCCATGTATTGTTAATTGTCTGCCTTACATTGTGCTTTGATTCATCAACAATTGCTGGTTACCAATCTAATATTTCTGGTCTGAGTTTGATCAGATTTGGAATACATGCTAATACCGTTAAGATTTCAGATGGATTCAGTAATGAGTGTGACCCATGCATAGTAATTATGTTGTTGTTGTTGTTGTTGTTGTAGGGTTTAATGCCATTTTTCAGCAAATGATAGGTTATACATGGCAGCCAGTATAAATGGTGGAAGAAGAACCCGGGAAAACCTTGGAAAGAGCCATGGACCCACGAGAAGCTATTGGCAAGCTTTCTTATGTACCCACATTGGCTGAGCCCGAGACTTGAGCCCATGCAGAGAGAGAGGTGAGACGGCAGTGATCCATAATGGTGAGCGCTTTAGACCACTTGCAGTAATTATGTGATATTGCATTAGATTGGCTGAGCTTATTACCACTTTGGAGGTGATATTGTCATCCAGTTGTGATCAGACTTGGAATATATGCTTATATCATTAAGATCTCAGATGAGTTAGAGTAAAATCAGTGCATACCAATAAGGTGATCTTGAATCTAATTGTCTTTCTTCCCCTCTGGAAACTGTGATCCAGTTTTGATCTAACTTGCAATATGTGTTTATATCAGCAAGATCTTGGATGGATTCATTAATGAGATAATGTAGTCTTTGATTGGCTGTTCTTGTTTCCACTCCAAGTTTGATCAGACTTGGAATATATGCTGTAATCATTAAGATCTTGGACTAGTTCAGTAATGAGCAAGATCATTGTGTGCTAATGTGAACTTGCATCTGATTAACTGAACTTGTTAGCCAACAGGAAGCCATACTTTTATCCAATTTTGATGAGACTTCAGAATATAAGCTTGTATCATCAAGATCTAGGTTGATCCTGATAATGAGTGGATTCATGCATATTAATGAGATAATCTTGCATCAGTTTGACTGATTTTGTTATCATGCTGGAGGCCATAGTTCTTGATCTGGTTTTGATCAAACTTGGAATATGTGTTTAAATCATCAAGATCTGGTACAAGTTCATTACTGAGTATCTGCGTGCATATTAATGAGTCGATCTTGCATCTGATTGGCTGAGCTTGTTACCACTATAGAAGCCAAATATCTAACCCAGTTTTGATTAAACTTGAAATATTTGCTTAAGTCATCAATATTTTGGATGGCTATGTGTAAGATTATGCATAATGATGATGTATTCTTGCATCTGATTGGCTGAGCTTATTACCTTTTTGGAAGCTATATTGTGATCAGATTTTGATCAGACTTGGAATGTATGCTTATGTAATCATGATCTTGGTCTGGTTCAGTAATGAGTGAGATTGATTATACTAATGAGGTGATCTTGTATCTGATTGGCTGGGTTTCTTAACACTCACAAACCCATCTTTTTGATCTGTTGGTTTGTATCATCAACATCTTGGATGAATGACTTTGTTTATGAGCAGGCACAGCATAATAAGTATGAATTTACCTTTAGAAAGAGTTTTTATAACATTTTCATAAAATAGGTAAATTCAACAAGAAATAAAGTTTAGGAGATACTTTACATAGCATGTATTCTTAGACTACTACATAAACCAGTTCATATCATCAAGTGGGGTGATTATGCATCCAATTGGTTGCCTTTTTGGATATTAACAACATTCATGAATGTCAGCGGGGTGATCCTGCATCTGATTGGTTGAGTTTTTGGACATTAACAACAGTAATGCATATCAGTGGTGTGAATCTGCATCTGATTGGTTGAGTTTATGGATATTAACAACATTCATGCAGGTCAATGGGGTGATTCTGCATCTGGTTGGTTTAGCTTTTCGCCAATCTTGACTTGTACTGATGAGGTCATCTGGTATCTGATTGACCAAGGTTATTTCTGCAACTGTGTGTATGATAGATTTTGATTAAAGTTAGGAAGTATGCTTATTTTATCATTATATATTTAAGTTTGATGAAGAATGAGATGATGTGTGCTTATTAATGAGGAACAGACCTTGAAGTAGGTAATTTTACCCCAAAAGATGTAATTTGTTTTCATTTCATTTCATTTTAAGTGCATTTGGATTATGCTTGTGTTCCATTTATAATCTGTTGTTGTTTTGTTGTTCTTGATTTCTAGCCTAAGTTTGTGTTTCTTACTTTCATTTATTGTTTTCTTTTTTTCTCACTTGGAAATAAAATGGAAACACATTTAACAAAGTTCAAGGGAGGGAACTAATGCTTTTGAATTTTGTCTTATTAAAAGTGTGCTTTAATAAAATAGAAAATACATAAAGTATGAAAGACATCATTTTGATTTATAATAGACAACAATATTGTACAGCTACAAACCACTGGTGATGCAAAATTGTCAGTGTACATAATCTGATCCTGGATTATGATGTGAAAGGGCTTTTGACTGAATATTTAGTAGTAGCTCTGCAATAATTAATTTTTTCAAATCCATTTTACACATGAATGCATTTACATTTAATTCATTTTGGTTTATGATTTATTGTTTTTCATTTTGCAATTGCATTCTGTTTTCTTCAAAATATATTCATCGTTTCATTTGCATTCATTCTGCATTCTGTTTGCCTTTATTTTTCATTTGCTCATCTTTCCGTTTTCATTTGACTGGTAAACTTACCAATTTATGCTGGTATGGTTCCAAAATAAAAAGAAACTCTTTAATGGAAAAATTTTCAAAGGAAAGAAAGAAAAAAGGGCAAAAAATAAAAATGAAAGGAAAGGTGCAGGAAGATCAGTAAATAAATACATATTTATGAACTATTGAAATGCAGGCTCCTTGCAGGCTTTTGATGAAGAATAGCATCAAGGTGCTGTCCTGCATATCACTGTAATAAGTGGCATTAATTTTTCCTTGAGGTACATCATGTGATCATTTTCCAGCAGAGAAGATCTTGAAGTTTGTTTAAAAAATGTACTTTTTTTTACCACAAATGTGACTTTTTATTGAAATGATTTGACCCATTTTTGCCTTTATCTTTATTTTGCATACCTTTTTTATGAATATATAAACTTGCTGTTTACTGTATAGCCATAAGTGTGATGATGTGCCATCAAAGTTTATAATACATTCATACCTACATACATACATACATACAGACATACATACATACATACATACATACATACATACATACATACATATGTGTGTGTGTGATTTGGATTTTTAATGTAGCTTTATAAAAAAAAATCAGTCATATCGCTACAATGTCTGCAGCCTGACAGTTTATAGTGATGTCTAGCATTGGGGCATCATGCCACAGACATGTAGCATGATGTCCCACCCAGTCATATTATCCTGACATCAGGCTGACATGTCCTAACACTAACCTCTTAATGCCGAGTGCCAAGTGAGGCAGCTGTTAATGCCATTTTTATAATCCTTTTATATGACTTGGCTGGGGATCGAACCCACGACCTTCTGCATCTGAGGCAGAGGCTCTAACCACTATGCTACCAGAGCAGTCACACACACACATACACACACACACACACACAGAGTGGACAGACTATAAAGTAGTTCATGAATGATGACTTTACATCTCCAGAAGAAATGAATCTGAGAGTTTTTTTTAAATAAATATGTAATTGTTTTTTGTCATCTTCAACTCTCTTTTTAAAAGCAGATAGTATGCAGAAAGAAAGAGTTGGATGCTTTCCTCCATGTTTGTGTGATTGAATGGGTGGGGTAAGTGTGCAAGTAAAAAAATTTGAATCTTCTTATGACTGAGATGGTAGTGTTAAATACACTTTAGATTTGTAATGGCAAAAATACATTTAGTCTTTGAATGAAAATAATATTTAGGAATTCATCAGTATATTCTAAAAGTAGTATGGAAAATTTGTTCCAGTAAAGAAATAAAATCATTGTTTATTAATCTATACTGCATGTATCCAATAATTAGAGCAATATTGATTACCGGATCTGAATCACAGTCCTTATGGTATATAAATAAGACAGGAAACCAGTCTATCTTACTGCTGGGAACTTACATGTTTCCTTCTGGTGAGCAGAGGCTTCAAAATTGGCATGTTCAAAAATATAGATGCAGTAATGATGCAAAGAGTTACAGCAATAATTTAAGAATATTTAAATATTCTTCACAAGTTCCAAGCATTTTCTTGCAGGATGACAATAGAATGTAGTCAGTGTTCTTAGATTTAAATAGACAACATTGGAGGTCAATCACAGCAAAAATAAAATTAAAACTAAGTAGAAGGCAGTTTTCTTTTATTGATATGAATTAGTTGTAATTTATGAGATGAGTTAAGCAGAAATGAGCTTATAGACTGAACTTCCATTATGGAGTCTATGATTTGAGGTGATTCTGGAAGGGTTTGATATATTGTCTTCTGTCATCAAGATCTAGGATGGGTTTGATTACAAATGTGATCTGTCAAGTATGATGAAGTGATTTTGCATATGATTGGTCGCATTATCGACCACTCACAAGGCTTCATTATAAACTGGTATTTATCAGATTTGTTAAGCTTATTTCATTAGGATGTTTGGCAAGCAGGGTTATGAGGAATATTCATGCATATTAATGAGTTGATCTTGCATCTGATTAGTCAAATTGGCTACCACTCAGAAGGCTTCATTATGAACTGGTATTTATCATACTTGTTAAGTAAGCTTATTTCATTAGGATGTTTGGCAAGCAGGGTTATGAGGAATATTCATGCATATTAATGAGGTGATCTTGCATCTGATTAGTCAAATTGGCTACCACTCAGAAGGCTTCATTATGAACTGGTATTTATCATACTTGTTAAGTAAGCTTATTTCATTAGGATGTTTGGCAAGCAGGGTTATGAGGAATATTCATGCATATTAATGAGGTGATCTTGCATCTGATTAGTCAGATTGGCTACCACTCAGAAGGCTTCATTATGAACTGGTATTTATCCTACTTGTTAAATAAGCTTATTTCATTAGGATGTTTGGCAAGCAGGGTTATGAGGAATGTTCATGCATATTAATGAGGTGATCATTCATCTGATTGGTTGAGCCTGTTGCATCATTTGGGGCTGTATTTCTAAACAAAGTCTGATCAAACTTGTCGTCAGTACAGATGATTGAAAACTCATGACTGAGTCATTGAGTTTGCTGCTACACTTGAAGATGTAACAGAGATGCATTCAAGCCTACCTGTCTTATGTCAGTAAGTCAGGTGAGTGATATCTGACCTACTTGGTCTACTGGCTGTATATTTGACCTTTAAGCCCCTCCCAGGGGAGGGCTACACAAGCAATAAACCTTTCACAGATGGTTGTCACATGGGCAACCTATGTACCAACTCTTTCCAACCCAGCAGTTTAGGAGATGTGGTTATGGACTGATGGACAGACACAGGCTACCACAATATACCCCTACTAAAGCATGGGAATAATAAGCTTTAAGTCACCTTGACACTGATGTAGATAGTGACTAGAGAGTGGCCCAGACCCAATGTGATGGTTGTTCTGTGTCTTTTTCTTTCAGTGGATTTTGGGATTTTTCTAATGGACTGGGAAGTCATGTAATTTTCCCTTTTTGTTATTGCTTGTGTTTACCATGTGTTGTGGCATGATGTGTTGTTGCAATGTGCATATTTTGAGAATTTTAATTTTTAATTTCTGTCTTCCTTCCAGTGCAAAAATTTAAATTTAAAAAATCTTTTTTGTTAAAAAATAGCATTGGTTAGAATCTGCTATAGTCTTGATTATAAAAATATGTACCTTGCTTTATTGCATGTGTTCTTAATGTTTTTATATTAATGTATGCCATAATTTGTTCATAGCCCCACTAGAATTCAAAGAATAGAACAAGCAGAATAATTTTTTAACAGAAATTCTATGTTTATTGTGGGTTCTTTAAATCTAAAACCCTTAATATAACATGCATACAAAAGCCATGTGATAACATTCCACCATTACCATTACCAAAAATGAGACAAAACTAAAATCACTTCTGAAAAATGGAATTTGACCAAATTTGACAGAAAACATTCTGGCATAAAAGGCTTTACAAAATCAGACCAATCCACCATCAAATATTGCTGTTGTCTATAAAAAGTAAAGTTAAAATATTTGAAAAATAGTATAATGAAATAACAAATTTCAGATTCCAACCAAATTTGACAGAAAGCATTCTTGCATAAAAGGCTTTGCCAGTCCACCCTCAAATTTGGCTGTCGTTACTAAAAATAGATTTTAAAAAATTTAAAATTATATAATCAAATAACACTTTTCAGATTTTGACAAAAATTTGAAAGAAACTTTCAGATATCAGTAAATAATGCTACATGCATGTTCAGTCATCAAATATGGCTGCTAGTAGTAACAGTAGGAAAATATTGTTAAAAAAAGATCTGCTAAACGGAATTTACCCAGCTTTAATGCAAAGATTCTTTGAATAGGAGCCTTTTAGTATTGGATGATTCTGATGAAGATACAGAGACTAGAAAAACCTTGAAACAGTTTTTTTAAATAGCATATCAAGTCAACATCACTGTAACACTGTAAGATATTTCAACAGAAAGCATCCTTATGATGCAGGTGTCTTGTTAGAGGAAGTCAAGGGAAGTAACCATTGATAATAACTATTTAAATTCACACTTTTGGGATTGTTCAGAGTTCTTCCATTTGCAGATAAAAGATTTAAAACTGATAAATTAATTTTTAGAATACAAGATGCACACATTTCAGGAGAATAAACTATTTAGAAAAAGGACAGTATAATAAAAACTAATGATTATAATAAATGATTTATAATTTAAACTGAAGAAAAAAATATACAATAGTACTGTACCAAGTAACACTCTAAGCTGATATAATTTGATATAAGACTAGTTTATAAACTATGATGAATTTATACAACCTTGTGGATGAAGATGTTTCAACTTAGGAAAACAGGTAAGGAAATAAATACATAATAATGCATGTGCATGCATTGTGCAGTATTTCATGGCATTTCTTATATTCATTGCAATTACTTGCAAATAATTTTTAATGTATATTTTGTATTATTTTGATTTTGATTAAAAAAATACTAACCCAATATACTTTCCTCCTGAAACTTTTCCATATTTAATTAAACCCCATTTTGCTTGGATATGATGATGTTGACTTTAGTATGTAAAAGATGGGGTATGTGATTTATGATCAAATCACGGGGCAGTAACTGAGAATTTTTAGTTCTGAAAAATGGATTTTCTTTAGTATTTTCTTTCAGTAGAATATCATTCTTTTAGTTCATTTGAATCTGTTTTTGTTTTATATCATTTCCAGTTGTTTTAGAATTTTCCATGTATTTAAATCTATAAGCTGTTATTTTCTTATCAATTTAGTTGGAGGTCTTTATGTGTTATTTCATTTAATATCCTAAAGCCCAGTTGAACAAAGTGTTGATTTTACATTACCATCAGGTCAGTCTGGATCTGTTACTATGGTGAATCCTTGGGCAAGACATTTTATTCCAGTAGCCTTGGCACTAAATAACCCGTGTGTATTACTGTGTTTTAAAACTGAAAAAAATCATTTTATATACTTTCTGTATGATATTATAATACACATCTCATGATCACATTTAGTTCTAGGTCTTCATTTTCATCAAGTAAATTTTTAAATGCTTATGACTGTTTTTATTTGTATAAGTACATAGTATAAGTACATATATACAGTAGGATAAATGAAAATTCTTTAAAAAAAATATGAATTCTTTAAGCAAGGGTCAAATATAATCTATAGTGTGTTTTTCCTTCATTGTTGATCTGAGGAATAGAAAGAGATCAGTAAAACTTGCAAATTCCTCTCATCACACCTGTCACACAAGTCTGGATCAATTGGATTATATAGCAGCTGCAATTACAAATCTGTCTTGTTATATCTGTCCCATAAACTTGGGACAGTTGGTTACAAATCCCTCTTCTGACACCTGTCCCTCAAGCTTGGGTCAGTTGACTTATGCATACACAGCAACCACAGTTACAAATCCCTCTCATGACACCTGTCCCACATATCTGGATCAATTGGCTTACACATTCGACTCATGACACCTGTCCCACAAACCTGGATCAGTTGGCTTACACATTTCACTCATGACACCTGTAACACAACTGTTTATAGATTGGCTTACACATTCCACTCATGATGTTTGTCCAGCAAACCTGAATCTGTTGGCTTGCTCATGACACCTGTAACACAAACCTTGATCAGTTGGCTTACATATTCCATTCATGACACCTCTCCCATAAACCTGGATCAATTGGCTTACATGGCAACTGCTGTTACAAATCCTCTATTGATAACTGGCTAAAAAACTTGGGTCATTCAGCTTACAGACCTGATTTAATTGACTCACACATCCATCTCATGACACCAGTCCCACAAACCTAGGTCAGCCGGATAATGCAGCAGCTTAAATGACCAATCTGGATTGTGATACATGTCCCACAAATCTGGGTCATTTGGCTGACACAGCAGCTGCATTTACAAATCTCTCTCATGACACAGCAGCTGGAATTACAAATCCCTCTCATAACATCTGATCCATTGCAGATTCCTCTCTTGGTGCATGTCCTACAAAACTGGGTCAGTTGGATCACACAGCAGATGCAGTTGTAAATCCCTTACATGACACCTCTCCTATTCACCTGGGTCAATTGGCCAACATGGCAGCTGCAGTTGCAAATCACTCTCTTGACACCTGACCCACAAACCTGTGTCAGTTGGCTAACATGGCAGCAGCAGTTGCATGCCTGGGTCAGTTGGCTAACTTGGCAGTTACAGTTGCATATCCCTCTCATGACACCTGTCACACAAACCTTGGTCAATTGGCTTACACATCCCTCTAATGACACCTGTCCCACAAGCCTATGTCAGTTGGCTTTCACAGCAGCTACAGTTGCTAATTTTCACCCTCTAAATTCCAAATATGTAACCATATGTTGTGCATTTGTGATGGTTTATTTATGAATAACTTGAGTTTTGCTGATGATTAGTCATCACTTGTCTCATATATTGGTGGATTACTAAGAACAAGTGAGCATTTTTTTATTAAAAAAATGGTACTCACAGCAAAACAAAAAACTGTTTCAGACCACAAAATCTGTCATTCGATCAGATCTGTTTGATGACAGACAATATTGTTATCATAGTCTGCAAGTAAATACACTTTTAAAGTCTTTTAAAGTATTTTGTACATATGTAAACACATTGATCTTGTATGAAGTCATAGTGTGCTCCTTTCCAGACAAATTGTTCATTTTTTTTAATGACATGGTTGATGACATGGTTAAATTACAATGGATTTAGATTTTAATAGGTTTTGATGGTTGCCATAGTACATCAGGAATATTTATGAACACAGTTTAAACAGCTTTCGACTTTTAATTCAATGGAAAGTGTATTAATTTAGAAATAAAATTGCTATTAGTAATGACAAAATATTGAATAAAGTACTTAATTTGCACAATACTCTGCAGTAATTGTTTGCTGGAGCAAATTGTTGTATTAATATTTTTTGTCATATCTTGTGTGAAATTGCCTGTTTATGCCTGTGGACATGAGTCTGAAAGAAAGTTATTATTATTATTATTATTATTATTATTATTATTATAGATTAATATGTAACAAGATACCCAGCCACTGATTTTGCCTGTACATGTGCTACTTTCCCTGAAATCAACAGATGTATCCTTGTAGATGTACCATTATCACTTTGGAAAATAAAGATAAAATTAACAAATAAAATAAGCTCAGAAACTTCACTCACAATTTTACGTCACTTTTTTGGTCCCTATATTCAGCATATACTTTACAGAGGCTGTTGTTCTTTAACACCCATCCTATTTTGTACCTCTCCAGTTCTACTGGATCAATATTAGCAAACTTTATTTGCCTTTGGTAACCTTTTTTCTTTCCATCCTTCTAGTTTCCGAATCAAATAATAGCTGAAAAACTGTTTGGCTTTTTTTTTACATAATCAGAACTGCAGTTCTCACTGACACTGACCCTTATAACAAATTTCACTGCACCAGAGATTGTACCATCTGTACAACCATGTCAACCAGAAGCAAAAACAGTTTTTCATTAATTCATTAGAATTACTTTGCAGGTCGAACAAAACTTCCTTAAGTTTTACATTAGATAATCTGTACCAAAATTATGTATTTGGCAGTCAAATTAGAAACCCCCAGTTTATCTTAGTAATTGGCAATGGAATCTGATTTCATCAACTTCTACAAATTAAACTCTTTACAGTCACTAGTTCAAATCCTGAAAGCTCCTTTCACGCTTCTGGTCCTATTTCTTAATTTACAGTCACTTGCTCAAATCCTGAAAGCACATTTCTGGTCCTATTTTGTAATTAAACCCAGTATCACTACTTGTGACTGCCAGTTGTAGTTAAGATCATTCGCAGCAACTGTTTGTAATGGATAGTGTCTAACAACTATTTGCTATAGATAGTGTCTAACAACTATTTGCAGTGGTTATTGTCTAACAAATATTTGCTATAGATAGTGTCTAACAACTATTTGCAAAGGATAGTGTCCTACAACTATTTGCAAAGGATAGTGTCTAACAACTATTTGCAGTGGATAGTGTCTAACAACTATTTGCAATGGATATTCTCTAACAACTATTTGCAGTGGATAGTGCCTAACAGCTATTTGCAGTGGATATTTTCTAACAACTGTTTGCAGTGGATAGTGTCTAACAACTATTTGAAATGGATATTGTCTAACATTGAGAAAATTATGAGCTTTTTCTTCAAAATCACCTTCTTTATAATGGAACCTTTTTGAATCCCCCTAGCCACAAATCTTTTTCATCTGTTCTTATCTTCTGTTTTTTTTTTCACACACAAAACTGGAAGACAGTGTTTTGATTTTTAGTTATTCCATTAGTCTTTTGAAAACCAAGATTTACAAATTCAAGTAAAATTGAAAAGCAAGAGGAAACATGTAAGTAGGAAAATAAAAGCATCCAATACACTTTTTTGGGAACAACTATATTAGTAAACTCTTTGAAAGCAATCATGGGCATGATGTTTTTAAACAGCAGCATTGCTATAGTCTAGTTTTTTCCCCGCTTCTTGTGGCTCAAATATTATGCTTATTATGTTGCTTGGCTTGAAAGTGTTTGCATGGTATATATTGACTATGTCCAGAATGTTAATATACAGCTTATATAGTTATTCTAAAATACATACTGAAAATGTAAAGTAACCAATTTAACACATGACTGACAAGGGATCTGTTTCAATAGATAAATGCTGGTTTTTCAGGATTGCAATTTTTCAGTCCCCAAGGGCACAGGTCCAAGGGAATAATGTAAAAAAAAACCCATAAATACTAAAAATATGCACTTGTCTTTTGAAATAGATACCTCTTTTCAAGTGTTTATTTAAATTCTGACATGAAAACTAAACAAAATTCTGCATATTTATGCCACATGAGTGTATTATGCTCACCAAGAACTGCAGCATGCACGCATCTTATTCCCATTGGCTAATCTCTCCTCTGATGACATTTCAATGTTTTAATTATTACACCATAAATAAGTATTGTTGCTGGTGACATACCCCTACATAATAGGTATCCGTTATGCTAGATACATACCTCTTCAATAGGGAGATAGGTATCCATTGTGCTAGATACATACCTCTTTACTCCATTGGTTCAGTAGGCAGATAGGTATCCATTGTGCTAGATACATACCTCTTCACTCCATTGGTTCAATAGACAGATAGGTATCCATTGTGCTAGATACATACCTCTTCACTCCATTGGTTCAGTAGGCAGATAGGTATCCATTGTGCTAGATACATACCTCTTCACTCCGTTGGTTCAATAGGGAGATAGGTATCCATTGTGCTAGATAAATACCATTTCACTACATGGATTGTATAGGGACATAGGTATCTGTTATGCTAGGTAAATATCCCATTATCCCATGTTTTGTATAGAGCAATAGGTATCCATTGTGCTAGATAAATACCCCTTCTCACCATGCATTATATAGGGAGATAGGTATCCTTTATGCTAGATAGATTGCCCATTCTATGTATCTGTTTTATAGAGAGATAGATATTTATTATGCTAAATAAATACACCTTCACTCCATATATTGAATAATGAAATAGGTATCTATTATGCTAGATATTTACCCCATACCTCCATGTGTTGTATAGGGGTATGGGTATCTATTATGCTAAATAAATACAGCTTTACTCCATATATTGTATAAGATTAAGCAAATTGATTTTAGAATCTTGAATTGTCTTTAAAGCAGGGTTTCAAATGTACAGTAAGTAGTGCTACCTGTTTTGTGAGTTTGCTACCTGGCAAAAATTCCAGTTCCCTGTAAGTGTTTATAAAAGGAAGAATCACATTTACAGTTTGCTACTAAATTAAAAAGTGCTGCTACTGTATGTTTGAGTCTAACACTTTAATAATAAAAATCTACGAATTTCAATTCTAAATTCTGAATGGCAACTTCAACATTCATCTTCATTGCTTTCCTGACATCCATGAAAGAATTAAACTTATTTATTAAAGCAAATAAGGTTTTTGTGTTATAATCAATTTGCCCTTAAATTCTTTGATTTTCATTTACTTTGCATTATCAAATTGACCTATTTTTAAGTCGGATTCTATTTGTCTTTGTAGTTCTATTTCCTCCTATATTCCGGATTCTCCCAGATCTCAGCCAGTTGGTGCAGTGGATGAAACAGACTCGCAGGTTTGGATCTGATTTTACTTCTTTCTGATTTATGTACACTCTACTTCGATAAGTGGTCAGAATATAAAATTCACTTCATTTGTTCACTATTGCTTACATGTATGCATTCATTAGTCTATCCATTCTTTCTGGTCTGTAACTCTTTCTGTATACCTACTGAAACCAACATTAATTTTGACTGCATCTTCTGGTGATAGTGTGTTTAATTCCTAAAAATATCAGATCTTGACTCTGATTCCTGTATCTTAGCACCAGTTGCCACCAAAGTTTAATATATACGGGGTAAAAACAATTTGTTCTCTAGCCAAATTGGGTGACTGTTACTTGATTGTGAGGGATGGTTGGGTAGTTGAAATGAAGGTACACATGCTAAGCGCCTTCTCACTATCAAATAATGTAAATCACACAATTTTATTGTCAAAATGTTTGCAAAAATTGAATTTCTGACCGAAAAATTAAACTTCAGTGCTAGATGAGATATCATAAAGACAAATGGACATGGAAATTTGATGGGTTTTTTTTCTTCTTCTGGCATAATGAGATTATTGAACAGCAAGTAATATGAATTTCTTCAGATAAACCATTAAACAACACATCCATCACTAGTACTAACAGTTTCATCTTCTCATTCGAGCCATGGTATCTCAGTTTGTAGAGCATCAGAAACCTAATTCATGGGTCATGGGTTCAACACCCACCCAGACCAGTCTGGGTTGGCATCCTCGGTGTCCTTGGAAAGGAGACTTAGCCATTTAGCATCCATTTACTCGTCATGATAAAGCCAATAATGTGTTAAAAATACCATTAAGATCAATCAACCATTAGTAAGCACTATCTTCCCAAAATCATTATATTCATGTAATGAGTGTAATATTTGGATGCATGAAATAATGGCTACTAAGATTAAATTCTGATTACAGGCTTCAGCTACTGTCCAACTGGGTAGTCTTGCGCATATATATATACACACACACACACACACAGAGTGGTCCCCCTCTTATTCAGCCACCCCTTCTGCATCGGGAAAGTGGCCTTATAAGATGGGTGACCTTTCCAGAGGGGGGCTATATTTGTGACATGTGTATGTATATGTGTTTCTGGTAGGAAAACTACACATAAATTAAAGTAGTTAATATCTTCATTAATTATTAAAATGTTATTCTTGTCTTAAAAACAGTTATTTCAAGGTAACATAAATTAACAGTTCTTATTCTTAGGCGTGAAATGTAAGTGGGATATTGTTGGCATGCACATTACAAAACCATTCAAAAATGTTATTTAAATCTTGGTACATACGTTGTTTCATATTTGAAATAATTCTCTTTCCATTTATTCCATTTTCCCACTGCTACAGAGTATTCTCCTTATCTTTTACGATCTTGTTTATTTGAGTCTTCCCCAACATAAAATCTTTTGGCAAATGAACTCTCCCCATTGTCATCAAGTCAAATAACTTTTTCTTTTAAAGTATTATTTCTTCGTTTACATGATGACATGTTCAAGTTTTGTAAAGATTTATTCCTGTGTAGCTAATTGTACATTACTGCAATTTAATTTTGTAGACGAAACTTTTGTAATTAAAAACCTTGTTAGAAAGGAAGTGATACATGTACTGTCACACAAATTTTTGGTCTTTGCCTGGTACCTTGTTTTGTTTCTTAGTTGATTGTTTCTGTGTGTATGTATTAATCCACAAAATCTATCTGTAGCCTATCTGACCACGTTATGATATTGACAGTTATGTCAGTTGTAATCGTCAATTTTTAAAAAAATATCCACTGTATGAAGCCCAAAGCTCTATCAAAACATTGCTTACTCCATTTCTATCTGACTATGTTATGATCTTGACAATTACATCCAGTCCTAATTGTCAATAAAAAATATAAAAAATCTGTTGTGTAAAGCCCAAAGCTCTATCAAGACATTGCTGACCCCATTTCCTGCAAAGGTTGGCATTAATGATATAATAATAACCTTAGTGGTACATGTATTTTAGCCAGCACTTCTTTCAGTAATGAAAACCAGACATCCGGAAACAGACATCGGGAAAGATAATCAGATTCCTTACCTTACCGTAATTAGATATTGGTTCTGGATGCATATTAATAAAATGCTGCTGCTTGTGAGGGTTAAATTTTACATTTGTGCACTAATATGTTTGCCACTGGTCACGTTAGAGGGGTGGCCTTTCTTGAGGGGTACTTTTGAACACAAACTTGTTGGTCAGGGTGGCCATTTATGATGGGGACCATTTTATATACATAGAGAGAGAGAGATAGAGAGAGAGGAAAAAATGAATCTGTCCCTGTACCGGATAATTCATAGACTAATTAGTTAATGTAACAGAAGATCAGAAAAATATCTGCTTGCTTAATTTCTTCAAGCACCTTTGCATCATCTTTATGGATGCTCTTCAGGTGAATACATTATTCCATTATAATATTTTTGTAAATAAACGATTTGACATAATTATAATATTAATTATGTCATTGTTTAATTGGTGAGTAATTAACCACTTCCCTATATCTATATACCACACTTGTATTTAAAATTAGATTTGTAATTTTGCACAGTCATGAATGTGCATTGATACAGTGTAAAATCTGATCTGTACACATTAAAACAATTAAAAGCTATTCTGTCATCAAGATATGAAAATACATCAGTATGTTAATACAACATACCGATAATCATGTGTTAATTTTCATAAATAATTAAATCGAGCTATTAAGGTCTGGATGTAGTCAAGTACATATGAAAAACAATTCCTTTTCTTCAATGAAAAATTCATTATTAGTTAATAATTTATATAAGGGAAAGACTTTGAAGTTTCCTCCTGAACAGTTATGTATATGTTTTTTGACTTTTAATAGCCTGAGTTCTAGTTTGCTGTCTTATGTACTGTCATTCTCAATGCCTTGTTAATTATGTAATACTCACTTCTATCTTACCCTTTGTGCAATGGAAGAACCCATGCCTGTGTTAGATGTATCCTCCAGTTCTAGAAAGTACTTGGAACATGTACACCAACACAGTCTGACTCAAGTCATCAGCCTATGTGCAATAGCATATCTTCATTAGTTTCTATGACCTTGACTAATCAAGGAATTCAAAGTGGGGTGGGAGGAGAGCATCTAACAATAGTGACAGGTAAGTATTACATAATTGAAATTAGTTGTACACCCCTAACAAAAAAATCTGCATTTTAATATTAGCAATACATTCACCTGTCAGTATTATGCAGTTGAAATGATCAGTTAGGAGGGAGATTCTTGACTTCAGCTGGAATAATATTATTTACCACAAGGAGAAGTGTTCACTGCTGTTAAATAGCGGCAGGTTGGATCACTTTATATGCTGCAAACATTTGACATGGAGATATAATACACTGGCTCTGGTTCAATAAGGACCAAAGGCAGAAGAAGGGGGTCATAAGTGAGTGCCAAAATGCAGCCTTCATGAAATCCTCCTAAGATCTATGACTGAGATAGATAGAAGTAGTGATAGACATTACTTCATGGGCTTTTATTTTATGAGTGAAAGGTCTCTGATAGTGACGGATTGATCAACTGTTTATAGTGAGTTAAATCCACCTTGAGATGGTGGATACTGAAATATCAGCCAAGCCCTTTAAGGGAAGGAAAAGCAATTTCCTACCTTTTCTTCTCTCTTTATAAGCTGCCAAACAGAACCTAAGTGCCCTAACTGGGCATCAAAGTCTATCCTGATTGTCCCCAACACAGCTACAACTGTGACTGGGAATGACTCCTGGGGGAGGTTGGTTTTTGAAAGAAAACCTGGCTGACATAGAAGGGAGGCAGTCTTAATTTCCACAGAACCATAAACTTTATATAGAGGGCATATCGTTCACTTCCTCTCCATGATGAAGCTACAGCTAGAAGTCAATTTTAAGCACAAGATTTTCAAATGATGGTCACTCAGATCCTGAAGGCAATGGAAGTTATTAAATCACTGAAAAAGGTCTCTGATTCCAGGGAAGTAGCCCTAGGGATGTTCTTGTAGTGATCTAGCTATACCTTCAAGGTGTTCAAAGCAACATCACTGTAGAAGTGAGGTAACTCTACAGACAGCCCATCATACAAAGTTCATCCATAGTGCTGCAGGATGATGACTAAGATCCCTCCTCTGAAAGGGAAAACTCCACATGCCACAGGAATTTAATGGAAACAATGGAAAAAGGGGTGGGGACGTTGGATCAATATCCTTTCCCAGTAGAATGGAGAAATATCTACTTTGTCCCTGTGACTGAATACTGTGGCAATGTCAAGAAAGGAGAGGGAGGAGATTTTAACACAATCCCTGAATCCATACCAATTTTGGCAAGTGTTGCCCGGTGATTGTTGTATACATAACAGTGCTCATTGACCAGTGATTGCTGTCATGGCCTCATAAAATGAAACCCATGATCAATGACTGGTACATAATGCTTGGTGAGGTTGTCCATTAACTGGTGCCTGGTGATCAGTGTGTGGTGGTGAACAGTGTTCAGTGACCAGTGTTTGGTGCCAAGGGAGTGGTGTGTACCCAGTGAAGTGTCACCTGAACCCAATAGTGACTCGCAGCTCAGTGAGAGAAACCCTCCCCAGAACTAGAATGCCGCATAGCCCTCTTGGAGTTGCATGAACTGCATTTCAGCATAGAAGGGCTTTGGATTCCTAGAGAAAACTGACCCTTTCCACAAGGGAAGATGGGGGAACATTCTTTCTGTAGTATTGGGTATTGTTCTATCCTCTCTTGAGGTAAGCCTTTATTCATGCTTAAAATGGTGCTGTCCATTTCTCATGGTGCCTGTGTGGGGGTGCACTCTATCCCAGCTTTAAGACATAGCCTTTGATGATGCACTCCCTTTATCTAGGAAGCTGTTGCTCCTCCCTTTTTTTTATCTGGGGAATTGCATATGATCCCATTGTCAAGCTGAGGAGAAACTGTTTCCTCCTCAAGGGTGGTAACAGCTGCACTCTGGGAAAGTGTTGTGCCTCCCTCTTCTGTTCAGGGCAGCACACTTGATCCCAGTATTAGACAGTATATTCTGAAATCCTTGGGATTCACAGAGGAGGAAGAATGCTCATTCTATGTTCCTTTTTAACTATACATATTTTTGGCATGGTCCCATATACTGTCCAACACAAAAGATTGGTAGTGTGTGTCCCATGGGGCCAATTTATGTCCCCACTTTTTGACATCTGAAATAAAAAGCTGTGACAAAATATTTGTTGATCTTCAAGGAAATGATAATGTTCAATGACAATGAGGGTTGTTTTGGTCACTATTTTAACTACTTACCTAAAATTTTGTTTTCTTTAGATATCTTAGGTGTAAACTAAGGTAAACAAAACTTCATCTAGGAATTTTAATTATGCCACAATCACTAAATAATGCATCAAAGAACATGTTATCTCTACTACTGTGACTAGAAAATTAAATAGCACAATGCATTATACAACAGTTATTAAAGTGAAAACATGTACACCTGCACTAAATGCAAATAATCAAGCAAGATGGAGTTTTAGTAATCTACAAGTAATCCCCAAAACCACAGAAGCAAGGGAGGGTCTCGCCATGCCCCAAGAAACTGAAAATCTATACTTTGGACTATCAAAACAACTTCTGGTAAGCAAAGGACTGAGGGATGTTTGGTAATCACAATAAATATTATTATATGATCCTAAACCATGAAAAAAAGTTGTTTGTTTTCCTTGACCAAGAATTGTCCACTTGTTGTCTAAATGTCATCTGGAAAAGAATGAAGAGACACTGTTGTGCATGGACCTATAGCCTATCATAGGAAGTCAGACTGGTTTAATGTACATGTTCTAAGAACTTTCATCAACAGGAGGATGGTACATCTTGCAAAGACAAGGATTTTTCCATTGCAAAAAGGGTAATATAGTAGTGACAAGTATTATATAATTAAAATTAGTCCCTCCCACACCCCCACACACAATAATACACTTGTTTCACTATTGTGCTGTCAGTAAAACACAAGTTTTTATAATAAAACATCCACTGACCTCCTCAAAGTCTAAGATACAGGATAGTGATCCTACAAATACTAGAATCCATACCCATAGTACATTATCTTTCACCCATCTTTAATGAACAGGAAACCCAAGAAGGAACCCCAGCATCAGTACAGAGACTATTCAAAGTTGTGTATGTGGGAGATGCAGGGGTTGGCAAGAGTAGTTTTATACACAGATTTTGCAGTGGCAGCTTCCGGTCTTCATACGCTGCCACCATTGGTAGGTTTCCCATCATCAGTAAAAGTGAGGCAAGTGAAGAGACAAGGAGGTGAGGTTTAAAATGTTAGGCTTAAGTATTTGGATAAATAATGACGGCTTATAAAACCACAGCATATTGAGGCTTCATTGGTGTGATGTAGCAGAGTATGCATTATTGCCTTCAGTGGAATGCTGGTCCATTGTAGTTAACTCTGTTCTCCTGAATATGCTCATACATCTATAATCTGCTAGAATGACTGAAGTTCATTATATTTGGCAAGGATAAGGCTTGAACCTAGAACAATTTGATATTAAGTCAGTAATGCCTACCACAAGGGCACACTAACTTTTCACACACATGGCTTTCATGGACTATACTCCCTAACTATAAGGCCCTTTAGTATAACTCAGTTCCTGTCATAAGCTATGTATGGTAATGGATTCCATTTCATTAAGTGATACTTGTATAAATAGAATACAGTATACTATATGGTTCTCATGGACTGTGTTAAAGTTAGCAAGTACTGTATAATGTACTTCATTATAATGTGGTCTGACTATAAGGTAATATACTCTATAGTTCCCATGGACTGTGTTATAATGAGGGAATATTGTATAATGTACTTCATTATAAGACACTCTAACTACAGAATGTTTCCAAGTGGCAGAGTGGTTTAAAGCATTCTCCATTACAACTCACTGCCATCTCACCTCTGTCTGTGCCAGTTCGAGTCTTGGATTCAGCCAGTGTGGGTATGTGAGAAAGCTTGCCGGTAGCTTCTCGTGCGTCGGTGGTTCTTTCCAGGGTTTTCCCGGGTTCTTCCTCCACCATTAATACTGGCCGCCATGTATAGCCTATTGTGTGCTGAAAAATGGCGTTAAACCCCACAACAACAGCAACAACAGATTGTTTACTGTATGGTTCCCATGAATAATGGGTACAGTAGAACCTGTCTTATAGACCATCCCTTCTGCCAAAAAATAATAGTCTCGAAAGACAGGTGGTCTCTCACAACAGGTCATAACACTTTATAATTAATAAATCAGTGCATGGAGATCCTGGTCTCTCAAAACAGGTAATTTCTCATAGCAGTGGTCTCTTAAGACAGGTTTGACTGTACTGTGTATCTTTATGAGTTGGTCTCACTATAAGGTGGTTAACTGTTTGATTCTAATGGAGCGTTTAGAATGAATGAGTACTTTATGGCTATTTCATCTTAAGATATTTTCACTGGTGGGGGGACAGGTGGCCAAGTGTAGGCACTAGATTTTACAGATCACTGACCTCTCACTTATGTCAGTATGGGTTCTAGTCTCTGGCTCAGCCAGCACGGTTATATGAAAAAGCATGCCAGTACCTTACCATGGTTCAGCAGTTCTTCCAGGGGTTTTCAGGGCTTCTTCCTCTACCAGATATACTTGCCATCATGTATAGTCAATCACGTGCTGAAAAATGGCATTAAACCTATTACAGCCACAGCAACTATAATGCAGTATATTCTTTGGTTCCCATGGGTAGTGTTAGTATGAGTTAGTATCGTAAGAAGAACATGTTATATCTTATTGAAGTTGAGAAAAAATGCCCTTTAAATTTGATTTCTTATTACACAGTTTAACATTCTGTTTGGGATTTTTGGTGTGTTTTTAGACACAAAATTACATGGAGGACAAACCTAAAGTCCATTCTGCACAGCATTGCAGATTTTATCTTTTCTTTAACAGTAAATTTTTATTTCAGTATCATTAAATTATCTAAAAGTACCTAATTCATATTAAATACTTCTTGTCAAACAAATTATGTACTTTTAAGTACGTTTAACGAAACTATCCTGAAATTTACTTAGTAACATATAGGTTCAAATAGATTAGATAAGAGTAGTTTACAATGTGTGACAGAATTTTGTCTTCAATGATAACTTGAGAAATTGAGACAATTTTTTTAAAATTTATTTTAAAGAATACAACAGACTGTAGTATATATAATGTACTGAAAATTAAAGTGTAATCAATCCTACTTGTTGCAGGTGTAGACTTTCAGATAAAGTCCCAGGTGATTGATGGTCATGTGATAGTCTTACAGTTATGGGATACAGCAGGCCAGGAAAGGTATGTTATTAGTACGATTGAACATCTAACCCTTTTAGTGTTCATGTCAATTCTGCAGGTTGAATTTGTTATACTGACTTAGAACTTTTCAGAACTTATTGTGGGGTTATAGTTAATGTGAGAATTACCATTATACTTGCTGATAAGACAAGTCCAACTGCACAGACAAAGATATGCCATTGCATAATGCGCCATCAGATCTGGGTCTTTGCAGTCTGTTAGGAGTAATCAGTAGAACAAACAATATAGACTCTGATATGCAGGCACATTATGCTATGGCAGATCAGGATTTTGTTGTTAGCAGTTTGACTTGACTTATAAGTGAGTATATATGGTATGGCCCAATAACAGTTGCATTATTAAAAATGTGGGGGCCCCGAGTGGCCGGGTGGTCTAAAGTGCTCTCTGTTACCGATCACTGCCATCTCACCTCTATCTGCGTGGGTTTGAGTCTCGGATTCGGCTAATGTGGGTATGTGAGAAAGCTTGCCAGTAGTTTCTCGTGGGTCGTTGGTTCTTTCCGGGGTTTTTCCGGGTTTTTCCTCCACCATTAATACTGGCAGCCATGTATAGCCTATCGTGTGCTGAAAAATGGCGTTAAACCCTACAACAACAACAACAACAAAAACGTGCAATCTTTAGATCATGTTACAATATTTAAATGGCCCACCAGAGCTCAAGCAGCTATATAGTCTTTGCTTTTCAGTTTACTGCTGCAGCCCTCGACTTCAAGAAGAACATTTTTCAGTGGCCCATGGTGTCAAAAAGGTTGGACAGCACTACCATACTCCTTTAGTTTCAAAGATATTTATTTCGGATTTAATTTTTCACAATTTTACATCCATATGTACTCTGTAGTTTAAACCCCAAGAAGGAACACATACACTGCAAGATGAAGGCACCTTAACATATAGCAATGTGTGTTGCTTTCTTTGCAAGTGAAACAGCATCTTGATTCCCACCAAAGAATATTACCCTTATTAGCAAGTGCATGTTCACTTTCTGTAGTTAGGTGTCATTGGGTCTTTTCTGTACTCATGTGAAGGGTAGTTACTTAGGATTAAATGATTTGACACTTCTTTTGGTGAGTACAAAGGTATCACTGGTTATGAATTTTACAACAGCAGCACCGGGCATTATGCCATGCCATGCTATATTTATGGTATTTAAATATAGAATTTTTTGATTGCAAATGTGAACTGTTGTCAAGATGAATTCATATAATTGTAAATTATTTATGTTTGATGGAGCATATAAGCTATTTTCATTAGTTCCTGATTGTTTTCACTTACACGGAGCTTTGATATCTTTTATGCAGTGCTTATGTGTACATAATTTTAATGTAACATGATTGACCTGAATGGATGCTTGGATTAAATGACAGCACAACACAGTGAGACGAAAGATGGAAGTTTATGAAATGAATTAATAAAAATATGTATATGCTCTACAAATACAGTGTGATTATGTCATGCTCTAAACATACGACTCATTCATTTGCTTTTCACTAACATTCACAAATAGGAAAACAAAAATGTGATTCATGTATTCTCATTTAATGAAGGTGAGATTCATATAATCTCATGTAATGAAAGTAAGATTCACATAATCTCATGTAATGAAAGTGAGATTCAAATAATCTCATGTAATGAAAGTAAGATTCAAATAATCTCATGTAATGAAAGTAAGTTTCATATAATCTCATGTAATGAAAGTAAGATTCACATAATATCATGTAAAAAAAGTGAGATTCAAATAATCTCATGTAATGAAAGTAAGATTCAAATAATCTCATGTAATGAAAGTGAGATTCAAATAATTTCATGTAATGAAAGTAAGATTCATATAATCTCATGTAATGAAAGTAAGATTCACATAATATCATGTAAAAAAAGTGAGATTCAAATAATCTCATGTAATGAAAGTAAGATTCAAATAATCTCATGTAATGAAAGTAAGTTTCATATAATCTCATATAATGAAAGTAAGATTCAAATAATATAACGTATTGAAACTAACTCACTTGTGCTCAATTGAAACAACAAAATCAATTGAAACAAACATATGACTCGTGACTCAGTCATTTGTACAGCCGTATGACTCATAAATACTTGTAAAAACTTGCAAAAGTGCCCATTGACAAACCACACAGTTCTCTTGAATTCTTGGGTTGGCCCACACTTGTGTTGGCCACACACACCCTTCATGGATCCACCATGTGCACCAAACTGGTCATATTAACAGGTACGAAATTAAAATCTATAGATACATGTTACTAAATTAAACTCTTAATATCAACTTGTAACAATTCAAAAGTTCATAACATTTCAAATCCGCGTAGTGGTAAAGGCGACATTTCACACTATGACATGAAAAACTGAATATGCTTCACATTTCAAATAAAATAAAAATGTAACACTTACCTCTATGGCTGTAGAACAAAAATGGAGAATGTACACTCCTTGACAAGATCCAAAAGACCAGTGTGTCAATTAGAGAAGAAACTTACCTTAAATCAACAGGAGAATGAGTATTAGTAAAGGTCAAATACCCATGCATACCATGCTTTTTGTGTCTCTCGCCGCAAGCAATCTACGACAAGATACATGCTAGTTCAGTCGCTTACCTAGAAAAACAGTTATCCACCCTAGGTAACATTGTATGTATGTATGACGAAAATTATCAAATCGTTCTAAGGCGAAACCAAGTTATTTCTTGCCTTATTCTGTGACACGTAACATGGCGATAAAATAGACTTGTTTATGATACTGTTGACTATTATCTGATGATTTGCATTATGATTTACAAAACTGGAATACATGAATTGCTGTAAATATTTGTCAAGACTCAATTCAAATTCATCTCTCTATGAAGGGTATGCTAGGATGTACTTTTTTAGTATGATCAGAAATATCAGTACCTGAGGATTTAGATGTACAAAATGGCCAAAGTTCTTGTAGTAATTTGAGTTTAATGTACATTCTGTTGAAAATAGCTAGCCAAATACCTTGTTTAACATACTGGTCTTGAAGAGAAACACTTAAAATAAAAACGTGTAAAAATGTCAGACAGTAAATAAGTAATGTATTGAACTGATTTTCAGTAAATATTTGCTTCATTTCTGTCATTTTTGTACATTTTTTTATATGCCTGTTAGACTGTTAATGTTGTTATGTGTGTTCGTACATCTGTCATGTGTCTCTTACAAATTTCATTTCTGCACAAACATTTGAGTTATCCGCACTTTACAGTTAACAAAATTTGTGGATGACTTGCACTTGGGGTAAGGAAGGACCTTATTGATTTTGGTGCCAGAATGTCAAATGTCAAGGTCACACTCATTTAAAGAATAAAAATGGTTTACGTGGAATAATATAGTTACACTTCACATACCTGAACTTAACTTTGTGAATGCCTTGCATTTGATGTAAGGAAGAAGCCTGTCGATTTTAAATTCAAAGGTAAAGGTCACTTTGACAAAAAAGAGAAAAATAGTTTCGGGACAAAAATGTTTTTTTTTCTTTCTTTCAATGTATACACCAATTCCTAAAAATGTCAATCTTCTGAATTGAGACATCATTTGTTTAAAAAATTTACAAAATTAAACAATGAATTAAACTTAATAGAACAATTTATTATTTTTAATTTTTTTTAAATGGATCAGCTATATATGAAACAAAGGGTACAAAATAATTACATGAATTATGTATACACCAGTTCCCAAAAATGTCAGTCTTCTAAATTGAAACATCAATTGTTTGAAAAATTTACAAAATTATATAATGAATTAAACTTTTATGAACAATTTTTTTTAAAATTTGTTTTTAATGGAACAGCTATATATGAAACAAAGGGTACAACAAAATAACATGAATTATGGCTGGCTCATTTTTGTCTATTCTCAGAAAACATGTTTTCTCTCTATCAGATTCCGCAGCATTACAAAGCAGTATTTCAGAAAAGCTGATGGTGTGGTTGTCATGTATGATGTCAACACTGAGGTCACTTTTACAAATATTCGCAGTTGGATGGACAGTATTAAGGTTTGATTATGACTTATTTTGTTTTGCGGGAGTTGTAGGTAGTATTCCCAGATTAATCAATCAGCTCTAATAAAGATAAAAGATTAAATTCTTCCCTCACAAAGAAAAGTAAATCTCACTATTTTCACAAGCATATAATTTTTATCAAATTAGTCGGAACACCAAATTTAGGAAAATGTAATGTCTAATAATGACTCTGATGCAGACAGAAAATGTGCAGTCCAGCATGTATATTTTACACAAATTTAAAAATACAAAAATATTATTTATAGTGCTTCGTGTTTATGTCGCTATGAAAACTCATAAACAAAAATTCATGATGGGCTAATGCAAGATTTCCCTTGAGTACTGTCATATGAGAGTCCAAAATGTTTGTTTATGTAAAGCAACAGCTATATACTTGTATGGAAAAAATACCTACAGTTTTTTATTAATTATAAATTCTGTTTATACACACACAAACACACACACACTTAAAACTCCATAAAACTAATTATATTCTTTTATTCTTTGCACCAATTGCATATATTTTTCTGCTATTTAAATATAGCACTAATATGGTAACTCTAACTTCAGTCACTCAGACACTTGGAATCTCTCAAACATGGAATAAATCTCACTCTTGTAACATTAGAAATTTAACAGTAACCCAGAACTTTGGCAAAACATTTTGAGTCATATTTTACGTTTTTTTTTTTTGTATTTGGCATACATTTGTCTTTTGTGCCTCATCATGATGGTGGTAGAGTTATAGAGTTCTTATCCTGTATGAATATTTCTAGGCATCTGGTCGTTTAATAGCATACGCATATGATATGGTTTTTGCAGTTCTCATAAAACTGCATGCATTATTTTGGATTGGGTGTATGAAACTCACATGACATTCACTAGGTGTATGAAAAGTGTCAGTGGCAAAGGCAAAAATGTAAAGAAATTCCATTCTATTGATTTGAAATTTATAATTTGACTCTTAGATGTATATTTGGAAAAACTTATAATGTTTTGACAATGTTAAGTATTTAAGCAAATATAACTTTTATTATAACATCAAGGGCAATATTATATCAATGGGAGATGAGTCTAGAAAATATTGCTGGCTTTGTCAATATAGCAAAATTTGTCTCCCATTCAGAAGAAGAACTGTTTTTATTTTACTGCTATGTTGGGAGGGGAAAATGAAGCTCCAGTGGGTAATAAATTCTTAACACTCCTTACACTATCTTTTGAGAGGGTTTATGAGATTTCACCCCCCGCTCCTAACTTACATATTTCCTGAGGCATTAGGAGGATGGTAAAATCTTCTAAGCCCTCTCAGAAGATAGTGTAACAAATATTATCCTAGTCTATCCACCTTTGTTAGGTTTTGTTTTTAGGTCTTGTTTTTTCAGGCACTGTGGTGGGGCATACATGTTCTATGAATAGACTTCAAGTTTAATTTAAAATCATTTGAATGTACAGCTAAATTGAATAATCCCTGATTTCTCTCCTTTAAGAAAAAAGAGTGCTCACTTATCTGACATATTTTTTTACTATAGTCACTTTAATAAGATGCTATCACTGTGTATGGTTGCAGATTTTTGAAAGTCATATTCAGTTGAATCTGTTTATTTGACATTTTTGAATACAGCAGTTTTTTTAAAATTCAGTTGAACCTGTTTATTTGGCAGGTTTGAAGGCAGCCGTTTTTGGCATGCTAATAAGAGAAAATGGAACATTGATGTAT
This sequence comes from Sinohyriopsis cumingii, assembly GCA_028554795.2. Classification (NCBI taxonomy): domain Eukaryota; kingdom Metazoa; phylum Mollusca; class Bivalvia; order Unionida; family Unionidae; genus Sinohyriopsis; species Sinohyriopsis cumingii. Next base: position 46,546,253 of record CM068836.1, on the reverse strand, counting down.
TTACTTTTTTTTTTTCCTTCTTAAACTTGAACAACAACTTTTGATAATTTCAGGATGGGTTTGAAGAGAAAGCTGTAATAGTGTTGCTAGGCAACAAGACAGATCTGGCTGAGGATGATAAATCAAGAGTTATAAAGATGAAGGATGGATCCAGACTGGCTGATGTAAGTCTATAAGCCTCCACCATATTGGGCCCTCGTCTGATTCCCAAATCCAATTTTAATTCTGGAACTTCACTGCTAGATGATGCCAAACAATGCAAGTTCCAGTCGATCAGAAAGGCCATTTAATTTGTTGTGGCAACATTTATTGTGACCCATTTTGTTTTAAATCTTTATGAAAACAGCTCAGATACTGTGAATTGACTTGTATTTCTGGGGTACCAGTTTTTTTTATATATCATGTTTGCAGTGAACCCAACCCTGCCACCTGGAGTAAGCATTTTCATTACTATATGTCTTGTAACCGTCTTCTGACCAGGTACCATAAAAATGTTCAGGACTTAGGGCATACAGTTGTATTGTACATGCTATAGCGAGAACAAAAAAATGAAACAGCATGAAAGGATGATACATTTTCACAAAAGGAATCTTTTTTTGTATGCATTCATTTGTATATTCTCTCTTGCTTCCGTTCTAACATACTGAAATTGGTTGTTATAGAGCACCACTGTCTCAGTAAATTTTGCTGCAAACTCTGCATCTTGACCCAATGAACTTGACATAACACAGCTTTGAGTATGACTGATGTAAATGTTAAGTTTCCTGTCCCATTTAGTGGTGTGCTGAATGTTGACTTAACCCTATTTCAGATTTTCTTTCTTATTACAAGATCCACGTAATGCATTAGGTGTATATAAACAGCAGCTTTCAGAAATGTTAAAGAATGAGTTCATCATATTCTTATGGATTACTGATCAACAACTTGAGTTAAATTGCACATGGATTACTGGACAACAACTAGAGATCCATCATGTTGTACATGGATTACTGATCAACAACTGGATTTCCATCGTATTGCACATGGATTACTGATAAAAACTGAAGGTTACTGATCAACGGCAGTAGGTCATCATATTACACATTGATTACTGAACAATAGTGGGAGGCCCATCATATTGCACTGGATTACTGAACAACAGTTGTAGGCCTATCATATTGCACATGGATTACTGATCAACAGTGGGAGGTCCATCATATTGCACTAGATTACTGAACAACAATGCGAGGTCCATCATATTACACAATAATTACTGATCAACAGTGGGAGGTCCATCATATTACACATGGATTACTGATAGACAGCTAGAGGTTTATCTTGTTCTCACAGATTACTAACCAACAACTGGAGGACCTATCATATTACACATGGATTACTGATCAGCATTGGATTTCCATGGATTACTGATCAGCAACAGGAGGACGATCATATTACATATGGATTACCGATCAACAACTGGATTTCCATCATATTGCACTTGGATTACTGATCAACAATTGGATTTCCATCATATTGCACATGGATTACTGATCAACAACTGGATTTCCATCATATTGCACGTGGATTACTGATCAGCAACTGGTGGACCCATCATATTACAAATAGATTACTGATAAACAACTGGATTTCAATCATATATTGCACATGGATTACTGATCAACAGTCTGAAGTCCATCATATTGTGCATGGATTAAAATGTATAACAGTGTGGTCATATTTACTCAAATTAAATATTAATTGTTGTTCTATATTTTAATACTAAAATAGTTCAACCAGAGTCTGTTTAATTTTTTTTAATGGCCTGCACCTTCAATGTCATAAAAAAAATTCCAGTCAAATCTTTTAATCACTATGGACTTTTACAGCAGTGGCAGGTACTAAACTGGGTCAAGAAAAGATGTTGGGTCTGTCATAGTAAATGGTGGGAAACTATGAATTAATTTTCAGCACTCACTGTTTTCACTGGGACATCACAGTTGCAACATTCAGTCTGTACTTGATCGCACCTTTGGGTTGACCTTGTACAAACATAATTTAACATTGAGTTTGCTGTTTGTATTTCTCGGGGCATGTAAATAATGATTCTCCAAAGGAAAAAGGATGTATGAGGATCCAAATGAAGTGAATAATTGCCATTTCAATGTATGTGTAACCAAATTTTAAAAAAATGACACCTGTTACTGCAATAAGTGGTTATGAATGCCTGCACAACCTGTATGACTTTTACGATAGTGGTCAACAACTGGAGATCAATCATATTACAAATGAATTGCAGATCAACAACTTGAGATCAATCATATTACAAATGAATTGCAGATCAACAGCTGAGGCCCATCATAATGCAGTTATATGTCAAGACTTTGAGGTAAGTTGACAATTTTTTGTATTAGGAATTGTAAATTCAAACTTTGTAATGGGAGTATCTTCCGACAACTAACCTTTCCTGTGGTACACTTACACCATGCGATCTCATGTTTAGTTAAGATGCATCAACAGGATCAATAGTATGAGAAATAACAATGAAATCCCATGGACTTCAGATTGCCTCCAACCCATATGCACATGTTTCTACACTTTTTAATAAAAGGAAAAGTACATTGGTTTGATTATTAGCCTTGTGAAAATTGCTATGTAATATCAAACAGATATTTATTTTTTGAAAAATGATTTCAGTTCTTTAGAATATTACTCTACATTTTGTCATTTGTCTGAATTTGTCTTATTTTATCTTCGAGGAAAACTGAAGATTTCATCAGCTTATTTGTTTAGAACAAAATGGACCCCTGGTTGTATAACTATGAAACTAAGGAGTTGTTTTTCATTCTTAATATTGTATCCATCTCCCACAAAAATCTCAATATTGTCAAAAATATCATAAGCAAGATAATGCAGAATCTAAATTTGAGGAAAAAAATTGAGACTTTTTATAATAATTCTCTTCATCATTTCTTTTGAATGAGTTTCCAGTTCTGATTTTTGTAGTAAAACATTTATTTAAAAATTCAGAAATCAGTTTGCACAAAGTCCAGACTTCTTTTGAACAACATGGTCACTATGTCTGTTCAGGAGTTTTAGTATGTACATGAAAAACCCAGACACTATGAAGGTGTTGCAGTGGGCATACTGGTAAATTACACTATATGAAGAGGAAGGAATGAAAGTAATCCTAAAAACAGTGAAATTGTTACATTTATCAAATTTTCTTTACTTTCAGAATTGTGGCAGATTTCAGCACAGTAATGACCTGTCCAATAGTGATACTAGCCTTGCATCGAAATTGAATCCTTTAAAAATATTTCCTCCAGTTCAGAAAGAAGACGTGATATCAGTAACAGTACAATATATGTAAAGGTTATAAGCTCAAATTAAACAACTATACCCTGTATGAAAAATAAAGTACAGTTATTGTATTGAAGTTACATTAGATTCAATGAATAAAAATGGAATTATTTGTATTATTTGTTGTTTGTTAATAGTTATTTGTTAACATCAGTATTTCCTCAGAATGAAAAAAACTGTTCTTTTATGTATTTTTGAGGCCAGGGGCCTTTGATAAATTTGAAGTTTATGAACATGATGTTAAGAATTTTACAAATTTTCAAAATGTTTATATGTTGGAGGTAGGCTGTTAGAAACAATCTCTTAAAGCAGGCCAGTTGTTTGGTACTGTGTCAGAAGTAGGCAAATTGGGCAGTCTCTTACAAATAATTACAGCAGGCAAGATGTTTGGTACTGTGTCAGAGGTAGGCAAATTGGACAATCTTTTACAAATAATTACAGCAGGCAAGTTGTTTGGTACTGTGTCAGAAGTAGGCAAATTGAGCAATCTCTTACAAATAATTACAGCAGGCAAGTTCCCTTTTATGCATAAATCTGAATACAGTTAGAACATAATCATTTATTTGTACTCAGCTTATGATGGTAAGATCACTCAAAACCCACAAATGAAATTTGATTGGCATGTTTTTATCCTCCTGGAACAAGGTTAGAACTCTGGACCATTCTCAGTAAAGCAACTTAAGATTTTAAAAAAGCATTTTGAAAGACTTTTTGTGGTCTTTTTTTTATAGCTAACCTGGTCATATACCAGAAAACCTGATCAAATAGTTTTGTCCTTCTGTAATCCATTGTCCGTTCATATGTTACCACTAGTTTGTTATGGCTACTTTTTCTAAAATACTTTATGCAAAATTTACACAAACATTCATGGTCTAGTTGATTCTAAATGATATTCCTGTTGCTTGGACAATCTGTATGGCCATCACATTGGCCATATGGAAAATCTTAATTATGCTTCTTCTCTTGAATGAACAGACATATCAGCATGGCAATTTCACCAAAGGACTTCATATGATGACAAAATGGTGCCAATCTGGCATCCAATTTATCAGCATGAAAAAACATCGTGAAATCTTGTTGTATCTACTCCTCCTGAATTAGTTTTCACTGAAGGATTTTTTAAAATGATATTTAGTTGTTCCAAAATCAGAAAGGTACAAATCTGACTTGCAGTATGGCTGCTACATAGGCCATCTTGAAAGTCTTATCACGATGTCTCCTACATGGATGGTCATATCAACATGGGGTTTTCACTGAAAGACTTCATATGATGCCCAATTGGTGCTTAAATAAAAATGGTGCTGACGTGACAGCCAATATGGCCACTGTGGCAGCCATCTTGAAAATCTTATTGCCACTCCTTCTGAATGGATGGTGAAATCAAAATTGGGTTGTCACTAAAAGCCTTCTTATGATGTCCAGCTGGTACTAAATGAAACTGGTGTTGATTTGATGTCCAAAATAGCAGCAGTCTTGAAAATCTTGTTAGTTATTGCTGCTCCTTCAGAATGGATGATAATATCAAGGGGTTTTCACTAAAGACTTCTTACCATGTCAGTTGTTCCTGATGAAAATGATATCAATCTGATATCCAACATAGCCACTACAGTAACCATCATGAAAAATCTTATCACTATTCCTCCTACATGGATGGTATTGTTAACTTGGGGTTTTCACTAAAAGACTTCTTATAATGTCATGTTGATCCTAGATAAAAATGGTGCTGTTCTGACATCCAGTATGCCTATCATAGGAGCCATCTTGAAAATCTTATTTTCACAATTACACCTGAACAGAAAAATTATATTGACATGTGGTTTTCACCAACTTCTTATGGTGTCCATTTGTACTTAAGACGGCACTCTAAAGTTTATTTTTGTATGTAGTGTTAGATTTTTAAAGAAAAGAATTTGCCAGGATTTCCTGACTGGTTATTCAGTCTGTTGCAAAAAGACCTCGTATATCATAGACATCAAATATGGCCTCCACACAGAGGCCAACTTAAAACCTTGTTATTGCTACTCCTTCTGAATGGATGGTTGCATCAACATGAGGTTTTCACACCAAAAAAAACATCTTGTGATGTCAAGCTGGTCCTGAATGAATATGATGCAGAAGTGAGGTTCAATATGGCTGCCAAATTGGACATCTTGAAATCTTATCAATACTCCTCCTGAATGGAATGTCATATTGACATGGACTTTTAACCAAAAGATTGTTTATGATATCTAGTTGGTCCTACATGAAAATGGTGCCAATCTGATATCTAATATAGCCACCAAAGTGAACCACCTTGAAAATCTTTTTTTCACCATCCTTTGTAAATGAAAAGTCTTTTTGACATTGGGTTTTCATCAGAACATTTCTTATGGTGTCATTGGTCCTTAATGAAAACAACTAATACACAATATGGCCACCAAGTGGCTAATTAAAATTTTTTTGTTGTCTCTAATTCAACCAAAGAGAGGGCTATATAAACCTGGGGTTTTAACCAATCAACTTCTTATGATATCTGGTTGGTCCTAAATGAAAATTGTGCCAGTTGTATATCCACTATGGCTGCCATGATTACTGTCTTAAAAAATCTTTGTTACCACTTCTCCTGAATGGATGATCATTGTGACATGGGGTTTTATCAAAACACTTCTAATGATGTCTACTTTCTCCTAAATGAAAAGCTGATTCAAAAATATTGTTATCATTGAAAAATATCAGAGATGGATTTAGTAAACAAGAAATTCCTTTTGTCCAAAAGAGTAGTATGTTTGAGGGACCCTTGTTGCTTTTTTCCTCAGTGTAAATTATGTACTAAGTTTATTTTTGTGTAAAATAAAGTGTTCACAAGTGGAAAAGATTGTGTGCCATTGGCCTTCAAAAGGTTTTAATCTTGTATTAATTAAGAACAAAGTTGAATTGATCTTTGTACTATGTGCTGATACACTCTTTTACATTTAAAAATCATTTAGGATCTCAAAAATCTAACTGACAGTGGTTTCAAGGAACCCATTATGTATTATATTTTGAATATTACAATTTTACATCAGAAACATATTTTGAAAAACTGTGAAATGTTGCAGTATTTGGATTTTTATAGATCTTATTTGTTTTAAATTTAAAATGTGTGGTAGTATATACTAAGTGTCAGTATTAGCTCTGGGATCTTGCATGTTTTGGCAGTAACTGCAGATTTTGACCTGTTGAAGAAATTGTTTAAAGCTCATAGTATATAAAAGATTGGGCACACTGTCTGATGCATACAAATGGAATTCTGTATTAAATACCAGAAACATAAATGTGCCGTAAGAGTTTAATTAAAAATATGATGATATTCAAAATATTACCCACATGTATTATGTTCTATTTATTTTCTCTGAGCAAGCACAGCTTCTGTGCAAGGTGTTTGCATTATTCAGTATTTCCAATTATTGTCCTGATAAGTCCAACTTATTATTTACTGCAAATATTGCCGACACATGAAAGAGTTACACATGATAAAGGGAGACAATTTAAAAGTGTCAGATCTTTCTTGGACGATGAACTTGGCATTATATTACATTTACCATCCTTGTTTAGTTATGCAGTGATATGCATGTCTTGTTTTTTTTAATCAATGCATATTAAAGAAGATATTCATACTGCTAATATAACTTGCAATTATGACGTGAGACCAACCTTTTTGTCAGGGATATTTCTAGAGGTGCAGCTTTTGACTGCTACACTTATGACCTTGAGGTGGAATTACACAGCTGCTGAAAAAGTAATTCAAAGCAAAGTCTTAAGTAAAGTTCATTTTGAGCATTTATTGTTCAAATCAGCATTATTTTTCATAATCAAGTAGATTTATTTCTTATGTCAGTCCTTGATCGCTTATATAGAAACATCAAATTAAGTAGTCAAATAGGCTTTTAATGAGGGTCATATGAATTAGGTGAATTTCGCTGTGGACCATATCAGGACTAGTGAACATGAGTTACAATTATAACAATATGGAAAGCCAATACAACACACTGGTGGTAGTATTTCTACAAACAATTAATATAAATACCCTATACACTATGGTAAATCTGGGAAGACAAAATGCTTTATCTGCAAAGACGAAGTGAATCTGAATAGAAAAGGACTCTGTCTCTGAAGAGAAAAATATTCTATCTTTGAAGATAAGAGTACTCTATGTGTGAAGAGAAACAAACTTTTTCCTATCAGAGGTCATGATGATATAATATCATGAATTATCACAACTTGTGACATCATGTCGGCAAATTAAAAGCATATGAAATGGGAATCATGTGATAATATCTGTAGCACAGCAACAGCTTAATAAAAGTATCTTAAATACCAAAAAACTTAATGTGATAAATTTTGCTATTTTCTACTCCCCCGACTAATTATATAAGTCTTTTCATCAGCCTCTGTTGATTTATATAAGTTTAATTTGATGCACAACCTTTAAGCAGCCTCAAAATTAATTTATTTTGGACAATTCCAGGAATAACAGGAAATGGGGGTGGGGCATGTGATTTTCTGAATTGTTTGATTGTGGGTGTTTTATATTATCCTCCCAAAATTTTAAGTTTTGGAAATACAATTTGTGTTTTTATTTCTTATTGGCAGGAATATGGTGCTTTATTCTATGAGACTAGTGCTAAAAGTGGACATAATGTTGCAGAATCCATGAGAGGTCTGGCAAGGTAAGTGACATCAGGATAGATAGATACACATATTGCACAATGTCTTTGATCAGAAATTAGATATCCTAAGAAAAGACCCATGAACCCGAGATGGATGTTCTGGTACAGGTCTGGCATTGCTGGTCCCTATTGTTCTGTATAAAAATCATACCCCTAAAGCTTTTAACATTTTCAATAATAAAACTACTTTGTACACCACCTGGCTACACGTATGACATGTCATTTTATACGTTTTTCATTGAAAGAGAAATATAATTTGTATTATAACGGATGCATCACTGCATTTTATATCCATTTTTTAGGGAGTGATACTGGTGAATTATAATTTTAGTAACAGGCTGACATGATATCTACATGGTTTTCCACAAAAATACTTCTTATGACGTCTAGTTGGCGCTGAATGAAAATGGTGCCATTTTTTACATCCATTATTGAGACAACTGTGGCCATTTTGAAACTTGTTATTGCTACATGGATGATCACATCATATAATTCAATATCAACATTGAATTACTACTAAAAGACTTCCTATGATATTGAATTTCTACTAAAAGACTTCTTATGACATCTAGTTTGTCCAAATGAAAATGGTGATAATTTGATATCCAATATGGCCTCTGTGGCAGCCATCCTTAAAATCTTGATATAGCTACTCCTGAATAGATGGTTGTATCAGTATTGGGTTTTCACTGAAAGACTTCTTATGATGTCTTGCTGGTTTTGAATAAAATGGTTCCAATCTGGCATCCAGTTTGGCTACCATCTTAAAATCTTGTTATCACAACTCTCCTTGAACATAAGGTAATATTATTTTGGTATTTTCACCAGTAGACATTGTATAATGTCCATTTGGTCTTAAATGAAAATGATTATGATCTGACATCAAAACAGGCCCCCAATGGCAGCCATCTTGAAAATCTTGTATATTGCTACTCCTCTTAAATAGAAAGTCATATCATGCTATCTCTATTCTTCTTGACACGGATGGCTGTATCAACATGGTGTTTTTGACCAATAGACTTCCTACGATACCTAGTTGGTCTGAAATGATAATGGTGACAGTTTTGTATCCAGTATGGCTGTCATGATGAAAAATCTTCTTGTCACGATTCCCCCATGATGATTATAAGATTTGTACACAATTCCTAAATGAAAATGGTGCCAGCCATACATCTATAATGGCTGCCACATTAACTGTTTTAAAAGCTGAAATCCATTATGTCTACCATTGCATCTAATTTGAAAATCTTGTTTTCATTGAAGAATAACATAGATGGTTTCAACACTCAACAGTTAAAAGGCAGAAATGATCTTATCTTTAATTCCTGGAAATTCATTTCACCCCGTTCAGTGTCAGTCCCTTAAAGCGACTCCTGTTATTTATTGTTATTTATTACAATATACATGTATCTAGAAATTAAAATAATATTCTGATAAAGATGCCAACATAGAAAAATAAACAAAGTAAGAATTAAACACAATAAAATATAATCTCATGTAGTTATAATTACAATGGTATTATGAATAACAAAAGTTTATTTTTAAAGTAAACATAATTCACATTAGGGGAGAGGGAGAGGCAAAGAGAGGTTGTTTACTGCTGTCAAGTGAGTGGCACTTTGAAAATATTGTAATTTGTCATAAAGAAATCCCAGGTAAAACAAGCATGGTTAAAGACTTATAACAGTGTTATGAAAGGCATTCTTTAGTCTTAACTTACATGATTAATTATTGAGCATTGATTAGTGTTGACTTAATAGGTGATAACAATTAATCAGCTGTTAGTAGAATCCATATCATCCAAGTTTACCGTTAGCAAAGCTTTTTGAAATGTATTCAACCAACCACACATAAAATGACTGTCCATCACACATATGTTATCATACCATCATGACAACTCAGAATCTTGTGGATTCTTTTTATTTAATATCTTATAATTTTTTTGTTCCTACATTTCTTACCTTTAACATATAAAATATCTTTAAAATGTGAATATTTACATAGGTTCCTGATGGATATACAGTCAAAATTTTTGGACCTATTTAAACCAGACACTTCTATTCACAGCTCTACTTTTTCATCCAAACATTTCCTGATGATGGATAAGCAGTGTTTTACTGTATGTGTTTGCATACATACATATATATATATATATATATATATATATATATATATATATATATATATATATATATATATATATATATATATATATATATAGTGTATGCATTGTTATGTTGTTGGACAATCATTAGAGGTGTGAAATCTTATTTCCTGCACTTACCCCAAAAAAAACAAAATTGGTCTGAGCTATAGACATTAATACATAAACCCCATCATTATATGCTTTGGTTGGTAGCATGTCATCACATGGTACCTTTAAAACCAAATATGTGAAGCCTAGGCCAGAATAAAACCAAATATGTGAAGCCTAGGCCAGAATAAAACCAAATATGTGAAGCCTAGGCCAGAATAAAACCAAATATGTGAAGCCTAGGCCAGAATAAAACCAGATATGTGAAGCCTAGGCCAGAATTAATGGAAAAAGACTCACAACAACTTTTGTTATTAGAAGACCCATTTATGGACATGATACAATAAAGCATCACCATTCAATTTTACAGCAAATGACTATTAATTAGGTGTTTCATATTTTTGAGGTAGCAAGTCGACTTGTTGTCAGTTAATAATTAATTTTGCAAATAATATAGTGGAATAAAGTACTGTTGTTGTTGTGAAATTCTGTAGTGTAAATTTCTGAAAGAAGAACTAGTTTTTTTTCTATAAATAATTAGTTTGATAGAAAATCAGTTAATCATGGAAAGATAATACTAACTCTAAGACAGGAGCCAAAAGTGTGAATTTTTTGGTGCATTAAATAATTAACTATATCAATATTATCTCTTTTTATCACAAATTGTTTTTTTTTTATAAATGTGATTATATTAAATTAAACAAATGGATAAATGGTAGTAATGTTAACATTGGGGTGAAAATATCCATGAGGAGAGTAATTCAGAGAAATAAATCTGAAATTTTTGCTTAATCAGAGTGAAATCATTTTTAAAACCTCGACTCATTGACTAATTATGTAGAGCAGCTATAAACATTTACGGGCATAGCAGCCTTTTTGCCATGCAGTTTTCATGGCAAATACACATAGACGTTAAATAGTTTGGGGGTAAGGGGTCGTCATATCAGTGCTACAGTACATATTAATGTTTTTTCTTTGTAGCTTATTAAGGGAGAAAGAAGACAGAGAAATTGAGAAATCTTTCAGACTTGATGAAAATGAGGCAAAGAAGAAAGGTTGCTGCAGATGATAGATACAAGAATGAAACAGATGGAACAAAACATGACTCTTAATGTAAAATATGAATTCTACAACATTTATCCATTGCAAATATCACAGACCCATATTGCCCTAACTTCATGTGCCAGTAGGTCAGGTGGCTGGTTTGATTTGATGTCTTGCAAGACGAGAGAGCAGATCTAGAAGAAATACAGTTAGGTGTCTAGATCAAACACTTTAAAGACATAGAAGTAGTAGTAGAAGTTGGTGACCTTCAACTGCCATTCTTGTTGACTGTTGCAGTGTGCACACAGAACATTCTATTATCCAATATGAAATGAGATTATAAAAGTTAATATTTCGTGATATCTGTTTGCTTAAAAGGATGACTTAAAATAATTTTCAGTGTGTGGAAATACAATAGTACAAGATGCATTTTGACATTTACAATTTGAAAATAGTGCCTGGTTTGTATGCATATGCCACATATCTTATGCATATCTTATGCATACTTCCACTGGATATTTGGACATTGCATAAATGCTTTTGATAATAGCTGTCCAATTACACATAATAGATGTCCAATTACACATAATAGATGTCCAATTACACAATTAAAAAGAGCCTCTTCTACTCCCAGAATTCCAGATCAAACCAGCCAAGGTTACTTAGGATTTAAAGTGAAAGGCATGCAATCCGATCTACTGGCACTCTATGCAATGGTGAATCTCGGTCTATTTTTTTGTTTTAGTTTGCTGTCAGGTTGATAATATGTGGTGTAAAGATACATCATTCTGGTATTGGAATATGGGGTTATTATCTTAAATGTATGTTTCCATTAATACGAGTATTCCAAGAACTCCATGTTTTGCATGTGAGAGCAAAACCTAGGGAAGCACCAGTAAAACTTTGTCCTAAATGCTTACTGTATTTAATTATGAACATGGTGCACCCAGCTGTTAACAGCCTAAAGCCATATATGTTACTTCAGTTAGATAATACCCTGTGACCTCTGAGCCATTTCTCAGGCAGCAACAGCAACCCACAAAAATGTTACCATTAATGTAGGTGAATCACACATACATGTACAACTTTTGTCATTATTCTTAAATCGAAGTCTTAGATTATTAGGAAGGTTGTTATCGATAGATATAATATCAAGTTTATATTTTCACTGCAATTTTTTAATGGGATTATGAATAAAGTTTTTTTTTGACAGAGTTCTTCTGTAAAGGATCAAAAAGTGCGTAGGGGTAGTGAGGATTTAGAGGTATTAGATTGATCCCCAAGACAAAAGTATAGAAATTGTGCATTCCTCAAATGTATAAAAAGAATTTCAGCTGAATGTAAGCCACCTTCTTATCATGTGATCTTTGATCATTGACAGAGATAGTGAAGTGCATGTATACTACAACTGACCACTGGGTTAGACAAATATGTGACAAATAGCACTAAACATAATTGGACAAAATAAAATCATTACTTTATTTATCAGAATTCCATGTACCTGTTGCATGCTTTGAAAATAAAAGGTAGGTTGTTTCCTTCGTAAAACACAAGTCTTAAATGTAACTGACAACACAGTCACTACTGACATATCATTAATAGTGTCCTTGGTTAAAGCAAGCAGACAGTTTGTAACCAAAGCAAGTCAGGCAGGGAATGCAGCTTAGTTTGGAAGTCATATACTGTGTAATTCATAAGCAGATCAGATTTGGCACTGTTTGTTCAACTTGAGATTTCAAGTGAACAGCATGGACTCTGGTCAGGTGATGTATAATGTGACATCATATCTGGGTGTAGGCTGTTAACAGCTGGGTAAAGATTGTCCTTGGTTAGATATTAAGTTATTTCAAAACGTTGTGTTGTGTGATACTGCCATCGCAAAGTGATCTTTTTATTCCATTTGTGTGTGATACTTCCTTGACAATGTGATCTCTTTAGCTTTACTGGTCATAGACCAGAAGAGTTTATGTGATAGCCTGTTGTCTATCATCCTTCATCTGACGTCTATCTTTGGTCATCCATTTGTCATTTAGCACAATGTTTTATCACTAATCCTCCTAAACTGTATGGAGATTAGCAATGATGGTCTAGTTGGTGCTGATCTGTCATCCATTATGACCACCACAGCAGAAAGCTTGAAATCTTGTTCTTACTACTTCTGAGCAGTGATATCAAAATGGGGTTTTCATCAGAAGTCTTTTTGTGATGTCTAATTTGTTGAGAATGAAACTTGTGATGTTTGAACAACCAATGCGGCTAACACCATGGCCATCTTGAAAATCTTGTTTTGCTACTTCTCTTCGATGGAAGGCCATATCGGCATGGGGTTTTCACTTAAAGACTTCTTATGTCATGTTGGTCCTAAATAAATATGGTGTGGATCTCACATCCGGTATGGCCACCTCAGCACTCCTCCTGAATTGAAAGTTATGCCTACATGGGGTTTTCACCAGAAGTCTTCTTATGATGTTATGGTGATCCTAAATGAAAATGGTGCTAATATGACCACCAAAACTGCCACCACAGTGGCCATCTTGAAAATTTTGTCATTGAAACTTTCCTATGATGGATAGCCATATCGACATGGGATTTACACAGAAAGACTTATAGTTTGCTTTAAATGAAATAGTGACTGCAGTTGTCAGAATCTTGTTATCACTACTCCTCAGTGGAAAGAAACATCAACATGGTGTATTCACCAGAAGAGTTATGATATCAAGTTCTTAATTAAAATGGTGCCAATCTGACAGTGGTGCCCATTTTTTTAATCTTGTTATTTATTATTGTTATTGGATGGTCATGTCGACATAAGGTTTTCACCAAAAGATGTTTGATGATGTTGAGTTGGTCCTAAATGAAAATGGTGGTGATCTGACATCCAGTATGGCCACTATGGTCATGTCTACCTGGCTCTGGTTGGTCATGCATGAATATGGTGCTGGTCTGACATCCAATATGGCCGCTATGGCAGCCATCTTGAAAATCTTGCTTCTTCTCCTGAATGGATGGTCATGTCTACCTGATGTTTTCACCAAAAGGCTCTGGTTGGTCATGCATGAATATGGTGCTGATCTTACATCAAATATAACTGACATCGGCTAATTTTAAAATCTTGTTATTGCTCAGAAATATCAGATGGTTTTGACACTGTGCAGTTAGTAAGGAAGAAATGTTCTTGAATTCCTGGAAATTCATTTTGGACAGTAGAGCGTCAGTCCCTTCAAGGAACTATTGTCCCACTTGTGTGGACTACTATGACAACGTTATCTCTTTATTACACTTGTGTGTGATGCTGCCTCGACAGTGGTCTCTTTATTCATCTTGTGATGATATTGCCATGACAAAGTGATCATTGTATGCCACACTTGTGCCACTATCCCACGATAGACGATGGAAAGAAATTCACAGAAAGCAATGTAACAGATAAAGAGTCACACTTTTACCTGGAAAATAAAGTCACATTAAAAACAAAATCACAGGATTATTGTTGTAAAACAAATTGGATGAGATAAAATGAAACTGTACAGGACTTGAAGTAATATATTTTTATTATAATTTGTCATAAAATTCAGCATATTTATTAATGATAAAGCAAGTTTTTCAAATTTTTTTTTAGCTTGCAGAATAACTTTTCACTGATTTTACTGTAAAGAAAACATAGTATAATTAGACTTAACAACTGTTGACTTTTTCCCTGAAACTGCTTTTGCTTGTGACTTTATTTTCTGTGACTTTCTTTCCTGGATTTACATATCAAAGCGATTATTATATCTACTTGTGTGACATTAAAGCGATGACAAAGTAATCACTTCTTCCCTCTTGACTGACTGTGCAATGTCAAAATGATTTCTTTATCCCACTTGTCTGAAACTGCCATGATAAAGTGACTTCTTTATCCCTTTTGCTTTCACATGCAAGACAAAATTACAATAAAAGAAAAGATTCCTAAAAAATATAAACATTTGTTTTTGTGCAGCTGATCGTCACCAATCAAGTTTTGAGTGATAATCTAAAGATGGGAGAATTACTGGATGAGATCAAATTGAAAAGCTTCAAACTTTTGACATTTTTGTGTAAATTTGACCAAAAACAAACCTCCAAGCCCCCCAAAAAACAAAACACCAGAATTTCTAATTTCTACATAACATATTTACAGCTCCATAGTTTGCAATTGAAATGTTTTCTGACAAGGGTAGGAAACAAGATAACATATTGCAAGTTTTCTGTTGGGAGAGGCAGATGTTTCGCAACAATAATCGATGGTATAATCTGTCATTCCAATGTGTCAGCCATTACTAAAAATAGATTTTTAAAAAAAGACTTTACCAAAATAGCGGAACAGAATTTTACCAAACTTGACAGAAAGCATCCTGGCATGTGCTCCCAAAGCAATGTACCTGTTTGCACAAACCAATGTACTTATTTGTTCAAAATTGGTTACCAGACATTAACCTGTTCGAGACGTTTTTATAATCAGTGGTCTTCCATAAATGAATACTTATTTTATGTTTCATGTAAATAGACCTATAAATGATCATGTGAAGAGATTTGAAAAGAAATTCTCCTTTCTCAAAAAGATGTACACACTGTTTATTGTTATTTATCTTGTTTTAATCCATACTAGACTCTATATTGCAAATATCCCTCAGGAGGAAAGTGTATTGTGCGACTGTCATGAATCTCGTGTAAATAGAATTTTTAAATGTTTATAGTACTTTTTAGTATTAAGTTTTAAGCACATTTTTATCTCATCATGCATTGACGGGTAACTGTCTCAGAGTTTTGTCCTGAATGTTTTTTTTTCTTTCTATTTTGTTCTTTGTATGATGTTGGTTAAATTTTGTGTTTTTTTTTAATATAATCCCAACAGTACTTAAGTAGACCTAGATTTAATATATCATTGTGTGACCAACTAACTATACAGCTTCCTCATGCAAGAATTTAGGAATTCCATCATATATGCTATAATACGAATCACACTACATGTGGATGCTAAGTTGACAAGTACATAATGTGCCATCAGTTAAGGATTTGCGAGGTGTCAGATTGGGTGTTTTACACTTGTTAAATGTTGTATTGTACATGGTATTTCCATGATCAAGGATAAAATTGGATGTTTCCATTCATATTTTAAAGTTCAAATTATATATATATATATATATATATATATATATATATATAAAATAGACACTGATTTTACCTTCTAAACTACTTGGAGAATTATCATAAACTTTGACAGGCCCATTCATCTTAAGATCTGGTTGGCTCCTAAATGAAAATGGTGGTGCTTGAACATCCAGCATGGCAACCCCACAATGACTGTCTTGAAAATCCTCCTATCACTACTCTTCCTGAATCAGTGATCATATTGATATGGGGCTTTCATTTCAAGACTTCTTAATATGTCTAGTTAACTCTAACTGAAAATGGGGCTAATCTGATGTCCAATATGGCCACAATAGTGCTCTACTGCCTGAATGGAATATCATATAGACATGGGGTTTTTGACGGAAAGACTTTTAGTCGGTCCTAAATGAAAATGGTGCCAATCTGGTATCCAGTATGGCTGCCACAGTAGCCATCTTGAAAATCTTGTTTTGGATACTTCTCTGGAATGGATGGTCATATCAACATGGGGTTATCTCTGAAAGACTATGTTTTCTAGTTGGTCCTAAATGAAATGGGGCTGAGCTGATTTCCAACATAGCCAAGACAGAGGACATCTTGAAAATCTTGTTATTGCTACTTCTCCAGAATAAATGGTCATATCAGGATGAGGTTTTCACTAAAGGACTTCTTACATGTGTAGTGAGTTTGAAATTAAAAAAATGGGGCCAATCTGATGTCCAATGTAGCTGATACTGTGGCCAGCTTAAAAAAAATTGTTATCACTATTCCTCCTGAATGGATGGTTACATCAACATGGGGTTTCACTAAAAGACTTCTTGTCATATCTAGTTATCTTTTCACTACTATTCCTGAATGGAAACCGATACTGACATGGGGGTTTTCACCAGAAGACTTCTTATTATATATGATGGGTCCTAATGAAAATGGTTCTGATTTGATGTCCAATATGACCAACAGACTGGCCATCATGAAAATCATGTTATCACTGCTTCTGAAAGAAAAGTAATGTTGACATGTGGTTACATCAAATAGACTTCTTATGACGTCTGTTTGATCCTAAGTGAAAATGGCACCAATCTGATGTCTCTGAGGTGGCCGATATGGTGGCCATCTTGAAAATATTTTGTTATCACTGCTATTCCTGAATGGAAGTATTGTGATGTATAGCTGGTCCAAAATTAAAATGATGTCAACGACAGTGGTCATCTTGCTAACATTATCACTACTCCTCTTGAATTGATGGTCATATATCAACATGGAGAATTTACTAAACATCTCTTGATGTTTAGTTGGTCCTGATAGTGCCACTAAGACATTCAGTATGTCTGACACAGTGGCCACCTTGAAAATCTTGTTATCATTATTTCTTTTGAATATCATATCAGCATGGGGTTTTCACTGAAAGATTTCTTATGATACCCATTTGGTGATAAATGAAAATGGTGCCAATGTGACATCCAATATGGCCACCATGGCAGCCATCTTTAAAATCTTTATCGCTACTCCTTCTGAATGATGGTCAGATCAAAATTGGGTATCATATCAAAATGACCAATCTGACTAATAAGATAACTGTAACAATGGCCATTTTGAACATCATGTTATCACTACATCTCTTTAATGGCTGGCCATATTGACATTGTGCTAGCAACAAAAGACTTCTTATGATGTCTCGCTGGTACAAAAAAGAAGTGATGCCAATCGGATAATAAATATAGGGTTTCCACCAGAATACTTATTATGATGCCTTGTTGATCCTAGATGAAAATGGTGCCATGTTGATTTTAAAAATATCCACCACAGTAGCCAATTTGAAAATCTTTTTTTGAAGAATATCAGAGATCATTTGAGCACTCTGCAGTTAAAAAGAAGAAATGATCTTGTTTTGAATTTCTAGAATTTTTTGCAGCCTGTAGAGCATCAGTCCCTCTTATGATGGACCACTCTAGTGGCCTGGTGGTTAGAGTGTCCCATGGATGAGGGAGGTCGTGGGTTCGAATCCCGGCCGAGTCATACCAAAGACTTATAAAAATGGTACGAACAGCTGCCTTGCTAGGCGCTCAGCATTAAGAGGTTAGTGTTAGGACTGGTTGGCCTGGTGTCAGGATAATGTGACTAGGTGGGACATCATGCTACATGTCAGCAGCATGATGCCCCATTGCTAGACATCACTTTAAACTGCCACACTGCAGACATCATAGTGATATATAACTGAAAAATTGTTAAAGCTAGATTAAAAATATAAATCACACACACACACTCTTATTATGCACAAATTGTCAAATTCCTGTGTTATACTTTTCATTTGACCAATGATATCAAGCAGACAGCACAGACAATGATCAGCTAACTTATTATGTGACAAGAGATCAGGGTCTATACAGTTCCCAGATAAATCCATCTTATACATTAGTAAACACTGTATGTATTATTTTGGTGCTGACAAAATAGGCTCTGTAGATAGATTTCGTTATGGGGAGGGGAATGGGCCAAAATTGGGTCCCAGTGCCAGTGAAAATTTTCTCCAATTATGCAAAATTCCAAAGTTTGCAATTTACTCCTGAAACGGTTCTCCAAGATTAGTCTAATTCATTTCCATAATGATGGGCACAGGCACCATTTCTGCTTGCGCAAGAAATATCCTTGTTGGCATTGTGAAGATTATTTATTTAACTTTTGAAATCCCATCATCATCATTGTTATTACTTTTTTGTTGTACTTCAGATATATCAATTTCATACTGAATCATTCCATTAAATTTTATTTTAATATGTAGTTAGTTTTTATCTCATCCCGTGATTTTACATGAAGATGTCCAGATAAACACTATGCACTGATTATATGTATAGAGCTGAATAAATACTAAATAATTCTTAAAAAAACTAGATTGTTGTAGTTGGCCCTACAATATTTTTTAAAGCAATTTTTTGTCTCAATCCCTATTTAGTAGTCCCATTCTCTCTCCAAGCAAAAGGATCAAATCTAAACTACACTGATAGTTTCTATCCAGAGTTACAATTGAACCCTAGCAAGTGGGCAAGCAAGAGTTATCCTTAGTTTCAGTTATTTCTTAATTAAAACTGTCCTTTCAGGTTGGATAACCCTAGATTTGATATCTATTACACAAAAAGCCAATAATAAGTTATGTCCTGCTAAAATACCTGATTTGTAGACAAATTTGTATAATTGAATGATTGATGGAGTTTAAATGTTTGCCACAGCTATGTAGTCTTTAATTGTAAGCTGGAAGGGTTAACTTTTGTTTCTAAACAAGGGACCAGGGATATTGAGTATTTAAGTGGGGACTATTATAGTCATTTACAGCTTGTTCTACAAAAATTATACAGGTTACATCAAGCTTGATAAAAAAGAGGCAGTTTGTGAGATCCCGGGTTTTTTAATTGAACAAGTTCAGGTCTGAGGTTTCAGTATAAAATAATACCATAAAAAGTGAATAACTACTGCAATCTGGACCTGCAGCTTGGGGTGTAAAATAAATCTACTTAGTAACAATCTTTTTTTGGCGCTCAGGTAAATATTTTTTTCAAGCAATCTGTTTAAAATCTGATCTCCACAGTTCTACATGAAGATCTGACAGCGACTGCTAAGGGGTTATGTTCTGGTGACCTAGGTTATTACCATAATTGCTAATTTTATCAGCTAATCAGATGAAGTTATATATCTTTGTTTTTGAGAGACTGAGCATTATAGCTGAAGAGAATGAGTGTGTACCTATCGATTTCATTCACTTCTGAATTTCAGAAAGCTGCATTTCCATTGGGTACCTCAAAGGTCATTAGAACATGACCCCTTAGCAGTCACTGTCAGATCTTCACCCAAGACGTGGAGATCTAATTTTAATCAGATTGTTTGTCTAGGTACCTAGAGACAAAAATAGGAGTTGAATATTTTTATAAATACACACTGTTCAAGTTAGGCTAAAAGAGTGATTGTCAGATTCCATTTTTAAATGATTGTTTAAAAATTTAGTTAGTATATATGAAACTTTTCACATTCCTAATTTTGTTAGAAATCTATTTATCTATAATTTGTTTTTAGAATTACAAATAACTTATTAGTTGTATCATTCTTTGTCATTTGTTAAGTGCATTCAACAAATGTATTCATTCACTTGTGTATTAGCAAAACTTTTTATTTTACTGTTTCATTTTAGTCTAATTACATGTACTTTTAGTTCAGCTAATTAAGTTATAAGTTACAAGCTTAATGTGTTAATTTAAGTGCAGTTCATATCCTTACTTGGCTTTCGGTTTTATGTAGGCTTATGTATACACAGGATGCAAGTTCAGTATGTTTAAATAAAACAAAATTACAAATAGAAAAATCCCAACTTCAGTACTTTTTATTTCATTTATCGCTCCCCTCTATGAAGTAAAGAGGAGCTTTTTCTGACATAAATATAAAATCAGATACACACTTATAGCCTCACTGCATCTCAACCATTCTTTGTTGCCAGCGTGTCCTAGGCACCAGTATGGGGTGGGCTTCATAGCACCTACCCTCTTGAGAGGCGGCCAAGGGAGCTAACTTTGTATGGTGTTCATTCTTGGTTACATTTTTGCATTTTGGTGAGGTTTTTTGCCTCCTGTATACATACTTGAGCTGGGTACTGCAAACAAGTCTGTATCATGGTATTTCTGGACATACCAAAATACACATACATACCATGGTATATCTCAATTATATTAGGAACTAACAATTACATGTTCTGGGGCAGGGATCTAACATGGTTTTAAATTCCCATCTGTGAATGGCTGGAAAAATGTCTTGCGCTGATTTGTAGTAAAATAGCACCATATTATATTCATTATACTATTTGAAAACGAAATTAATTATCCTGAGCAAAAATGAAAATAATATTACCTTGGAAAAAGAAAATTGCATATTCCCTCCCCGGATGAATTGGCTATCTTAATGCTAATTGTTGTACAGGTTGTAATCATAAAACTGTAACTAAAGTGGGATGATTAAGCTTACACTATGGCTGACAACCTGTGAAAGACGTTATGCTGACATTTGAGAGCATGTTGATAAAAACAGGAAATGCTGAAATTGAGACCTTCAATTTACTAGTTACAATATTGATATAATAGGCAGGGAACACCCAGGTAAGATATATATCAGAGGGGGACAGTAAACATAACACCTACTTAACAAATGAGAAAATATTTAGTGAACTTAAGAATTTGTGTAAAGTTAAAACAGAAAACAACTGCTCCCTTGAAAATTAAAAGAATAACTAAAATAATGACATTTAAAAAATATATATATATGAAGTTGGTCCATAAATTGGGAATAGGCACAAATATCTTTCACAATATCCCAATTGGCCACCATGTTGGCATACATTGAGGTATGTTAAATATATGATTAAAAGTCATAAATACAATTTTATTTATAATAATCAAAATTGACCGCTCTGGTGGTCTAGGGTTAGAGCATCCAATTTGGATGCGGGAGGTCATGGGTTCGATCCCCGGCCAAGTCATACCAGAGACTTATAAAAATGATACCAACAGTTGCCTCACTTGGCACTCAGCATTAAGAGGTTAGTGTTAAAACTGGTTGGGCTTGTGTCAGGATAATGTGACTAGGTGGGACATCATGCTACATGTCTGCGACATGATGCCCCAGTGCTAGACATCACTATAACCTGCCACACTGCAGACATCATAGTGATATATAACTGAAAAATTGTTAAGCTACATTAAAAATCCAAATCACACGCACACACACAATAATCAAAATTAATTTGTGACAATATAATTATTTTGTAAAAAGAGTAATTTTTTAAATTATTAAAAAAAAATGAAAATGTGCTGTCAATATAATTCATTCTGTAACAAGATTACTTGGAAATTTTCATACATTCACTGCGTACAGAACTACCAAAGTACCAGTAAAGGTAAATGTACCATGGCTTATGCCACTGGAAAAGATACAACAATAAACCTGTATACTGGTAATACCAGAGACCTCTAATCCATACCATTTCATGTAAACCTGTAACCTGGTAATACCAGGGACCTCTAATCCATACCATTTCATGTAAACCTGTAACCTGGTAATACCAGGGACCTCTAATCCATACCATTTCATGTAAACCTGTAACCTGGTAATACCAGGGACCTCTAATCCATACCATTTCATGTAAACCTGTAACCTGGTAATGCCAGGGACCTCTAATCCATACCATTTTATCTGGAATCGTGGATCTTTGTGAGGGGAAACAATATTGGCAAATACTACAGCTTCTTCGCAAAGGTAGGTTTCTTTGACCCATATTTCATGCTCCTTTGACGGAGGTTAAATTTTGTGTTTTAAATTAATTTTTCACGCTTTATTCCTAATGCAATCAAATTAGATGATTGTATGCATCTCATATACTTAACACAACATAGGTCTCAATGATCTAGATGTTGCATTTTACTGGCTTAGATTAAGTTTGTGCATTTTGTCTTGATTATAGGGATTTTGCTTCTTGCATGCATACTGTTAAATCTTAAATCATGAAACTTGGTGAGTTGATGCATCTTAATGACTGCACATTCTACGACAAAAGTAGATCACTGTGACCCATAGGGTTACATTTGTTGTTTTAGGTTTATTTCTCAAGCTCTGTTCATGTTACAATCAAAATAGGTGATTGAATGTGTCTCTGTTGGTACCATACCCATAACACAAAAGTAGGTCATTGACCTGTATTATAGTAGCTTGGGTTAAGTCTTTGTACATAGGGTTTTAGCATCTTGTATAAATAGTTATGCCAAGAATCATGAAAGTTGGCATGGGGATATATCTTGAGGAGTCCTCCACCCCATTCCATCACAAAAGTAGGTCACTGTGATGTATATTACATGCATGACTGACTTTGGCAAAATTCTGTTTCAGCTGTTGATGTTAATGATAAAGTTGATGATGATAAACAGCTGTTTTTACCACATCCTTACAACAAAAGAAGCTGACCGTGACCTATATTTAATGTTTTACAGGTTTTGGAATGTTTTTTTTCTTCTTTCTTTCTAACTCATAACTACACGAGTGTTTGGCATATTATATGCATACTATCTTCAATGAATCATGAAACTCAATGAGGGGATACATGTTGACAAGTGATACACTCCTCTTTCAAACTGAGCTATGACTTGTATTTCATGCACAAGATACTTAAAATTTGTTCTTAAAGTTCATTAATAATTGGATGCATATCTGTCAGTACTAAATCCATACAACCAAATAAGGTCACTTTGACCTATATTTTATGTGTTACTAACACTGATTCAGCATTCGATTAT
The DNA here is from genome assembly GCA_028554795.2 of Sinohyriopsis cumingii. Lineage (NCBI taxonomy): Eukaryota > Metazoa > Mollusca > Bivalvia > Unionida > Unionidae > Sinohyriopsis > Sinohyriopsis cumingii. Next base: position 46,522,482 of record CM068836.1, on the reverse strand, counting down.
TCCATCTTATGTACCTCCTGGTGTACACAGAAGGTCCTTTCTGACCTGTACTGTTGGAATAAGCATGCTAATTCAGTGGTAGACTTAACCTTCCATATTAATGAACATACATTGTATTTTGTGATAGTTGCCTTCTTCTGATTAACTCTGCATTGTACAAGTGATGAATATGGGATTAGGTTTGTGAACTGCATACCTTTCATGTTAGGCCTCAGCTACAGTGGCTAATCAGAGTAATAACTGATGCACGAACTATGCTTTTAGTACTAACCGTCATTCCAAGTTTGCTCAGAGCCTGTGACTTTCATCCAGTAAAATCTAGCTTTTGGATGTAGACAGGTAACAAGTTGCAGAAGCATATTTTAAGAACAGTTATTTACAATAATATCTCTGATTCTATCCACACATAATAGTAGCTCTAATTTGTTATCACTGAAAATGTGTTTGTTGTTTTTTTTATGTCTTTCATGCTTTGTCACAGTATGTATGTATGTATGTATGTATGTATGCATGTATGTATGTATGCATGTGGTTTAACAGCACATTAGTACTTAATGCTAATTAACAGTTAATTTCTAAACATGCAGAGATAACAAATTGCCTAAAAAAAATCTGGTTAGAAAAGTCAACATTTAATTGTCATGATCATCCAGTATGAATTTATCTCCTGCATGATAATTGATATTTACCATGGCTACTGGAAAAAACTAAAATCTTTGTAAAGGTGAGCTATGTAGCCGTTGATTACATTCCTTTTCTGATACGGGTATGAGGATTGTAAAATTAACGGGATCAAGGTGGATAATAAAAAGGTCACATGCAGCTAATTGTTTTATGAACTTGGGAACCAATCAATGCCTAGTGATATATTAACTACTGTATTTAAAAAAATAAAGGTCGCCAACTAGCTTAAAATAATTGCTGGAAAATATTGATTTTTTTGGGAAGAAACCCATGTATGGGAAATTGTGTGTAACAGTAGACTTGAACCATTTTAATTTTATTGCTGTTGCCACCTACATATTACCGGATATAATTGATGAAATCGGTTGGATATTTATAATTGGCACCTACAATGAACATTTTCTCAAAAAGAGGCACACTGCGTACCATTTTCATCATTTTAAAAGATAAATCATTGAGGATGTAATCATCTTTTGCTGGTCGTACCATACAGTATAGTACAATATTTATAGGTTACTGCATTTGTATGGGAAAATATGAACGAGTTTTTCGGATGGAATACTGTATGATGTTGGGAGTGCAGTATATCCATCCAACAAAACAAGCATGCATCTTACTGAACATGCATAAACTGCACACATTGTGTACTGTATTCAATGCATCAAATCTGTCCATACAGTGCACACATTCTGTACTGTATTCATCAAATCTGTCCATACAGTGCACACATTCTGTACTGTATTCAATTCATCAAATCTGTCCATACAGTGCACATTCTGTACTGTATTCAGTTCATCAAATCTGTCCATACAGTGCACGCATTCTGTACTGTATTCAATTCATCAAATCTGTCCATACAGTGCACGCATTCTGTACTGTATTCAATTCATCAAATCTGTCCATACAGTGCACGCATTCTGTACTGTATTCAATTCATCAAATCTGTCCATAGCTCAGCCTTCTCCTTTAACCATTTGGTGGAAAGTATGTTGCCCATGTGGTTACCATCTCCAAAAGGGGTATGATTTTCGGGTTTCTTCCCTTTATGAATGCTCAGTGGTCCAATAAACAAAAATTTGCTTGTACAATGAGAGTTTTTTTTTCTTTCTGCTGTATTTACAGGTTACTGCATTTGTATGGGAAAATATGAACGAGTTTTTCAGATGGAATACTGCATGACCTTGGGAGTGCAGTATATCCATCCGCCAAAACGAGTTCATATTTTCCCATACAGATGCAGTAACCTTTTTATTATATGCTCATTTTCTTATTCTACCTAATGTTTAATTATATTAACAAAATACACTACAAGAAACAAAGTAACTGAATGTATGCCATATTCCAAACTAAATAAAGAACCGCAGTCATCATTACACAACAAAATTAATACTGCGCACTTAACTCCACCAGATAAATTTGAACTTAGTTGTGCGCTCTACATAACTTTCGAAAGAAAATGACGTATCTAGTTAAAATTGAAATTTGGAGTCATATTGTGAATGAATGCGCATTGCAACAACTTTTCCATTTGATCTGGAATGAATAGATTTTGGTATTTTTGTTGATTCTACGAAATTTCGTGATTATGGACTGGGTTTATATGTGACAATTCCACATGAAATACATCGGATTGAAGACGCGAGGGAGAAGCGTGTTGACATCTGCAAATGTGTTTCTGTTTCTGTCATTGAATGTTTGAAATCGTAATGTGTAAAAAATATGAAGTCTTTTAACTGCAATTATCAAAAAGACGCTATGGAATTTAATGCTTATTTCATTTTGAGTGCAGTAAGGAGGTTGTAATTGCACTTGTATGCGAAATTAAAATTACAGTACAATTTCGAAATGTGTAATCAAGATTGAGAACCTATGACATGGCTTGTAATTCAGATTTGCAGAACTAAGAAAGTACATTTTGAGGAAATTCAGGATGTAAAACTGTAAGTATATTTTTTTGCCATTCTTATTACCAGCTAAAGAAGACAGTTCATGCCTTGTTACTTGCATGTTATTTGTAAGGACCCTTTCTGGTATCTACTGTATAACTAGCCTAAATCTTAAACATTGTTTCAAAAAAGTTAAAGTGGAATGTGCCAAAGCAGCTGGTATGTGGCAGTCCACGAAACATCTGCTTTACTTCATTCAGAAAAAAATTTAATCAACCAAAACGTAAAGCGTCTACTACGCGTGTACATGATTTGTTTACAAATCAAAGTGCTAGCGTTTGCATCCATTGTTTGGTTACAATAGAAAGTAGTTCCTGTATGAGTACAATATGAAGTTGCGCGCAAGTTCAGCATCATAAAAAATTGAACGATTCTGACAATGCAAAGTTAACGTAGAAAAAAAAATGAGTATATAATAAAGTAATTTAGCTAAACAATAACATTAATGTACATGGGAAATGAATTATATGTAAGTGCCCTAAAGTAACAATTCAGCCAATGAAAACAGACCCAGATAAAATGTTTTTTCGGTTGTACAAGTTTTAGACTTTATTACTTGCTTTAGCCAGTTTTTTTCTTCATGCTGGATTTTAAAAACATCCAAGGTATATATGTGCAAACTGCAAGCAACAAAGATCGTGATCTGCCGTAGCATAATGCACCTGCACATCAGGGTCTTCAAGATCAAGGGTCAGTATCTGATGTTTTCTATCACTCTTTCCTTTTCATTCTATCACTTTAGAACCAGCTGAGATTAAGCGATGTATATTACCAAAGGAGGTTGTTGGTTTAATTGGGGGTTCAAGGTTACAGGCCAGTATTTAAGGTTTCAGTAACATTTTTTTCTGCTCTGTAACTTGTTTGATATTCTCAATAAGTGGACGAAACTATACTTTTATACTGTCACTTAAGACATGCTGCATTCCCCATTTTCAGTTCTATTCTCAGGTTCAAGCTGATAGGCCTATTTTTGTGCATGCTCTTTTGTCAGTGCTGATCTCTTTAAAGCTTTCTGAGGTTAATGAATGTATTGTCATACACTTGTGTTTCTGTATTGGATGGCATCTAGTGTATGACAGTTGTGTTTTTGTGTTTTGGGATTTTTAACATAGCTTTAATAATTTCAGGTCATATGGCAATGATGTCTGCAGTGTGGCAGTTTATAGTGATGTCTAGCACTGGGGCATCATGTCCCACCCAGTCACATTATCCTGACACCAGGCCAACCAGGCCTTACACTAACCTCTTAATACTGAGTGCCAAGTAAAACAGCTGTAACTTTTTATTTGTATGACTTGGCTGAGGTTCAGACCTGCAACCTTCCGCATCTGAGGCAAACACTCTAACCACTTAGGCCACCAAAACAGTTCTAAAAGTTGTTCAGATAGATTAATTTGTTAATATGTACATCTTAAGATGAGGACTGTACTATTTTCTAAGTTTCAATTGCAGAGCAATCCTTAAAAAGTTGCAGGACTGTGTGATACACAGACATGGAATTCTGTATAACTCACCCGGAGGGGGTAGAGTGGGGGACAGTTGATGGGAAGTATGTGTTAATAAAAAGAAAATTTTGATTAACTGATATTTCTACAATGAAACAGATAATAAACAACAATGTCAGAAGTATTGCAATCACAATAATAGGAATAATGAATAAGATCAACCTGAGCCATATCAAATTCTCACCACATGTCCCTGGCAAAGAACCTTAGGATACCAACTTCTCTATAATAAAACAATGCCTCATAAGATAGGTGGCATCTTAATAGGGAACGCAATTAAAAAACAAAAAAGACCCTATATTATATGGGACTGACACTCCACTGGAGGAAAGAAACCCAGCCAGATACACCTCTCCCTTGATAACCTGCACATAATGGGGTCCACAAACATAGACTGCACTATAAGCCAGGCAAAGTTACCGAGGGACCTCCAAAAATGTAAAAAAATCTGCATCAACATCGAGAAAACCGTGTTGGGAGGAGCGGCGTTCAGGAACTAGGTTGTTTATTTACTGAATCCTCATTTTACAATCATGTTGATAATAATTTTTAATAACGTGATTTTTCTAATGAAGTTGTTCGGTATTCTGTTTATTTCTTTTCAAAATATCCAACACATGAAAGATTGTTCCAACTGGTTTCAACAACCATCACGTGTACACAAAAATATCTGTATTACTGCTTTTTGTTTTCTTTATGAGTCTGGTTCCCATAGTGGTGTTTAATATTATCCTGCCAAATCGGGAGTCCATAGAGCAGGGTACTAGACTAACCGTTAATACACCACCAAACAAGATTCCTTTTTTTTTTAAAACATGTGATATTTATTTCATGAGACAATTGTCTACGTCAAAACTCAACTTTGATATTGTTAAATTAGTACAATATTGATGTCATGATTTTATTGGATGTAATAATGAAACTTCTTATCATCCATGAGGATATCTCTAAGTGCCAGTAGAAGAATTCTCTGAAACTCGCTTGCCCACAATGGACCATATCTGTGAAATTAAGCTATTTATTTTAGAAGTATTCATTTCGCTTGGCTGCCTTGTTATGTTTGATCTCAGTTATGAAAGAGTTGGTTAATTGAAGGTAATTTATGTTAAATACACAATAACATTTATAAGTGTTCGATTGATCAAATGAAGTGAGTTCACCTGACAAACAACAGGGGTTGCTAGATTTTAAGTTTGTAGGATTTTCATGCCTTTTAACTTTTCTTTTATTCCACCTCCTTTACTTGATTCAAAAGACATAATTAACTTGATGATACAAACAAGTCCAGCTTTTAGTTCAGTGCAAAAATATAACAAATACTTCCAGAAGTCAGTTATCAAGACAAGGTTGGCACTTAATTAGGTTCTCAGAGAAACGCTCGCGGACATAGTTGTTATGGTAGATTGACGCATTTTACATTTAATTACAAGAGGACACATTGCATTTATGATGATTACACTTAAAAGGAACTAAAAGAAAGAACTAGAACACAAATTTCAGTTGATAAAAAATTATTTAATTTGTATTTATTTATTAAAGTACTGCCTCCACTCGGCATAAGTGACATTTTCATTGATCAAAATTTCCTTATATATCATTAAATGTGGTGTACGTGGAATTTTGTTTGGAAAGAAATTGTAAAAAATGAATGACCTATTTTTAAATTTGATATTTCATAGTGTTAAATAAAATGTCCAGGTCCTATCTACTGTTTTCAACAATAAAACGAGCGATACATCAAAGTTTCCGTTACCAATTTTGATCATGATTTTCTTCAGGTCCAACAAATAGGGATCAATTTTTGGGGTATTTTCTGGTTTAAAAAATGAAATCCACTCCTGACCCTGCGTTATAAGTGGGTTTGCGAGTTATCAGGGCACAAGTTTCATAAAAAAATTATTTAGCAAAAACCAACCAGATATCATAAAAAAAATCATTTAGCAAAACCCAACCAGATATCATAAAAAATCATTTAGCGAAAACCAACCAGATATCTTAAAAAATCATTTAGCGAAAACCCCAAGCTGAAACAACCATCTATACAGGAATCAAGATTTTCAAGATGGTGGCCATGTTGGACATTCAATAAACAGCACTTTCATTTAGGATCATTTACAATAGAGTATAAACCCAATATCAAAACAAGAAGAAATGGCAATAACAAGGCTTTTAAGATGGCCCCTATGGTAGCCATAGTGAAAGTCCAAGAGGAATTAATTTGGTTTAGGACAAACAAGACATCTGAATGAAACTGTTACTTTTCTCCAAGTAGTTTTTAAGGAGTGGAGAAAATGGATTCAGATGGATACAAGGACATCATGCAAGCTCTTTGTTTTCAACCAACAGATTAAAAGCCTCATAAGCAGTGGCATGATAAATCAGCCCGCAAAACCCGTGCTGATACAGACAGATTATTTGAGGGTCTTACATCACCTATTCATTAAAATCTTCAATTTTGTTGTATACAAATCTGTCTGGAACACAAGCATATAGTTTAGACACTAATATTTGGTATACAGCCACAAAAGTTAAAATGGTCACAGCAAACTGTGGACAGACCTGTCTGCAAAGATTCCTTGATTTTATGAAAACGTGACATCAGATCCACAAATCAATCGTCAGTATCAACAAAGGTTTGGGTGATTGATTTAATGGAACACATAAGCAGGGCACCACTGTCATAATTACCATCATTTTTCTTTTCAAAAACTTTCAAGTTAATTTGAAAAGTTAACATTTTTCCTTTTGCATTTTTCAGCTTAAGGATAATAGCTTTGTATTCTTCAAGTGCAAAATGTGTTTTCAAATGGTAAAATAATAAACAAATTAGTACAAAATAAACACAACCAGTTAAAAGTACCTTAAAAGTAGACCAATTTTAAAAATAGGATAAAACTCAATTAACATTTCTGGTTAACATTATCACATACATGATGACTTGTTGGCTACTTTTTTAATATATCAGTTTCACTTCAGAGCTAAGTTATCTATCACTGTTTAAATTAAATCTTTATGTTTTAAATATACATATATTTGCAATGGGTACTTTTCCCTTTCTATTCTTAGTTGGTACCTATTGAATGCCACTTTGTTTAAAACCCAAAATGTTACCCAGGAATGTAAGAACAATGATGTGTGTTTATGTGGAACAAGAAAAACCCACCCCTGGATACACATTTCATGGGCAAAACCTCAGCAATGCCTCTTTACTGTGCACAAATTAGGACTCTCGAAAGGGATTTCCATATAAACATCAATACATGATACTACCAATCCCTCCTGTTTTAGTTGTTTTCTCTGATGCTCACTCATCAATATTCTTAGAAGCAACAAATCTGATTTTTTAAAATAAATCACAACTTATTTTAAAGTACCTTAAATTTTTAAAAGTAAAATTTTTAGAAAGTGCTAAAGAGAGGGTATGTAATAAATACAGTGACCCCACTATAGCACGCTCCATTATAACATGAATTAGGATATAACGGTTGTGGTGTGGCTTCCGAAATTTCATATACATGTATTTTTCTTGTACATGAAGAAGAAAAAAATCTTTCTTAAAAGTACAAAAAAATGCAAAAAGTTTATTATCATTTTGGGTTAGAGAGTGCATATGAATAATATAAGACAATCGTAGAGTGGCTCCTGAAACTTTATATGTATTTTTCTCGTACATGAAAAAGTAGTTTTTTCTTTTCAAAAGTATGAAAAATAACGTGTAAAAAGTTTATTCGTTTATTCTGGGATCACATAGGGCTTCGCCAATGTTGCAAACTTGGATTTTTTTCCTTATTGGCAGCAAAATATACCATCTGGCCATTATTTTTATTATTGGTGACATTGTTGGTTGTTTAAACTTGTATATACAACCATTGGTTTGGAGTGGAGAAATTCAGAGGCCCCATGAAAAAGGAAGCCACAAACTGGATATAAATGCACTAAAATTTATCTATTGTTACATAAACAAATTCTTTGTCCATAATGACAAACCATCTAAACAGTGCATTGTTATATCATAATCCGCTTATCTTGACATCTAGCATGAGTACTATATGTTGTGAGATATCCACTTTTTTGTTGTTGACATTTCTGGTAACACAGATCAACCAGACAAGGCATAATCTCGTAATCTATCTTTTCGTCAAAGTTTTGGCTGCTGGCTTCTAATTAAATATATTTACACAGACTGACATTTGTATGTGAAGTAAGTAAAATTCGATTTTAATGAAAACGTACTCAGCAAATGGAAAAAAATCAGTCTCAATCATGCAATACAGTTATTTGATGTTGCCGACACAATAAGAAATGGGTATTTGTTTGGTTCTCCAAAGCTGTCCTTTAGCGGTGACTTCAATAACGCATGCACCCTTCATCAAGGAAAGCCAACTACAATCTTCAATAAAAACAAAGAATCTTTCTTCAAAGGAAGTCAGTACCAAACTTTTGCATTTTTCAACGAGACTGGAACACGTAAACTGTGTTATGAGAGTTTCCTTTTTGCAGGGAAAAAGTTTATGCTTACAAACGCTACCAACAGTGACTTAAAACGCAAACTAACTTTTACTGACTTGGGACGTACTGAGAAGTAAATGTGCTTCGTCATTCGTTACATGATTGTGCTTTGTTTTTCCAATGAATTCAGACCAATATGACCTGTGACAAAATTACTGAATATTTTAAATTTGGGTGTGTGCATATTTTCGATGGAATCACTTGTATTGTGGATTCAATGTATATGATGACATTACATGGTGTTGATACTCTATTCATGCTATACTTTAGTCATGTATATATAAACAGTATTCACATATATGTACCACTTTGTGGTTCTCTTAATAAACTAAACTATTATATATGCCTTCTCTGTTTTCACTACAGGTGTAGTTCTCATTTAATATGCATCGATTTAAGATGGTAACTGTGCCGGTGAAGTACATATTTTACTACCTGCATTTATTACCCATCCACCTGTGCAAATTTGTTTGGGGTACATGCATCATTTTTTTCAGCTAACTGACGTGATTGCTTATAACATGGTTCGGCCTATAACATCGGTTCTAAGGCTCCCAACTACCATGTAATAGCGGGGTCACTGTACAAAACCAAAGTCATCTTTTGTTCAGAGTCTGAGGGAATGAACTTGTTTGATTGATATAGTTTATGAACAAGATAACATCAACAAATCCCTATGCCAGATCAAACTTTTTCTTTTCAACCACTTTGATCAAAACATGTTTGTAGTTTACCCCATCCAATGCAATTATCCATGTAGTTTTGTGCATCTATCCCATCCAATGCAATTATCCATGTAGTTTTGTGCATCAATCTATCCCATCCAATGCAATTATCCATGCAGATTTGTGCATCAATCTATCCCATCCAATGCAATTATCCATGCAGTTTTGTGCATCAATCTATCCCATCCAATGCAATTATCCACGTTTTGTGCATCTATCCCATCCAATGCAATTATCCATGTAGTTTTGTGCATCTATCCCATCCACTGCAATTATCCATGTAGTTTTGTGCATTGATCTATCCCATCCAATGTAATTATCCATGTAGTTTTGTGCATTGATCTATCCCATCCAATGCAATTATCCATGTAGTTTTGTGCATCTATCCCATCCAATGCAATTATCCATGCAGTTTTGCACATCTATCCCAGCCAATGCAATTATCTTTCCCATCCAATACAATTACTCATACAATAAGTACTGTGAATTCATTTATTTTTGTGGGTATAAATTTCTGTTGTTTTGCAAAAAATACTGCTACAGCCATAACAAATTTCATCAACTGGGAAAGAAATTCTATTGTTTCCACAGAAGAATCACTTTTATATGGGTCCTTGTGAATATTTGGTTGGTACCAATCACAAATACTCGTATCCAATGAAAAATACTGGATTCACATTACTTCATACTAAAGCATGTTGTCACAGCATTTATAAATATAATTCACACTACAGTCCTACCCGTTTATGTCCACATTCTCGGGCCCCGAGGAAATATTGTCAACATAGGCGGATGTCGAGATAAGTGTATGGGTGGAGGACTGAAAAAAAGATGCAAGTAAAATTCGTCAGTAAGGGGTACCCTGTCATCAGCGAGTAGCATTTACACTTTGAGAAAACAAACAATGGGAATTTTGAGTACATGAAGACTAAACCAGTGTGAAATACACTTGTATATTGACAAATTACATTTTGGTTACCTTTGTGTAATAAAATCCACAATCAAATACTGCATCGGTCACATCCTGATATGAAAAACATTCACTACACTATTCAATGTCGGCATTAGCACATGGTTGCATAGTTGTTATTTACATGCTTCAGGTACATGTACTTAAATTGTCCTAGATTTTGGTCAGGCTACCAAGGGGATGGGGCTATTCACAGGGAAATGAAAACCTGTCAACAAGTTGTTTTAAACAGTACATGTATTTAGTTACAGAAGTCATCGTGAAAAGTACATAAAAGCGAACAAGAGATATGCGGCTGATATGATTAATGAAGGCATAATATTGTATACAATGACACATGCTAATGAGGTATTAAAAGAAAATGTTTCTTGCAATACAATATTGTAACAATGTCAGCCCAAGTGGTATACATTTCAAATACATCCCGGAGATAACAAGTTATGAATTTTCTCAAATTACAAATACATGTAGCAGTAAAAGATTTTAATGACAAATACATATACATGTAATTGAGATTATTATCTATAGCATAAACAATGCATAAAATTACAATAAAATTTAATTTAATTTATCAAGGACTAAACAAAAGCCTGTTTTGCTATTATCTGACCATGACATTAAAGCCTGGTGGCAAGATCAAATAATTGTTGATTAAAGTACAGGTCAGATCTGGCCGCTTGCCGACATAAATGATTAGGCAGCAAATTAAAGCCTGGTGCCAAGATCAACTAATTGCTGAACAAAGTATGGGTCAGAACTGGCAGCTTGTCGACATAAATGATTAGAAAACAAAGGATTTGTTCAAGCTGGGACCAAGGGCTTCTGTTGACATGTACGTTTATTTTTCTATCTCAACGTCAACATAAGCATGACGATTTTGGTAGTAATAGTAGACCATGGGACAGAGACTTTGCTTTTTTGTTGAAATAGGCGACTTGTCGACATAAGTGATGTCAATATAAGTGGGTAGGACTGTACTAATATATGCAAGGCAATAGTTCTGGCAAGGAACTGATTTAAATACTGACTTTTCCATTAAGTGCTTACAACAAAATACTGAAATTTTGATTTCTTCAATACTTCTGGATATATAAAAAAAGCTACCCCGTATCAAACGGAAGATCATCTAAAGAATTGTGTTAGAATGCCCATACTCAGTATTATTGCACTTGTTTAATTATAAATGTGTTGAAATAAACATCTGTGAAAGGCTCATTGTCAGATGTAAAATAAAAAAGATATAACATTTTTGCTGGCTTATAAATCAAGACCAAAATCTAGGCTTCATCTTACACTCAAAATCGACTTGTACATGGATTATGTCATTCAATGTCAAGTAATATTTCGTATGTAAAAACAAAATCTCCAAATGTATGTGTAAAAATAATTATCATTTTGGGGAAAAGATTGTGTATGAAAAATATAGGACTCAACATTTAGAAGGATTTAAAATATATACACAATCATCAGTATTACATTCGCTTACATCAGATGCAATTGTATTAAAGTAACATGCACTAGTAAGACAGTAGTTTAAATTTGATTATATATATGTGTATTAGAGTAGACAAGTTAGAAAATGTATAATCATGACAATGACAGATATTGTATTGCATTTTTCTTCTTGCACCTCGTGATCAAATAAAATATCCCCAGATACGAGAGAGAGGTTTCAAGACGATTGTAATCTGTATTGTTTATTTACCAGACAATTGTATCTTGTTCAAGTACAAGGGCAATACTATATTCCAATATCAGTTAATACCACTGAATAAATAGTTACTTCTAGTCTTAATTAGGGTACCCACATGGCTTTGCAGTGTTACTTAGATACTAATTAAATATGCTACAGCTGTGGTCAGGTCATTCCAGATAACATCAGCAAGATTTGGCAAACTTGATCCAATTAGTGAGGCTACCAATAGGGAAATGAGGCTACCCATAGGGTATTGTGAAAACAGTATCATCTGATGCCATTAACTGTCAGGTGCTTATTCAACTAGTAACACCTTTTTGTACTTGCTGACAGAACCGTCAGAACAATTTAAACCAACAACAAGCATGAGCAAAGATCAAAGCCAAATGCCGCCAAAGTAAAGGAAGTGTACTTGAACTGAGTCTCACTGAGAGGAAAATCTTATTTGTTGGGAAAGAAGAGGTCATTGTACTTGCAAAGAAAATTACACAGAATGCTAAATGGTCATTCGTGGAATTTAACCTAAATGGAGTATGTATGGATATAAATATTGTGAATATTTTCAAACTGAAGGAGTATGGTATGTATTTTAAAAGATTCCATTTACTATATTAATGACTGCTTTCTCTCTCCGAGAATACTTCATCAAAAAAAAGGGCAGCTCTCTCTCTCTCATATATCAGGGCATATTTTATTTTGATCACAAGGTGCAAGAAGAATAATATGCTATGGAATACATATGCCTCCCCCTCTCTCTCTCTCTTCAAAACAAAACTGGTAAAAGCATTTTAGCATCAGTGATGCAACTTCCTTAATACTGGTAATCTGAAATAGCATACAATAATACTATTAATATTCATGAAACCAGAAGTCACTAAAATCTCATTCAACACAGCATAGTGAATTTTATCTTGTCTGTAACTCAGTGCCATTAAATGTAGGTACAAGTACCTAATTTATTTAAATTACTTCATGTGAATTGGGTATTTTTAGTTACACTGAATGATACTAACCTGAAAATTTACTCAGCTGCAAAATGGATCAAATTTGTAATGCAGTGTGGAATGGGCTATAGCCAAAAGACAAAGCAGAGGTATTGATCCGGCTTAATTTTTTATACTCAACATCAACAACTTGTGGAAAATTTACAAAATTTGCAAATTCATCTTACACTATGCATTGACTTATAGGCTGGGAAATACAGTACAAGAAAGAAATATAACATCCTGAATTGTAGGTAACACTGACCTACTTTTGTATAATGACAATCATGACATATGTAACCAGTATTAGGCAAATTCAAGATTCAACATCAGGGATAAAAAGTTTTTTAAAAAGTTATAAAGAGTACTGAACAAAATGAAGTCAATGTAACCTGGCAATGGCATTATCAAACTATGATAAAATCTCCCTTTAGAATATTTTATATCGTTTATATCTAATTTTACAGATCTAAAAGAATACATCTGTAATGCCCGAACTTAATCTTTCATGAAAACACAATAATATATCTGTGACTTGAGATCTATAATTAGGCAGGTCTGCATAGGAATTTTCCTTTCCCCAAGATTCTAAACTGCATTTACAAACAAGCTTCACCTTCACATCACACTAACATGGTCACAACTCCTCCTTCTCCATGGCCACAGATTTCACTTCCATCATTGAGGAGTTTATTTCTTTGCTTGTACTCACTTCTGATTCATTCTCTGTCTGTTCAGCACCAATATCTTTAGATTCTTTTGATGCAGATTTACTTTGTGAGTTTTGGTCATCAGCATTTTTATTTTGTACTACATCTGCTATTGCATCCTTAACTTCATCATCTTTAACTGTGTTTTGATTTCTGTCTGTTACTGTTGCTGTTGTACCTTCTGCCCCCATGTGGGACAGCACCCTCTTGGCAGTGATACGTGACAATTCTACGTAGTTGGGATCTTTAGTGTACCACATAGCCAGGGCACATCGCTGACCTTTCAGGACTGCTCTAACTCCGTGAAATTCACCAGCATTAAAACCAACTAAACGACCACACTTAGGATGTACAGATACCTAAAAAAAAAGGGCAAATTATAATAAAAACACATATTACCAATTATGTAATACATCATTTCACAAAATGATTTTATACACTGTGAATTCTAGTTATCTTAAGGATAACACATGAAATGTATTGAGCATTTAACTTCTCTGGATCATATTACGAAGAGGTCCAATTAGGCATGATCCTGTTCACCTGATTTACAAAACAAACCAGTTGACAATTTCACTAAGCAGGCTTAAGAGTACTATAAGAACACAACCTATGCAAACTTTGTCCTAAAAGTCATCTTGATTTTACCTATTTTACTAAAGTCCAATACTTTTTTTCCAAAGATAAAGCCATAATTAATACATAACTCTTCCATTTTCATAGTGATCAATGTGTGTTCCTTCATTAATTATAAAACAATGATCAAAGTTTGCAATATTCTCAACAGAATGTTATGTACATTAATGGGAAATACTTGCCAGTCTAGAATCAACACTCACCCAGAAATTTTGAAAACTCTCCTGACCAATGGTATTTATTTAATTTTTATTTGCCATTTTGAGTTGAACATATCAGGTAAGCAAACCTATCAGATCTGAGCAGAAAACTGTTACAAGGAAAATAAACCACACCAAATAAATATTTCAGTGCTCTTTGGTTTGTCTCCCCCTTACAGATGTATGAAAATGGACTTCAAATGTAACTTGAAAGAAAGGGCATACACTTTTAGTTGCCTAATGGCTGTCATTACAACAATAAAAACCAAACTGCAGCTGACAAATATAATGCAAAATAATGACCACAAGTTCAAAACTGACCTGTTCAGATTTATTTGGATAAGCAAAGAAGAAATCTCCCCCTTCTATGTCCTCATTCAGGTAGAGAATTGCACTAAAAGAAAAACAAAGGATTAATAAGTTTGTGCCTGTCTGCATATGTGTGAAATATGTATAAGTTTGTGTACTTGAAGTGTGTATATGTGTTACATTTTATGGCATATAGAGAGAGCATTTGGAATGAAATGAGATTTACAGAAAGAGGGGACCTTATTGGGACTTTCAATTATTTTGTTGCCTTTTATTTACAGGAGAAAGCTAGACAATAATAAAACCATTTGTATCTTTACAAAGGTATGTCCTTTTAACATCCTTAGGAATAATGTACATAATCTGGTAGGGGCCCCGAGTGGCCAAGTGGTCTAAAGCGCTATCCGTTACAGATCACTGCCATCTGACCTCTGTCTGCATGGGTTCGAATCTTGGATTCAGCCAGTGTGGGTATGTGAGAAAGCTTGCCAGTAGCTTCTCATGGGTCAGCGGTTCTTTCCGGGGTTTTCCCGGGTTCTTCCTCCACCATTAATACTGGCTGCCATGTATAGCCTATCATGTGCTGAAAAATGGCGTTAAACCCTACAACAACAACAACAACAACATAATCTAGTGTGCTGCATACTCTGTTGGACATGATTTTGTCATCAGATGGGTAAAACATTTTACAAAATGTTAATAGTTTAGTGTATTACAATATATTAGGTTATCTCACACCTACTGTTCTCTCAAAGTACTGATATTTTTAGTATCACTGAATAAATGCAATTAAAACTGAGGTCAATTTACAAATAGGATGGTGGGTTGGGGTGCTAAAGAGTATATTGAATCTTCAAAGCTTTAACTGAGAAGCAAGCCTGGTATATAATCAAAACAAACTTTTCAAGTTTTATGACATTTCTAGGTCGTTTAGAAGAAGTGGTGATAACAAACTTGTGCTAATGGACAGACAGATGAAAAACCATTCCTTAAAGTGTTATGTTCTAAAAATAACCTCTCTGTTATTTATACCCCTGTCTTGCATAAAATGTAGCCCCCATTGCTTGACCTTTTTACCTTCATCCTTGACCTACTTTGCAACAAATATGCACTGGTCTGCCTTTTGCTGTGAAGTGATTGTTTGATTGGTGCTTAACTGCACATCTACACAAAAGGTGACATAAACAGCTTGAGTCAAGTTCCTTTCCCAGAGAAGCATCATAGCAGCAGCCCAGTCTGGCCATCATTTGATCTTAATCATAGCAGCAGCCCAGTCTGGGCATCATATAATCTTAATCATAGCAGCAGCCCAGTCTGGGCATCATTTGAACTTAATCATAGCAGCAGCCCAGTCTAGGCATTATCTGGACAATCAATATGCTTTCTTAAAACTCAACCTGAATTCATACTCATCTCAATATTTTGTGCCTCTGTGAATGTTTCTATAAGGTCACATGTTTGTATATGTCTAAATGTTAGTCAATAAAAATAAACAGCTCATTTAAAAAAATTTTTTTTTACAGCAATAATTCTTTTCCCGAGTATTCCAGGATCCCTTGTCCAACCATCCCACCCCTACCCCAACCAGGACCTTTCCAGGCTTGTGTGCACCCTGAAAATATTTAGCTTGCAATATTTGAGCTGGGTTTTTACACAAAGTTGAGAGGTTTTATGAAAGTGGAGCCTGGTTTCAAGTCCAGCAAACAAACCACTAAGCCCTTATGGCTCAACTGAATAATGCAAAATAAACAAATATATGAAAGTTTATGCCAACATATGACAGACAAAAGACTACTGTGCTTCATCCGAATAAATAACAGTTTGGCACCCCTCTCATCTGCCCTCATATTGTTGTTTATGTCTTTTTTCACCAGTATATGATAATATCATGGTTTCCACACTTTTCTAAATATAAATTTCCAGGTCTTTTCCAGTTTTTTCCAGGACGAAATTAATTTTTTCAAGGTTCACATATGACCATTAATGAATGGAATTAAAGAACATTTTAGATTATAAAACATGCGTTTTCCAAATATCAAGATGTTTCTCTTTCAAGACTCTCAAAAATATATATGTCAGAAAAGATAATCATGTACAAAACCACAAAAGGAGTCGCATGAAACAAATCTGACTATATTCCTATAAATTGGCCTTTAAAGCCATTTCAATGTACAGAATACAAATCCTAACTTTACTTTGCTGACATGCATTATGTTACTACGTGGAGACAACATAATGAGCATAAATTATTTTGTTTCTTTCAAACCTTTAAGTCTAAAGAATTCTAAAGCAATATATGTGCATGTTATACAAAGTAAACATTTCCTATCACAGTATAAAAAAACCCCAATAAATGCTAAGTATTAGAATCTTATCTTGCAACAAAAAAATGTAACCCTGAATTTATGTGTGCTAATAAAATCTCAAACAAGATTTTTCAACCATCTAAACTCCGTAAGATGATTTGGTTAAAAATTCTATCATTTAAAGACATTTACAAAAGAGTTGATTTAAATTTTGACAAAAGACCTTCAAAATTATAAATTATATATCATTGTATGAACAAGGACTGATTTTTCTGTAAAATCAACTTGTCTTCTTATTTCATTAAACCAGTCTCCAAACCTGTATTGATACATGGGCTCTTATCATTTCTTAATATATAATAAAAGGGATGACAATTTCCAATTTCTATTGTGTTCTTTTTAAGATCTGAAACCAATGCTTCAAGCTATATGTCACTGTGCAATAGTTTTGCACCAAAGTTCAGCTCAGAGATTCAAAATTTTTTTAATCCGGGTTTCCTCTGAATATTTCAACCCCATTTTTCACATTTGGACATTTAGGAAGGAGTGTGGGTTCAGAGCAATTACATATAAAAAATCTGGAATCTGCCACCACCATAAGATAGCTTACCAGTGGGCCTAGCAAATATAAACTATGTTATATCGACTTATATCTTATATCAGCCAGATCAATAGCAAACCTGCATGAAATCGATAGGAAAATTATTTATTTTCTCAAAAAAGGCAAGTATTATAATCGTTATGTTTTTAATCTGCTGACCGACTAGATGAAACTTGGCATAGATGAAACCTGACCCAGTACTTGCCATTTGTGTTAATAGTCAAATGACTTCACAAATCTCAAACAAGGGCACCGGAAGTCCAATAGTCACGTGATATCAACAACAAATTCCTTTTTAATGTTCTTGTACAAAATTTCAGTTATATTAATGAAAGTCAGATACCTTTTGTAAAAACCAGAAAGAACATATAATTCTCAACATACTTCTTTCGAGAACAACTACAAGAAACTTGTCAGTATGATTCATCAAGCAGAGTAGTCTGGTTCTTTGCTGCATGAAAGAGCGAATGTCAATGTGCGAGTCATGTGATACAACAAAACTCTGTAATGCTGGTCTCAGAATAAATATAGAGAATTTTGTGCTCTTTTGTTTTTGTATTTTTATTACAACCAGTATACAACATTCATTAAAAAAATATTTTCTACAATATCTGAAAATGACAATTGTGAGATTCTGTGTGCTTGTGCGACTAGCAATTGAAATTGATAGCACCAGTTCAAATTTCATCAATGCATTAGTTTTATTGTCTTTCAGTAGATTAAAGACATACCGATTTTAATATTTGCAATTTCTGAGAAACGAAATAATTTTCACATCGATTTCATGCAGGTATAATTTATTTAACGTTTAAGTTTGCTAGCCCATCCGCTAAATGAAGTGGCTATGCTTTAATGCCACCATGTTGGACTCTTGTGATGCTAGACTGGTTTTCATACCTTCCATATAAAAAATGATATGGATATCGAGCTGTCTGTGAAACAAAATGTCTACTAGATGAATCTAATCCACTGAGCGTTTGGATTGTCTCAACAAATATATTTATGGCAAGAATCCAAATTATCCATACTGCAACCTCCTAATATTCTGGTGAGAACTTGATAAATTTAACTCACAAATAGTTCAGTTACGACTCAATTACGTAACTGTTTTGGGCGTCAAGTTGTGGAGGAAAATTCCTGGGTTTTTCAAAACTTTCGTCAATATTTGCAAAATTCAAGGACTTTTCATGGTCAGGAAAAAATTATCATTTCTCCCAACTTTTTCCCGATTTCCCAGTAGTATGGGGACCCTGTAATATACCATGATTCCCATCAGAAGCTATATTTCAGTGGATTACACAATATCATGTAATTCATCATACTGCACTGTTGTGATGTCACTGTTTCTCATAAGATGTCATTATTTACTGTCTGTGAACTTTCTGCCACATTCAAGACAAAGATGACTGCTAACATACCTATAATGTCGCTGTATGAATGAAGTCTCTCGCGCAACGCAAGTGCCATCTGGTTGCATGTCGCAATTATCGGAATGGACTGGGTGACTAAGGTCATCTGAACGATCTTTTTCATTTCCTGAAAAAAATTAAAACATTACATCCACACATTCTGAAGACTACAGTCTAATATAAATTATCAGAACTTCATGAGATACATATTTTGTCTGGATAAATGACATGAACGATATGGATAGAAAGAATAATTTAGGTCCTCATAACATCCCATTGTTATAGATGAGTAAGAAGTCTGGATACAGATTTTTGGTGGGGATTTTTTGTGCACTTTATTGGCACTATTAACATGTCATTGGCTTTATCATGCCAAGGATATAGGAACTAAGTGCCTTTTCAAGGACACAATGAGGCAGCCAACCTTGGCTGGTCTGTGCTGGCATCTAACCTGTGACCCTTAGATTATGAGCTACCATGGCTCCCTAAAAATGTATGGATAAGAAATGTGTTACAGTATTTGACTTGTAATAAATATTTTTCTTGTGTTAAAAAAAAAGAAGGGGGGGGGGGCAAGTTCATGAACCATTTTCATTAGAGGTATATAACATGGCTTGATACTTTTGTAAGAAATTATCTTATGTTGCAATTCATGACAATGATAAATAACTACTATAGATATGTATGGTAACATACTACTGCCTACATATCTGCAAACATGTCTGATTACAAGAGTCATCTAGACATGACATATTACCCCCCCACCCTTTGTCTAAGCATAGCATGTACTGTACCACCTCTAGTTCTCTACTTAAGTAAAGTACAAACCAAACGTCTAGCACTATGGATAATCAGCATCTTTTATATACTTCTTAAGACCAAGCTCCCTCAATTTTAATCAGATTTTTCCAGGAGTCAAGCTAGACTTGAATTTTATGGAGAAGTAACTTATCCTTTTGGGAGCTGAACAGGGAAAAGTGGGAGGAAAGAAATATTTGTGTGTGTGTGTGTGTGTGTGTTGTTGTTGTTGTTGTTGCTGTTGATTTCATTCTCTTATTTGAATTATGCCATGTATTTCCCGGTATGTATATTTGCATTTAACATTGGTTTTAAGCAATAATTTATTTTCAAGTAGAAATTTAAAAAAATATTATTTATATTATATTACATATTTGGTGCATGTTTAAAAACTGTCATATTTCATATTCAATGTATTTTGGCAATATGACTTAAAAAGAGAACAACAGCAGCTATACAATGTCATGAATTTTAATTGAGTAACTAGATTACAGTATTGTAATTGCTAGTACAAATGCTTAATCATCAATTCCTAATCAAGAATTTTTCTTCTTACTTTCTAAAAGTTCACAATACAAATGGCAGTTGAAAATATTTCTAAACTTAATTTGAAACAACCCATGCACCACATACATGACAGCAAATGCACGTCTTTCAGATCATACTGTTTATCCTAATTTCTTTGTTGCAGATAAAACTTTACCATAACTGTTCATGGACAACACACTGAAGAATGGAAGTCAAAATATGAATGAACCCTTTTTTTTTAACTGAATCGATACAACCAACATGCAAGTGCATCTATTTTTAGAGGGAGGGGTTTTCTTAATGTAACCACTCACTTTTTAGCTTCGTTACAACAGTTCATTGATAGGATTGTAAATATAAGGTTTTATTATTTGTCTACGAACATGGTGAAATATTAAGCATTGGTTAAATAGTATTTGCTTTGCTGTTTTTTAGGGTATGGGTTTTTAAAAAATATTTTCTATAAGCCATTTTCACAAAAATGAGTGAACTCAGAAGAATACAACTTTGACTTTAGAGCATCTCGCATTCCACAATATAACACTGTCCCGTATGTTTCTGACCTACATAATTGTATTTAAAGCTAAATCTTCAATAATGTAATATTTAGACTCTGCTTTCTATGAACTGTATATTATCTTTAATATATCTGCCCCATGATTTACAAAAACAGACAATCTAAAAAAATGGTACTTCCCAGAATTAGTGATATCCGCCATTATTTCCCATGACAGGTTCAATTACAGTTCTAAACTGAATTTTACGAAGAAAATAATGTACAAGCAGCAGTTAAAATATTCATGTTACCGATTCTATTCTTAAAATACAAATTGCTAATTCGAAACATAAGTTTATATGTTTCTATCATCAAGGGATAAATTGCGGAAATCAGGCAGTAATAGTTGCAACTTACCTGAGAAAGGATTAATGGTCAATCAGCTATCAAAACATATGCCTGTGAATGTGCAAGAATTTGTTTGTCCATGCAATTGATATCAACACCAACTATATAATGGCTTGAAGACTACATTTTGCCCTGAGCAAAAACAAAACAATGGAACTAACCAGGAAAAGGTGATGGAGCATCTCAAAAAGGAGTCATTCAATATTCTTGTAAAATAATCAAATGGCAAAATCGTTTTTGCTTTCCTAACAGAAGAAGGTGAAGTTTACATTTTTTAGGTGACTTAGTCACCCACTTCGCCTGGTAATGTGACCCCTGAAATTTGTGCAACACTTTGTTACCATGGTAATTTTAAAAATATTGAATGTGGAAAATAAGTATCAAAACTTACCACTACAATCTTGCCTGAAATAAGTTTGGTTAAAATACTCTGAACAGTTTGAACCTTATTTTTCCTAAAACCAAATTGTTTACAGAGAGACAAATGTAAATAGCAATATCTATATCTACCCACCCACCCTACACTTGCATATTACATACCTGGAGTAAAAAAAATGAAGATACAATGCACTTACCTTCCTTTGCAGTGCGGCATACAAGATGTGTATAATCAAAGTAAAGAGGACGGCTTAAATTTAAGAATTTTTCCACCAGGTGGCGTGACATTTCACTGATATCCAATGCCAACTGGACAACATTCATTGATATCACTTTCTGTTGTACAAGCTGAAGTGCAACAAAAGAAAAACGATTTATATGAAGGAAAAACAGGATTCTGCATGTTTGCAACAATATAATCACCAATTTTTGTGTCACCACAGAAAAAAGCAAAACACTACATGGACATAATAATTAATAACATGTAAAATGAATATGTTCAGAACTCTATGTTTTTACTATTAAAAAATCTGTCCACTGAAAACACATCAAGCGATAGAGTTTACTTAATGATATCCTCATTTGTCACCAATATTCATGAACATTAGTTTATTTAATAATATCCTCATTTGTCACCAATATTCATGAAGATTAGTTCATTTAACAATATCCTCATTTGTCACCAATATTCATGAACATTAGTTTATTTAATAATATCCTCATTTGTCACCAATATTCATGAAGATTAGTTTATTTAATAATATCATCACTTGTCACTAATATTCATGAAGATTAGTTCATTTAATGATATCCTCACTTGTCACTAATATTCATGAAGATTAGTTTATTTAATAATATCCTCACTTGTCACTAATATTAATGAAGATTAGTTTATTTAATGATATCCTCATATGTCACTAATATTCATGAAGATTAGTTTATTTAATAATATCCTCATCTGTCACCAATATTTTACATGAAGATTAGTTTATTTAATGATATCCTCATATGTCACCATTATTCATGAAGATTAGTTTATTTAATAATATCCTCATCTGTCACCAATATTTTACATGAAGATTAGTTTATTTAATGATATCCTCATATGTCACCATTATTCATGAAGATTAGTTTATTTAATAATATCATCACTTGTCACTAATATTCATGAAGATTAGTTCATTTAATGATATCCTCACTTGTCACAAATATTCATGAAGATTAGTTTATTTAATAATATCCTCACTTGTCACTAATATTAATGAAGATTAGTTTATTTAATGATATCCTCATATGTCACTAACATTCATGAAGATTAGTTTATTTAATAATATCCTCATCTGTCACCAATATTTTACATGAAGATTAGTTTATTTAATGATATCCTCATATGTCACTAATATTAATGAAGATTAGTTTATTTAATAATATCCTCACTTGTCACTAATATTCATGAAGATTAGTTTATTTAATAATATCCTCACTTGTCACTAATATTCATGAAGATTAGTTTATTTAATAATATCCTCATGTCACCAATATTCATGAAGATTAAATCTATATTAGAGTGTAAATAATACTATCCTCCTCCTCCGTCCCATTGACACTCTAAAATTAGCACATTCAAATAAAATTCACGGGAAGCAACAAATTAAGTAATGAAAAAGTCGAGGTCAATAACAGGAAAGACACAAAAAATACATTTAAGAAATTAAGGTCAAAACATAAATTGAAGACATGTAGAAACATAAGTAGTTCTATAGCTTACTTTAATATTTACAACTGTTAGAATAAATTCAACTCAAAATGCTAAAACTGGGAGTTGAAACTTTATTCTATCATTGTCTGAAATATAGCAGATTACTGTCATGGAGATATGCAATTCTGAAAAAATACATTATTATCTTGTCCGAAATGGAGATATGCAAAACTGAAAAATATATTATTACCAGTATGTTCTCCAAGATGGAGTTATGCAACACTAAAATAAAGCATTATTGTTCTGTTCTCCAAGATAGTGATATACAATACTGAAAAATACTAAATAAAACAGAAACTTATAAAAACTTTTTGAAGCTGCCATGTTATATTTTGGCATTTCAAATACAATGTATGCCAACACCAAGCCCACAATAAACTGCCACACTGCAGACATCGTAGTGATATGAATGAAAAATTGTTAAAGCTACGTTAAAAATCAAAATCACAACACATCACATCCCCAACACCAAGCCATTTTTTGAACAAATAAGCTTAATATTGCTACAGTTAAAGAGTTACGGTAAAACTGTACATGTTGAAATATTCTGAAACTGCAGTTATTTAAATCTGAACAGTAAATTCTTCAAATAGGACAATTTCTGGTAATTGATTAAACAGATATTTTGAAGAAAACATAATTTTTGAATCTTTATTCTGTGTCAGAGCTGTCCATAAATGTAGCCCAGTAAATGTGGCAATAATTTCCTGTTGAAAGGACTGAAATTAAAGGGTTGTTAGAACTGGAGAATATGTTCTGAGAGACAGAGATACTGAGGAGACAGGATCATACAAACAGGGAATGATTTGCAGGAACTGTAGCCAGGGTTTCATTTGGAATGGTTTCACTGTATATGGGAATTATACATCAAAGAGTTTACACATTTATGATCAAAGTACTGAGAATACTAACAGCTTAGAGGGTTGAAGCAATACTCATTAACAGAAGACAAAATGGAAAAATATTAACTCCACATATATTGCTATCCATGGTCCTTGTACTCATGCTGCTCCAAATAATCTATATTTTCTAATTTTCCTTTCTTACATGTCAAAAGAGAATTTATAATAATTAGGCAATTTATTTCAGAAACATTTTCTTTATTAGGGCTGTGCAAACTGGATCACCCAGTGTCCAGGACTAGTCCACTATCTCGGTTTAGCATGTGACTAACAGCAAAATAATTTGTTCTGGGTGAATGCATTTCTTTTAAAATTGAAAACTGGGCATGTGCTGTTTTATATGTAATTAATTTAATCACTACTCACAAAGAACACTTGGGGTCCCGAGTGGCTGAGTGGTCTAAAGCGCTCTCCGTTACGGATCACTGCCATCTCACCTCTGTCTGCGCCAGTTCAAGTCTCAGATTCAGCAAATGTGGGTATGTGAGAAAGCTTGCCAGTAGCTTATCGTGGGTCGGTGGTTCTTTCCGGGGTTATTCCGGGTTCTTCCTCCACCATTAATACTGGCTGCCATGTATAGCCTATCGTGTGCTGAAAAATGGCGTTAAATCCCACAACAACAACAACAACAACAAAGAACACTTATTCCTCAACTGCTTAAAGGAGAAAGGGAAATTCTTCTGTGTGCAACTGATATGGGTAGCTTAACACCTTGACTCTTACCAAGAGCAGCATGACATGGACGGGTTGGCCTGGTGTTTGCTTCTAACCGGATGTGTTTTCTGGTATGATCCAGAGTATCATGTGGTGCATCTAACTACTCAAGAGTTTAGTTTACTTAATAAATCTTAATCACTAATACAACTGTCCTGCAGCAAAGTTCACTGCTGATCTTTACAAAATCAAATGTTCAGTGATTGCTGTTTTGCTGTTAGTTTATAAGCTAACTATAATAAATTTTACTTGCAACTAAACAATTTTCTTATAATACCATCATGATTTTTCCTGGTTTATTTGGTTTTTGGGAAGAAAATTCTCCCAAAATGAAATTAAAGATTAAAATGCTAAATCAAGTTTCTTTATGTGAGTTTCCCAATAAATGTTACTTTTCTATCCTAATATAAGCTAATTATAAGCTATCCTAATTGCTACATATGTTACTTGGCCGTATATTTTGTAATGGATCATATGACCAGTCCATTTCAGCTGATACTCAGACTAGTCCAATTCACCTAATGCTCATGACCAGTCCATTTCAGCTTTTGCTTATGAGTAGCCAATTTCAGCTGATGACCAGTTCATTTCAGCTGATGCTTATGACCAGTTCATTTTGGCTCACACTTTGGACCAGTCCATTTCAACTGATGCTTAGGACAAGTCCATTTCAGCTGATGCTCAAGACCAGTCCATTTTAGCTGATGCTTATGA
This sequence comes from Sinohyriopsis cumingii, assembly GCA_028554795.2. NCBI lineage: Eukaryota > Metazoa > Mollusca > Bivalvia > Unionida > Unionidae > Sinohyriopsis > Sinohyriopsis cumingii. The sequence goes on along the minus strand of CM068836.1, from coordinate 46,496,596 downwards.
CCAGTTCATTTCAGCTCACACTTAGGACCAGTCCATTTCAGTTGATGCTTACGACCAGTTCATTTCAGCTTATGCTTATGACCAGTCCATTTCAGCTGTGCTTAGGACCAGTCCATTTCAGCTGATGCTTACAACCAGTTCATTTCAGCTGATGCTTAGGACCAGTTTGTTTCAGCTGATGCTTAGGACCAGTTCATTTCAGCTGATACTTATGATCAATTCATTTCAGCTGATGTGTATGTCCAGTCCATTTTAGCTGATGCTAAGGACCAATTAATTTAGTTGATGCTTTTTTTTACACTTCAGGTGATACTCATAATTCAGATTTAAATGAAGGACAGTAAGTGATGAACCTATATAAACATTATAAATAACAAAACTTGTCCTTGCTGCTTTTATTAACTTCACTACAGTGATTTTTTTATTCCAATGTTCAATACAACTTCCAATAACATGGCAATGATAATACTGTGGAGTCGTCTCATCACTGGAAAAATCAACAGTACTATTTACATATGTAGGGCAATAATGGGACTAGTAAAAGACTGGTCAAGTAATTTTTTTCTCCAGGATAAATGGGTGAAATATATATTTGTACAGCCCTGATTATTGTTTGAAGTATTAAGATCAGTGGAACAATATATGGTCTAATCATTTACTGAAATCTGAGTTGCCTCCCTTGACATATGAAATGGACCTGAAATGCCACTGGACCCGATTAATACTTTGTTACTAATTTTTGCGAGACCATAAGTTTGTTTTTATTATTAGTAATACCAACTATATTTTGTAAAAGAGAATGGACACTATGCCATATGCATGGATGATCCTCCATGCCAACAAAACTATGTTTGTGTTTGTCCACATTGCAGAGCAAAACAATCAGAATAGCAGCAAAATCTGAAACTAAACAAAATTTACATATTTCTATATTATCAAAAATTTCTAACCAGATCATCTACATAAGCAAATATGCATACCAAATTTCATTAGCACATCTTAAGTGACTTTTGCTAAATCTTGATAAAAAGTTTGTGGAAAAATCAAGTCTACATCCCAAAAGTTCAAAAATGTAAAAAAACGTTGAAAAACTTCTGTAATGATCTGAAAATAAAATCAGGTCATGTACATATAAATACAATTATGCCTAATGATTTCACTGGTCTATCTCAAGTCGTTTTACCTAATCATGACCACCAAAATGTTAGAAAAGTAAAAGTTCCAAAATGTCATTTTAAAAATGTACCATACTTTGATAAATTGCTTTTGGCCCAGAACTTTAATCAGGTCACCTACATAAAATTAAAAATATGACTAAAATATTTAGTTTGTCTATCTAAAGTAGTTTTAGCTTAATTGTGTCAAAAAACTGAATGAGGTCATCTACTGATTTCTATGTCAAAGTGTGTAACATTTCATGGCTCTAGGTATAAAATTGTTTTAACTATCATGCTAAAACATATTCAGGGTGTATAGGGATTCAGATGTATAGGAGTGTGTCTGTGGGTGTGATTTGGATTTTTAACATAGTTTTTTTTTAAAAATCAGACATATCCGCTATGATGTCTGCAGTGTGGCAGTTTTTAGTGATGTCTAGCACTGGGGCATCATGTCCCACCCAGTCACATTATCCTGACACCAGGCCGACCAGTCCTAACACTAACCTCTTAATGCTGAGCGCCAAGTGAGGCAGCTGTTAGTACCATTTTTGTAAGTCTTTGGTATGACTTGGCCATGGATTGAACCCACGACCTCCCGCATCTGAGGTGGATGCTCTAACCACTTAACAACTATGCCACTGGAGCAGTCAGATGTATAGGAAGACAGGTACTCCCTTGTGCTACTGCAGTGCAGACATAAAAGAATAGAAAAAATATGACCAGGGCTAGCTAATATTAGGCACAAAAAATATGTATGTTTTTGGTCAACCATCTATCCCTGTATCTCATTGCTGACACTAACGCTTTTTCCCATAGTACAAAAAATTAAAAATTAAAAAAAAATATTTAAAAAATTTTGAAATTGATTTGTGGTTCACAATGAGCTCATTTTCCCCAGTATTTTCAAGTGCTTAGCACATTATATATATATAATGTTAAAATAAAATAAAAAACCCAATTACCTAATTTTAAAACCAAAACAATAGAAAACACATACGTTTTTTGGCCTTACACAATGACAGAACATAAAATATGCAAGTATATCACAAAGTACCAGACATTACTTTGTGTCATACCAACCTCAAGAGCCCTACTAATGTTAAGGCCCTGGAAAGTCTCATATAATGTATGGGGACTTGTGGGGGTCTTATCTGGCTGTGTCACTGCACCTTTTCTGCTGTACCCATCACCAAGCAAAGCCCCTTGCTATGATAGAAATGGATAGAGAAGCATTCTAAAATCATGAGGAATACATATGACACTGTGAACTTCTTACTACATTTCTCCATTTGTAAGACATGGGTGGGGTGATTGGGGAGGGGAGAGTCCATTCCAATATTACTGTTGGCAATCACGAGAGGAGGATAATGGATCAGAGGTATTAACTCATCTACAAATAATTTTGATACAAATGGTTAGCAGTGGCAAGAGAGCTTGACTTGAAAGTATGAAGAGATAGAGAAAAGACTTTTTTTAAAACCCATTGATTATTTTTATCCAGTCATATTTTACCTTGTTGACACACTTTTCTTAAAGAGGAAGTAAATTTGTTTGTAAATTATGTTTCTCCAAGAATAATTACCCGATTACATTAACTTTAAATGAGTAGAAAACTCTGCTACCTCTCGAATCCAGCCCTACAGGAAAGAGAAGATACTTTTACCCATTACCTCCCCTTACCAATACCAGGCAGCTACCCATAAACCAGATGTTTACCAATTTAAGATGTTTGCATTTTCAAGGGGTTTAATAGTGACGTTATCAGGTAAGTATTCTCAAACAAACTTTATTAAAAATAAAACTTACTTTCACTATTGTACACATTCCCTGATCACATTAATATTACTCAAATAGGTAACTGGAGGAGGAAATGCACAAACATTCAACCTCTGCAATGGGCACCCTTTGAAGGAAGAATGACTGGATCATATGAAGGTTAAACCACTCTCCTGACATGAGGACTGCATAACCAACAGTCATGTAATGAATAAGAAGAAAAGAATGCAGTTTCCTTTTCTTAAAGTAAAAATCTTAGCAAACTCATTAAAAATTTTACTATTATGCCTTTGAAGAGGTTTTGCCAACTTCAACTAGATCAGGTAGTTGTCTGGGCCACAGCCACCAGACCCATCATCACAGGTATGCTAGATCTCAAGAGATAAAAACTTGAGAAGGCTGGCTGTGATTACCAGCTTCCAATATGTCTCAGATTAAAAGAATGCACTGGAATTGGAGGTTTGAAGAGACTGCTCTTTATAAGCTGAAATCTTTATAAGGTTTATTTGATCTACTGAGATCAAAGTATGCATAGTGGATTAATCACTTCAGACAGGAAGCAATGGCTTAAGGGGTTATATCCTCTTTGCTGGTCTTCACCAGAAGAAATAGATGTCAGGTTCAACTACACTTCTCTGTATGCTCCAAGTAGTGCTTGAATGTGCAGACCAGGTTTTGCACTGCCACCTCTCTTGGCATATTAATCTAGGAGAGGGTGAAAATGACCACCCTTGGTTGCCTACAAACTGATTCAAGCTAACAAAGCCAAGTTGCATCATTAGGAAAATGGAACCATCTGAATTGAATTGGAGAATGTTCGCAAGTTGCTAAACTCAGCTATCCAAAAACATGTTTTATAGGTAGCAGCTTTAGTGATGTTTTTGATAAAGACTTGAACTGACTGGATCTGAACCATGTCATGACCAACAATAGACTCCATTCAGGAAACAGAAATCTGGGTCAATTCAATTAAAATTGTCCAGCAGATCTGATAAATCCTTACAATGAACAATAACCCCTCCACCACAATGCCTGAAAGTGTTGTTGTTGTTGTTGCTGTTGTAGGGTTTAATGCCAGTTTTCAGCACACAATAGGCTATACATGGCAGCCAGTATTAATGGTGGAGGAAGAACCTGGGAAAACCCCAGAAAGAACCATCGACCCACGAGAAGCTACTGGCAAGCTTTCTCACATACCAACACAGGCCGAACCCACGACTCGAACCCACGCAGACAGAGGTGAGATGGCAGTGATTCGTAACGGTGAGCGCTTTAGACCACTTGGCCACTCAGGGCCCCCACCTAAAAGTGTCATGAGATCATGGAGTGGTAGTCTTTGAGAACATTTGTGTCTAACCTTTTCTACAAAATATAAGAGAAAAAAGTTATCAGTTTGCAGAATAAAGGTTCATAAGATTCACTCCATGGTTGATGGGTTCAATTCCTTCCTAAAAAGGACTCTCACCACTACAGCCAGACATGAAGGAGATTCCTGTCTAGGCAGGGTTCATCCTACAAACACTGTTGTTTAAGCAGGTGAGCTTTGCCTGGATTTTCAATGGGGCATCTTTCACCAGATCAAGCAGATCATTCACTCAGGACTTGTCCCACCTGATAGGGACTATCAGAACCACTTTGCAGTTCTTCATAAAAGAGGTCTACAATAGGACTACCCCAAAGTGTACAAATCCACTAAAAAACGTATGGATGAGCAGACCATTAAGTGTGATAGGTAAGGTTCCTTCTCAACACTGAGTCAGCTAGGACACTGACCTTATGTCTGACTTGGACAGTGATCTTTAGCTTGGAGTATCAGCGTAAAAAGTCCCAGAACATAACACATAGTATTGGTTATTTTGTTCCCCCATTTGAAAGGTAGGTCAAGCAAAAGGAACTTGCATGGAGCTGGGTGGACAGGGACTTCTAACAGATCATGAGTGATCTCTTTTGTGGAAAGCCAGACTGACCATGCAATTTCTTTTTTAAACCTCAACACTACTCTGTGCTTGTTGAGATGGTCAAGATCTATAATTGGCCTAAGCTTTCCGATGGCTCTGGGCAATAGATAAGAGCCTTGACTAAAACTCCGGAGAGCTCAAGTTGCAAACTCTCTCCACTTCCTGCTTGTTGAGTTAAGACCAGATCTCCTGAGGCAAAATATCTTCCTTCTCTGGACTGCATGGAATATTCATCATGGAAGTGGAAGACAAAAAAGGAAGGACTGGTTTTTAAAAAAATCCAATTCCTGGCAAAAATCAAGGATTCTGGTGCCTAAAGGCAGGTTGTCAGTGGATGGCCAGACTGGTAAGTCACTAAAGGTTGCTGGAAAGCTTGGTGAAGAAGACATTTAACATCCTATCCCCATTGTTTAAACTGAATCTGAAACCAAGGGACCTGTTGCCACCTGAAATTAAACTGAAGCTGGTAACTACTGTTGCTGAGCTATGTTTGTTCTTCTCTCTTTTTGCTGTTGATCATCGCTCCATCACAAATGGGGCTGATGCTGCCTAAATGCCAGAGGAGGAGGCAGTAAAAGCTGGAGGAGGCAGAAAAAGCTGGAGGAGGCAGAAAAATCTGGAGAGGCAGCTCTTGTACTACCTGCTTCTGTACATCCTGAATTTTACCATTGAACAGCAATAGCATACCAAATAGAGAATGGCATCTAACCAAATCAAAATTCAAAGATGTCAGAGTATTCGTTATAGAATGATGGCAAACCCTGTTAATTGCTCTGGTAATAAGGACTGTGAACTATCACACATGAACACTAAATGACATTTCAGCAAGACAAAAAACTGCCTGCACTAACTCGGAGGTGGCATGGAAATATTCAATCCCACTTTGTTCAATAGAATGATTGACATTTTCATTGCTGCATTAATCTCATCCAAACTTGGCAAGTTGTCACAGTACATGTCTAAATGCATGCAGCACCAGCCAGACAAGCATGATGGTGTTAACCAGCTTTCAGAAAAGAAAGCCTTCAAGTTTTCCATTTCCCATATTGTGACAGAAAGATGATCAGAGATCTCTTTGGTTTTTACTGAGGCAAAAGATAGAAGGAGGGACGTTCATCTTCTGATTTAATGTTTACTGAAACCTTAGTGATATAGATGGTAACAGTGGGCATTCAAAGGGTGGTATAACCCTGTAAATCTCTCCATCTTCTGCTTTGTTGCCAAATTCCACAGACTAAAAAAGTGTCTGGACAGTGTGCTGGATCAGTGGCTGAATGGTCAGCTCAGTGGCTGGCTGGCTGGTCAACTTGTCTGCTCACTGGATGAAATGAATGGCAAACAGACTGACCAATTCAAAGGATCTCTATATGAGACTGCATTAAATGGAATGGACAGCCAGTATGTTACTTGGATTGCTGATGCAACAGATTTTTGATCGTCAAAAGGTTGTTGTTGTTGTTGTTCTAGGGTTTAACACCATTTTTTCAGCACAAGATAGGCCATACATGGCGGCCAGTATAACTGGTGGAGGAAGAACCCTGGAAAACCCAGGGTAGAACCACCTACCCACAAGAAGCTACTGGCAGGCTTTTCCACGTACCCATGCTAGCCGAGCCTTGGACTCGAACACACGCAGACAGAGGTGAGATGGCTGTGATCCGGAACGGTGAGCGCTTTAGACCACTCAGCTTGTCAAAAGGTACAGCTGGCTGTGTGGCTGAACAAAGAATAAAGCGGTAATGTACTGCATATAAGAGTGAAAGTGTCAATCAACATTATCAGAAAAATATCCCATGAGTCCATCCTTGCAGGCAAAAACAACGAGCACAAACCGTATGAGCACAACAGCAGAAAGAAATGAAGTCCACAAATTTAAAAAAAAAATATTTTTTTTTTTATATCAACGTGTAGCAAAAACATTCACAGCTAACACTATTCCATTATGCAGGGGTGGGCAAACTATGGCCCGCGGGCCACATACGGCCCACCAAGGGCTTTCATGCGGCCCACCAAGGGTTTTCATGCGGCCCACCAAGGGTTTTCATGCGGCCTAGGAACAAGTCATCATTTGCACTGACTCTGTTTACGTTACTCAGTTTATCAAATAAATGTGCTTCTTTTGAAGTTTAAGTTTTCAAATATTGACAACTGAAAATTAATTAGATGTTATTTAGAAAAACCTTTTGTTTTTGCTATTTCAAATATTAATTATTTTACTTAATGAACTATGTGGCCCACGACAAGGTGTAAACTTGTGTATGCGGCACTTGCACTGGAAAGTTTGCCCACCTCTGTACTAGATGGATTAGTGGAAAATAATGTTGCTTTTCTTGGACGTTGAGAAGCAAAGTGAGACAAATTTAATCATACTTTAAAGTTTAAACTGGTAAACATCCAGTTCATGGGTAGCCACCTAGCAGTGGTTTCAGACGGTAATGGCTGAGAGTTTATCCCTTAGTCTATATGAGATATAGACAGACAGAAAAGACATTTTCATCTTTACAAGATAGCTGAATTTGAGAGGTAGTGGAGTTTCTTTTCCCAACGTTGATGTGCTCAGGAAATCCATCTGATCGAGAGAGAAAATTGCAATTTTCATTTGAAGAATATGCTGCAAGTGTCAAATCTATTGCCTTTGTTTTTTTTCATTTCTTTTATGACAAATTAACCATTTACAAAAATTAAAAGATCAAAGTTCTCCAAAGCAGACTGGCACAGTATAAGGATTCCAAGTAAGATATTTTGAATAGGAAATGAAATTCCTTTTTCTAAAAATTTTCCAAAAGGAATGGGATTATATATTGGCTCGTGTGTCTAATGGTAAAATATGGCATAATCACTACAAAGCAAAGCTGAGTGAGATAATTTTTTTAACGATATTATGAAAAAGAAAACATGTAACAAATGCAAAGTGAAAAAAAGCTGATTTAGATAAAGCAACCTGATTAAAAACATGAAAGTGAGTCTGCCATCCAAAAAATAGCACCAGTACTGGTATTGTAAATCTGAGGTTCAAAATAACAAAACTGCTTCAGAAAAGCTATGCAGATTCTAAATTACATACTTCTTGAGGTCTTATTTGTAAACTTTTTGTAGGAATGCTAAAAGGCAAGCAATCCAATAATGAAGAAATGACCAGATTGACAAATTCAAAGAATGTGAATAAAGGGCATTATGGGAGTAAATTATCTGTAAAATGTAATGATCAACATAATACCACATGTAATTAGCATAGTCCTGATGGAGTTTCAAATTACCAATCAGTATTTAATATTACCTAAAATACTCACACTGACTCATGTGAATTTCCTAAGGTTTTAGTTAGCTAAATTTTCTGGTTCTTGTATATTTAAGTAAGAAAAAGTGTTAAGAATATGCAAAGCTGAGGCCCAGCACCTACTAATGATTCCTCCAATAATTGATAAAAATAACCTGGATCTCAAACTTCAGAATTAGTAAATCTTGATTCCAGCATTCTAACTTCAAAGAGGTTTTAAGAAAAAGATGTATAAAGGATTAAGAACAAAATATGTATTATTTTTCTCTGGAGAAACTCAGGAAATAGTGCATTATTGAAAATAATTACCCAAAATAAAACAAATACAAAAACCTTGGAAGACTATTTTCTAGATTAATGGAGGCATCAGAAGACTTGCTGGCAAATTAGAAGTCCAGTAGGTGGGGTAATAATCCATAAATCCAAAGCAAGAAATAGGTATGCCATGTTTTCAACTTTTCATTAAACCTGATAACTTGTTATAAGGCAACATATTCAAGAAAGCAACTGCAGATGTCTACACAGTAATAACTTGTAAAATACTTGTCAAAGACTGTCATTAAGTTATATGAAGATGTCAAAGTATTTTGTATATCAAAATATTCAAATCTTTTGTCAGCAACAAAAAAGGTATTCTTTTTATATCCATTAAAAAAGGTTTTCTTGATTAAAAAAAGTAACAATATAATGTGCCTTGCAAACCAATCTGGTTAGTATGAAAAGGTGAAAACATGATTAAGAAAGAAAGCTAAAATGTTTTAAAGCAAATACCTTAAAGGCTCGAGAAATATTGAGACCAAGAAATGTCTCACTATCAGTATGTGGGGAGGTGGTACCTTTGTAACCATCTCCATATAGTCCTCCTTTCTGGATGGAAGACAGCGAAATACAAAAAGTCATTTAGGAAATGCTTCAACAATGTATCTTGAAGTGTAATTACAATACAATTTTGATTACCTGAACTTGTCCATAACAGTGTAATTACAATACAACCTTGATTACCTAAACTTGTCCATAAGTGTTATTACAATACAACCTTGATTGCCTAAACTTGTCCATAAGTGTTATTGCAATACAACCTTGATTACCTGAACTTGTCCATAAGTGTTATTACAATACAACCTTGATTACCTGAACTTGTCCATAAGAGTGTTATTACTATACAACCTTGATTACCTGAACTTGTCCATAAGAGTGTTATTACAATACAACCTTGATTACCTAACTTGTCCATAAATAAATGACCAAGTACCAATTTCTATGATATCTTTCTCTTTTAAGTCATCCCCCAGCACCCACCTAACTAGAAGAAATTTTGTTTACCAAAGTACAAACTGAAAATGTTAGAAACATGCATGGATATTTTTTTTAAAAACATGATGAAAGTTTGGTACATATTACATAGTTCTCCCTCATTTTAATGGCATTCAATACTCCAGATATAATGCAATAAAGCTATGAACCCCATGCCATAAGCTAAATCATTATTTATGAATTGGTCTATAAAATGCACGACAATATGGTTGAATGTCCATCAAATGTAAGACAATATGGGATGAAAGTCCATCAAATGTAAGACAATATGAGCTTAAAGTCTATCAAATGTAAGACTATATGGGTTGCAAGTCCATCAAATGTAAGAAAATATGGGCTTAAAGTCTATCAAATGTATGACAATATGGGTTAAAAGTCCATCAAATGTATGACAATGTGGGTTGAAAGTCTATCAAATGTAAGACAATATGGGCTGAAAGTCTATCAAATGTATGACAATATGGGTTAGAAGTCTATCAAATGTATGACAATGTGGGTTGCAAGTCCATCAATTGTAAGACAATATGGGTTGAAAGTCTATCAAATGTATGACAATATGGGTTGGAAGTCTATCAAATGTATGACAATGAGGGTTTCAAGTCCATCAAATGTATGACAATGTGGGTTGCAAGTCCATCAAATGTAAGACAATATGGGTTGAAAGTCTATCAAATGTATGACAATGTGGGTTTCAGATCTATCAAATATATGGCAATATGGGTTGAAACTCCATCAAATGTATGACAATATGAGTTAAAAGTCCATCAAATGTAAGACAATATGGGCTGAAAGTCTATCAAATGTATGACAATATGGGTTAGAAGTCTATCATATGTATGACAATGTGGGCTGCAAGTCCATCAAATGTAAGACAATATGGGTTGAAAGTCTATCAAATGTATGACAATATGGGTTAGAAGTCTATTATATGTATGACAATGTGGGCTGCAAGTCCATCAAATGTAAGACAATATGGGTTGAAAGTCTATCAAATGTATGACAATATGGTTTGGAAGTCTATCAAATGTATGACAATGTGGGTTGCAAGTCCATCAAATGTAACACAATATGGGTTGACAGTCCATCAAATGTATGACAATGTGGGTAACAAGTCCATCAAATGTAAGACAATATGGGTTGAAAGTCTATCAAATGTGTGACAATGTGGGTTGCAAGTCCATCAAATGTAAGACAATATGGGTTGAAAGTCTATCAAATGTGTGACAATGTGGGTTGCAAGTCCATCAAATGTAAGACAATATGGGTTGAAAGTCTATCAAATGTATGACAATGTGGGTTGCAAGTCTATCAAATGTATGACAATGTGGGTTGCAAGTCCATCAAATGTAAGACAATATGGGTTGAAAGTCTATCAAATGTATGACATTGTGGGTTTCAAGTCCATCAAATGTACAACAATGTGGGTAACAAGTCCATCAAATGTGTAACAATGTGGGTTGCAAGTCCATCAGATGTAAGACAATATATATTGAAAGTCTATCAAATGTATGACAATATGGGTTAGAAGTCCATCAAATGTATGACAATAAGGGTTGAAAGTCCATCAAATGTAAGACAATATGGGTCAAAAGTCCATCAAATGTATGACAATTCAGGTTGAAAGTCTATCAAATGTATGATAATATGGACTGAAAGTCCACCAAATGTATGACAATATGGGTGTTAAATGCTGAGCCTAATTGCTATGCTTTGAGTACAGGTGTACTTACATAATCAATTAAACATGACCCACTATAGATTTTGTCAGTGATATGTATGCATTTTGATTAAGACATAAATGATTGATAGATGTATTATGTCTCTTATAACCTTGTATCAAGCTGTCAATAAAGTTTCCTTCTTAAATTTAATTTAAGCTGTGAAACCTCTTCTTTTTCAAAAATGGAAAACTGCAAATAACAAACCTACCCTGGTGAGGTTTATAAGTTTTGCACACTCCTCTTCTGTTGCTAAACCATCTGCTACCAACCTTTCTCTTCCCATTAGATCCTTCTCACCTGACTGAATGATTTTCACACCTGTAAAAAGTATGCAGTAAAACAGGACTAATGCAAATAATAACAATAATTCCTCTAGGGGACTGACGCTATACTGTCTGTATGCAGTAATGCATGACTAATGCAAACAAGAACAATAATCCCACCTAAGAGACTGATGCTATACTGTCTGTATTCAGTAATACGTGACTAATGTAAACAAGAAAAATAATCCCACCTAAGGGACTGATGCTATACTGTCTGTATGCAGTAATACATGACTAATGCAAACAAGAAAAATTATCCCACCTAATGGACTGATGCTATACTGTCTGTATTCAGTAATACGTGACTAATGTAAACAAGAACAATAATCCCACCTAAGGGACTGATGCTATACTGTCTGTATTCACTAATACATGACTAATGCAAAAACAATAATCCCACCTAAGGGACTGATGCTATACTTTCTGTATGCAGTAATACATGACTAATGCAAACAAATCAAATTATCCCACCTAATGGACTGATGCTATACTGTCTATATGCAGTAATACATGACTAATGCAAACAAGAACAATTATCCCACCTAAGGGACTGTTGCTATACTATCTGTATGTATTAATACATGACTAATGCAAACAAGAACAATTATCCCACCTAAGGGACTGATGCTATACTGTCTATATGCAGTAATACATGACTAATGCAAACAAAAACAATAATCCCACCAAAGGGACTGATGTTATACTGTCTGTATGCAGTAAAACCTGACGAAGGCAAAACAAAAATAAGAGTCCTACAAAAGGACTTATGATCTACTGCCTGTAAACAATCTCTACAAATCAAATTAAGACCATTTCTTCTTTTAACTACTGAGTGTTGAAATGATCTGATATTCATGGGCAATAAGATTGTCAAATTAACCACTGTGGCAGCCATACTGTATGTATGATCAGCTGCATTTTTTATTTAGGACAAATCAGACACTATTGGCAGACTTGCAAACTCTAGCACAACCGTCGTAGTAAGGCAGTCAAATTTTTTCCATAAGTTAGACCACTTTTCAATAAGGAGTAATGTAATATTATATACTAATATTGTTACCATGGAAACATGCATAACAAAAGTTCAAAAGTGTGAGACTAATACTATATTGGACAGTAGACTGGCACCATTTTCATTTCTGGACCAACTAGAGATCCTAAGTCTTGTAGTGAAATCCCATATTAATATGAGCATCCATTCAAAATACGTATCAACAACAAGATTTTCAGGATGGAAAAACTTCAAAGCCTCAGTACCAGTGACTATCTTGTTGATAAATATGATGAAATAATAGTTTAGAAAATATGATTAAAGAATTAACAAGCATGACAGAGGAAAAAGTGAAAGGAATTATATTTAAGGCAACATCAAGATGGAAAGCCGAAGTGAAAACAGTAATAATTTTTTTTTTGTAATTTGGAAAAAAAGACTTTTTACAAAGAAATTGATACCAAAAGTAATTTTAGAAAAAGGAGCAGAAACTACAAGACATAACAAACCCCTGTGGAAGTAAATTAGCCATATTGAAACAGAGGAGACTATTTTCCCCCAATCCCTTTTGCGAGTCGATTAAAAAATGGCACCCAAAAATGTTCATTGAAAACAAAAAATTCCAGAAGGCTGGGTTAAAAAAGTTTTCCCATCATCACAGCCAATCAGTAAAAAGAATACTGTATAATAATTTCATGGGCTTATTTGAACCAATCAGAATCATATAAAGTGATATTTTAACATGTGGTAATATCAAAAATATGAAACAGCACATCATATAGGTACATTATACCTACTATGTGATAAATACATTATCTGCATAGGATGCTAATTCCTTTATTATTACATAAATGTCTCTCTGCATTAAAAACAAAACAATGAAAAATAAGAAATCGCCTGGTTTGGATGGTTTTAATACAAATCTCCATTAAAAATTTTTTTATAGACCTTGGAAATTTTATATAAAAGCTCTTAATTGTGAAATACCAACAAAGTAACAAGGAGTTATCACCTGTATGCCCCAAAAAGGGAAAGTCAAAGTTTTATTTGAAGAACTAGAGATCAATATCTCATCTTAATGTTGATCTAAAAATTGCTACTTCAGTCATAGCAAATAGAATAATAAAGTTTTACCAAATACTATGTGACCCTCAAACAGGTTTTATCATGGTAATATAATAGAGGCTGTACATGTCAGATTTATGATCTAAACAAAAAACAGAAAAACATTTCCCAGCAAAGTTAGTTCTGCTAAAGTTTGGAAAATGTTTGGTTCTACAGAATTTTTTTATTATTGAAGAATCGTTGAGATTTTTGGAATTTGATCCTTCCATATGTAACTGGTTCAAAACTTTCATCAAGCTGCGTCTTAAATAATGGACATAGCTCCCAATTTTACCCTACTGTACAGGTAGTCAGGCAAGGTGATCCCCTTTCACATTATTTATTCATTATTACAGAAGAATTAATTATTGCTGACGTAAAATAATTTACAGATAAATGGAATAAAATCTGACAGCTCAGAAGTGGACGAGTACATCACACCAACCCATTAAGATATTGTATCTATGCCAATGTGTATAGCAAGTTCACAAAAATAATACAAAAACTATATTTATAAAAATGGTGTGGCAAATCTATTTTTTTGCCTCTTGACAATGATTTAGTCAATGCCAATAGCAATTTTCTTGCTCCTGAAGATTTCACAAAAATGTATAATACTGATGCATCTTTTATTGAATGGTATGGAATTCTTAATTCTATACCATGTACCTGGAGAAAAGCTACAGAGAATCAGCAAAAACATTACACCCACTGAAATACTGTGATATGCTGAGAAAGCATGATAAAATGTCATGGCCTTTTTACAAAAATACCTTTGGAAAGACAGAGAATTACCAGTGGAACTTCAAATATAAATGGAATGACATAATGTATCAGATTATCAACTCTGTGACTGGGAACACAAGAATGTACTACAGTTCAAGATTACTGATGATACAGATTTGCCGAGCTTTCAATACAATATTGTCCATCACATACTTTAGACAAATATAGATGGTTTTAAATAAATATTTCAGCAACATGACTTTTTTAATTCTGTAATGAACATCCAGAAACACTGTTACACATTTTCTTGGACTCTCACAATGTAAATACTTTAATCTTGAACTTTAGGTTATTATTCAGGGATAAATGTGATATTTGGTTTCCCTTAAATGCAAATTCTGTTCTTCTTGGTTTGGATATTCGAGGTGAGCATGTACATCTATATTCCAGTACAGAGACAGACAAACTAAAACAGATGGGAAAAGATTAAAGCAGCACTTGCTCTTAATCTTGTATGCATAACGTTATGTTTACTTAATTTATATTGTGAGCTTCTGTCCATGATCACATGTTGTAAACAGAATGTTTACCTAGCAAGAGTTCAATGTCAGTCTCGTTTACAGTTAGTTAGACTGAGTTTCTCTGTTTGAAATGTTCACATTCTGTTTGACATGTTCACATTCTGTTACATTATATCAGGTGAAAATGTGTGTAAATTTGACAACAAATATATCATTCCTGTTTTAGATCAGTCTTTCAGAGATAATTCTAGAGGAATTATTTATTTATTTATTTATTCACTGGAATTACCAAAGTGCTAATTAATGTTTGGATTTTTGTGAACTCATTCAAAGACATTCTGTATTGCATTAGGACATTCAAGGCTATTGAATTTATTGATATCAGTTTGTTTTTGGACATGTGATAGAACATTTAGGGCTATCTGGGATTTAATTTACAACAATGTAAGTGTCTCTTAAGTTTTCACCTTCTATTGGAAGAGAAATAAACTGCTTGTTGATTTTACTTAAAATTGTTGGTTTCACTTTCTTTCTGTCACACTTATGCTATATCATTGATATACCACAAGATGTATACATTTTTCATTAAAAGAAAATGAAGCCTGCCAAGTTTCTTTTTATTAAAAACTTTATACAACAAGTGGTATATCAAAGATACAGCGTACATATAAAGATATTTTATTTATATCACATACAAATACACATACTTCCAGTACCAATGCAGTTAATACTGACTACAAGCTACTGTGTATTTACAAAACAAATGAACTCAGCAGCCCTGTCAAGTGTGTCCACTAACCTTTTGTGAGTACTCGCAATCTCCTTTGCAAATTAATACATTGCTTCTTTCAGTTTTTAAACTTATATTTTCATTTATATTGATTAAATAAATATAAGACACACTTATGATTTAAACAATAAATGGGGTAAATGAAGAAAGTAATGCACAACAAACACAACATGATTAACTACTGGAACATTTAACACATTGGCTGTCACGTAGCAGCTAGCATATTTTCAACGATTTGGAAATATTAACTAATCGAAATCAGGAACCAGAAAGAGGTCATTCAAAGATTTAAATATATTTTACAGTTCATCTAACTCATTATTATAATTTAATTAACAATGCTACCAACCATATAATTGTTTCTATCCTCTATTGTATCTTCCCCCCTTTCCATTGCTTCATGTGACTACATTTTTTCATCATTCACAGGGCCAGAGAAATTGTTGCATGATGCTCATTTTTTTAACGGACTTTTGCTGGGAGGGTGGGGGAGAGAGAGATATTTTGATGAAATTCTGCACCATATTTAATTCATTTAGTAGACAGGGATTATTTTTATCATTATGTTTCTTATACAATGCCTGTGATTAATCAGTGAACATTCATCCCTGATTTTGAGAATACAGAAGCAATAGGCTACTGTTGAAACATGACATAATGTTGAAACAATATATATGCATATTAATATGCCATGGGCAGATCACAATTTTATATATATATATATATATATATATATATATATATATATATATATATATATATATATATATATATATATAGATAGATATATATACACACATACATACACACACACTTGTATAAAATGTACACTGTATCACTGATATATCACAAGGTGTATACATTTTTCACTGAATGGAAACAAAGCTTGCTAAATTTCATTTAACTAAAATTAAAAAATTTAAACAATGAGTGGTATATAAAAATGTATACAATGAGTGGTATATCAAAGATAAAGCAAACATATACACATTTTATTTATATCATATGCAAACACATATACTTGCATTTCCAAATGAGTTAAGATTGACTGCAGAAAACTGTACTGACAGAAGGAGTGTCCAGTGTGTCAACCACAAAATGTAGTTCTGCACTTACCGAAGCTATTCACAATCCTCTTAGGAAATTAATAATTTGCTTCTATCTTTTTCATGAGCTTTTATTTAACTCTAACTGATCAAATATACAAATGACATATGCATGATTTAAACATAAAAGTTGGTTGAAATGAAGAAAGTACAGTATGGTTAGTTTCTGTGCAGTCATTGAGTCACCTATGAGTATACTGCGACAAGTGGGGAATACAGACTAAGCAAAATGATGAACCAACAATTTATCTATACCATTATTATGATTTAATTAACATTGCCACTGACCATAAACTAGTTTTTGTTCTCTTTCCGCTGGTTATTTTCTCTGATAATTTTAACATTATTCAATGGTCCAGAGGCATGCTCGTTTTTTTAAAAAGAATTTTGCCCATAGCTTGCAACAATAGTCCCAAAAGAGAAAGAGAGAGAGAGTGGGAGCAATACACCGAGGTAAAACTGATATGCTGAAAGACCAAGCAACCAAGAGAAAGGTGGGTGGGGGTTTCTGAGACTTAGCATAAGATTCTTTCTGAAATGTCCATCCCTATATTTCACTGTTGGTCAACTAGTCTGCTGCCTAACCAACCAACACTAAGAAAGAAAGAGAGTGGCTTTCATATGTTTTAAAATTGAAAAATGACATGTTTTTACAACCTAATCATAACTTAAAAACAAAAACAAAACAAAGCAATAAATAGATTACATTATGTGTGTGCATCCTAACCAAAGATGTATCTATGACCAGTACAGCTAATAAAACAAATTTACATTCTGTATGAGGAAAATTCACATTCCTAAAGAAATGTAATATAAATGTAATACAAAAAGGGCAGTGTTTAAAGAGAGTTGTTTTACCACAAGCACAGGGCTGGTGACTTTAAAAAATGCACAGGCCCATAACCCTTTTCTACAAGCCCCAATTCAAATTCTATATGCCCAAAAGGACCAGACTATTGTACTGTTACTTGTCAAAAAAATGTGTTAATTCTGTACTTTAAAATGAAAAGGAATAAACCAAATCATATTAAATTGACATGTGTGTTTATTGATTTCTCAAAATATTTTGCATAAAGCAATGTTTTCCTCCAGGTCCTGATGTCAGCCACTGTCAAGGTCCTCCTTACTCAATGGATCAGCAGTAGTGGTGGTCATTAACATGTGAATCATGTCCTGTTTTCTATGGTTTATTTTTACACCTTTGACACTGTTTCATAGGTGCCACTTAAAATGTTTAACCAGTATTGCATTATTTATACCAGTGTTTTTGCCAAACTCTTATTTTTATTGGTCTTTCCTTTATATCTCACCTTCACCAAAGGATGGCTGATTTTTAATTAAAGACTCAAATGCCATCATGGACCACTTTTGATTCCTTTAGTACTTATAATACATACAGAAATCATGCATTTGGCATAAATTCTCCAGATTACAACAATAAGGTAATCAATTAACAGTCTGCTGTGTACACAGGACAGCCTGAATCTGATTACTCAGTCATGCATCACTGCAGGGGAAGAAAGAAGTGATGCAACAGTTCCAGTTCCCAGTAGACTGGTTCTTACTGGTAAATGTAATGTGTGGACAGAATGCATAAAATATATCTTTTTTCTCCCTTGGATTCTTTCAAGTTTGTCAAAAAAATGATCTGTTAATTTTCAAACAGGAATACTTCAACTAAAATATTGTATGTATGGTAGACAGCCTTAAAAACTGTATTTTTGTCCTTTCACCAGTACAATCACATATATGTTAAAACCAAGCGAGCACTAATTATGGATATCCAGTCAATGTGTGCCTAATTCATAGGTCATAAGCTTCACTCTGTACAAAAAGTTCACAATTTTCTATACATATGGGGCTTACATAAGGATAAATATGACTAATTTACTAGTCTTTCAACAACTTGAAGATAAATTCCACATTTTGTCAGCATGTCTTAAGTTTTCTAAGGCAAAATAGATTTGTTTTTGACAAGCCCAATGACACTTCACTTAGAATACAGGAGGGGCATGATCTGAAATTAGAGGGGACCCAAGCATCAGGTTTTTGAATTTTTTTAGCCCTGAAGGACATAACAAAATTAGGATATTTTGAAGCAATTTTGGGGGATCATGATCCAAAAAGAATTACTATAAAAGTGTTTTACTGTGCAGGAGATTAGAGGTTTATCTCCCCCTGACATTCAGCTACTCCTTGTGCGATTCAAGAGTTAATGTGCCTGACATTACTATGCGATTCAAGAGTTAATGTGCCTGACATTACTATGCAATTCAAGAGTTAATGTGCCTGACATTACTATGAAATAGTTTTGAACTTAAAGGAAATTCAAGGTGGAAACTTTCTGCATTTAGCAATCTACCACAGTTTAATAATTTTGTAATATACAACTGTTTAGGCAAGATGTAATATACCACTGTTTAGGTATTTTGTAATATACCACTGTCTAAGCACTTGTAATATACCATAATGCAGGCATTTTTAATATACCACTGTTTAGGCATCTTGTAATATACAATTGTTTAGGGATTTTGTAATATACCATAGTTCAGACATTTTGTAATATATCATAGTTTAGGCATTTTGTAGTATAACACAATTTAAGCATTTTGTAATATACAACTGTTTAGGCAATGTGTAATATACCACTGTTTAGGTATTTTGTAATATACCACTATTTAAACACTTGTAATATACCATAATGTAGGCATTTTTAATATACCACTGTTTAGGTATTTTGTAATATACCACTGTTTAAGCACTTGTAATATACCATAATGTAGGCATTTTTAATATACCACTGTTTAGGCATTTTGTAATATACCACTGTCTAAGCACTTGTAATATACCATAATGTAGGCATTTTTAATATACCACTGTTTAGGCATCTTGTAATATACAATTGTTTAGGGATTTTGTAATATACCATAGTTCAGACATTTTGTAATAAATCATAGTTTAGGCATTTTGTAGTATAACACAGTTTAAGCATTTTGTAATATATCATAGTTTAGGCATTTTGTAATATACCATAGTTCAGACATTTTGTAATATACCATAGTTTAGGCATTTTGCAATGTACCATTGTTTAGGCATTTTGTAATATACCATAGTTTAGGCATTTTGCAATGCACCATCATCTAGGCATTTTGTAATATACCATAGTTCAGGCATTTTGTAATATACCATAGTATAGGCATTTTGCAATGTACCATATTTTAGGCATTTTGTAATATATCATAGTTTAGGCATTTTGTACTATACCATAGTTCAGGCATTTTGTAATATACCATAGTTTAGGCATTTTGCAATGTACCATCGTTTAGGCATTTTGTAATATACCATAGTTTAGGCATTTTGCAATTTACCATCATTTAGGCATTTTGTAATATATCATAGTTTAGGCATTTTGTAATATATCAGAGTTTAGGCATTTTGTAATATACCATAGTTTAGGCATTTTGCAATGTACCATCGTTTAGGCATTTTGTAATATACCATAGTTTATGTTGATCAAATACAGCAGAGATGAAGAAAACATATGATTTTCAACTTTTATCATAGAATCTTACTATTATTTATAATCATGCCACCTTTACCAGTGAAGCATGATTCCAGGTTGAGACAACAAAGGTAATTTGATGGTTTGGATCTGTTTTCACATTTAGGAAATTTAAGCCAATTTGTGCAATACAAATTAAATTATATAAGGTTCTAACATTTTCACTGAATATACTTATTAAAATTAATATTCATTTTATGAATAAATTCCCCCTTCCGATTGTACCAGGTATATTTTAACACATGAATGTAATACAGCCAGTCTTCTATGTTACCTTGGTCATAAAACTGTTGCAGAATCTCAGTGTTGTCTACCTCAGATGGTTGCATGGCTCTTTCCTCATCCATTTTCTTAAGAAACTCCTTCACCTGTCGTTGTGATTTGTCATCATCATTCACGTTTGATGTGAGGTGCACAAAAAGGCTGCACCTTTCATTGACCAAAGATGGACCAACTCTGTGATGATCACCTGTCTTGAAGATCACAAGACGCCCACACTGGGGTACCAGAGATGACTGTGGAGTATAAAATGTATATCACAACATCAGGTGAAGTGCATGCACTGACCACAAAATTTGATAAAACTATAAAGACTTCAAACAAACTGAAGAGCAATGAACTATTCCAAAAATATTGTAAAGGTATATGAGAATTTTTCAGAAAAAAATACTTTCAACAGAATCAAACAATTATTTTTAGTATAACTGCATCTAAGTAAGCCTGCAGATTCAATGTCAGAAATCAAGTTTTAACCGCTTAGTTCAATTTTATACAATGTTTTATTCTGTGCAGTACAGCAAAAATAATTACTTGAACTCTGCAGGAAATATGATCTGCTTCAAACATGTCACCTGGACACATTCTGGGACCAACTGACCCAACAAGAGTCCCTTGAAAGGACTGATGCTCTGCTGGCAGAAAAGAATGTCCAGAAATCTCAAGATAAGACTACTGCTGTCTTTTACCTATGACAGATGAAACTATTTAACAGTGATAACAAGATTTTCAAATTGGCCACTGTGGTGGCCAACTTGAATAGTTGGATTGGCACAAAAAAATAGGAATAAAAACGTTTTCAAGATGACTGTCATAACAGCCACACTGAATTTAAGACTGATGCCCATTTCATTCTGGACCAGGCAGATATCATAATAATTCATTTCAGTGATATAGCAACCTTTCTTAACACATTAATCCCTAGCGATGAGTTAACGTGGCAGGAGGTAGTAGCCTACTGCCGAGCTCTGTAGCTTCATGGTCATGCATGATACACTAAAGTGGGTGGTATTATAGAAAGGTAGACAGATGTAGCTCTACAATGATACCAAATAATCTGGAATTTCTAGCTGCACTACAAAATACAGAGGGAAAAACCTCATTTTTTGGACCCGATTTTTTGTCTACCCAAAATTGGCCCGTGATCGTGATCCGACTTTGTGTCCAGATTTTAGACTTTTTGGTCTCAGATCTAAGGCAAACCAGTATGAACTGCAGACAGACAGATGAACCTTTACAAAAAGTAGGATAAGATGGGCATTTGGAATAAAGAGTGGTCTCGATAAAAAAATAATGGGTCCGTTTAGCAAAAAACAAAGAAAAAAAAGAACTCCAACTTTTACCCTTCTGCTCATGTGCAAGCCAAATAGCCAATGAAAAACAATGTTTCTAACACAACTAGGCAGTATGTTATTGAAAGATCACCTGGGATTTGGTGTTTTCGGATCTATTAAGAAATAGCTTTCAAAATGTGTTTCCTACTCGAATTTCAGGCGAAAATGACAAAAACCTCCATGGGTTAATGTGTTAATAATCAGAGATAACAAGATTTTCAACACAGCTGTCTAGGTGGACATACTGGATGTCAGACAGGCATCATATTTTTTATTCAGGACCAAGTAGACACTATAAGAAGTCTTCTAGTGAAGAAATGAATTTCCATTTAGAAGAAGTGTCAATAGCAATATTTTTAAGATGGCTATATGTCAAGCATACTGGATGTCAGATCAGTACACTTTTCATTTAGGTCCAAATATGCATCTTACAAAGTCTTTTAGTGAAAACCCCATGATGACATAACCATCCATCAAGAAGTAGCAATAACAAAATTTTAAAGCATCATTATCATTTAGGACCAGCTAGACAGCTTAGGAAATCCTCCGGTGATAAATTCATGTCAATATGACTGTTTATTTAGATATAGTGATATGGTTGCCATGGTAACCATATTCAATGTCAGAATGGCACTATTTTTATTGAAGGTCTAGAAAATACACAGAAGTTATTTGGTAAAAACCCTATGTTGATATGACCATCCGTCTGGGAGGTGTAGCAATAAAAAGATTTTCAAAATGGCCACCATGGCAGCTATACTGGATGTCAGATTGATACCATTTTCATTTAAGACCAACTAGATATGAAGTCCTCTGGTGGAAATTCTGTGTTGAAATGGCTTTCCATTCAGGAGCAGTGACAACAAGATTTTCAAAATGGTTGTTGTTGTGGCTATAATGGATGTCAGATCAGTATCATTTTTATTTAGCAACAACCAGACATTATATGAAGCTTGTATGTCCACCATTTTCATTTAGGACCAATTAGACCATGGGATCAATGTGTGTAATGTTTCATGGCAATCCTCCAAGCAGTCTAGCATGAGTACAGACAACAGACTTGTGCTAACAGAAGGGCAGACATTGGACAACAAGTTCTTCTGACTAGATGAGTTAAAAATTACTGCTCTTTCCTTCTTGAGCCTGAAGTTTGCCCAACTTTACAGGATTATGACTTGAGATATTTGAGATACATTATGACCCAGATATAAAAGTACACCAACTTAAATTTAATTTGGACCTGGTTTCAAAGGTTACAGACACAGGTGTGACAGGTAAATATCTTGAGAATCTATATACCTATATCTTGTCAATAATCTTGTACCATATCTTCTAACATTCATTGTTAGTAGTTTGATAATTAGATTAAAACTCTTTCTATTACTGTAGGACACTCAAGATAAATTTATATATGCAATATATGAAAGGAGTATGTAGATGTTAAACCTGAATTTGTTTGTCCTTGTCCATGAAGTACAGCTGTCCTGTGCCATCAATAATATTAGACAAAAATGCCACTCCACTGAAATAAAGGCAATATGTAAGATTATTTCAATTGTGGAAACATCTGCAATGTAATTATGTAAGGGCTGTTCCAGTCTATTGTTTTCATATGAACTCTTTGGGTAATATGAGTACCCTAGCATGTATTTTCTTAAAGTGCCTTCCCTGGGTACAATGTCTGTTTAAATGGAATAGTCTTAAGTTCATAGATAAAGAAATAACAAAACAAATTACAAGTCAAAACTGTAAATAATGTAAAGCTTGCTTTCTACTGTTGTTTCAGTAGGTGGCTACCCATCAACCAGATGTTTACCAGTTTAAACTAAACAATACATCAATGAGGATGCTACAGTTGTAGGAAGGTGTGAAAGGGTTTACTAATAATATGATCTGGCACATGTTCTTTGAGAAACATAATGTTCATCAAAAAATGTACTTTCTCCATCAAATACATGTAAGGTCACATTAATGTTAGGACATTAGGTTACAAAGGAGGCAATAAATAATCATCCAAACTCTAACAATGGTATCCTTGAAGGGAAGAAAGCCTGAATTCCCTGCAATTATAAAATGCCATCCTAATATGAAGACAGTACAACTATCAGTCACGTAACATGTAATGTCAACAGTCAGATAAGAGTAAAAAAAAGTGAAAGCACTAAACCCACACTTGTGAGGATGGGCTACAAACACATTAAATTCTCATATCTGCAATGCTATATCTCAGAAATAAAAATTTGAGATATCTGAATGTGTATGCCAGCCAATGGCTTCTACTATATTTCATTAGCAGAAACCCTCATGACATGTGTAATCCTGTGATAATTCATGGTTATGTCCATGTTTCCTGCCTTAACCAGAACAAATAGATGTTCAGATTCAAGGATCTTTTCTGTACTTCAGTTAATACTTGCAAAACACATTCAGGGTTTTGCATTAATGTTTCTCTCAACATGTCCATGTACTACAGAGAGAAGATAACTTTTTGACTGCCCATAGATGGCAACCAGTTCTTAGTTATGAAACCTAGTGGTGTCATTTGGACCATAGAAGCGTCTGATCTGAAATGGAGATATTTGGAATCTACTGAATGTGTGTGCAGTCCACTTACTATGCATGCTAAGGTTAGTGTTATCAGAAAGAAGGTCTTGTAAGATTGCCGTTTGCATGAGGTTCTGTCTAAGAGCTCGAATTTACCCAAGATAAGCCAGGTCAAAACCTACAAAAGATTCCACTTAATACACAAGGTGATTTAGGCATATTCAGGTCAAAGTCAGCCAAAAAGTCTGAAAGGTCCCTGTTGTGGCCTATATTCACTCAACCATGGTGCCTGATATCATATGGCTGCAAAAGACTAAGCTGATAAAGGACTGCTTGATAAGTAGCCACCAAGCAGTGTTAAGGGAAGGTAATTTGTAAGAGTGTCTTCCCTTTGAATAAAAGGTATATAAACAGGAAAGAATACATTTTCGTTTTCAAGAACTGCCAGATCTGAGAAGTAGCAGAGCTTACTTCCTGTCATTAATGATTCAGGAATGTAGTCGATGGATCAGGGAAATTCTTTAGTAAATTATGTTTCTCCTAAAATATTTGCCTAAACACATTAACATTAGGAAATTATTCTCTACTATCTCTGAATCCAGCCCTACCGGAAAGAGAAAAAAGCATCTTTCTATCTATAGCAGCACAAATGACTGCCTTACTGAAATGATGAACTTCTCTTAAAGTAAAGATAGCACAACCAAAGATTTTGCATTTATACACATGTGAGTGAAATTCCTGTGGCATCACACACCTGGCTATGGCTTTACATTCTAAACTTTCAGAGGCAAATCCAATGAAAGTTGCAGGTCCAAGGTTGTGTTGTCAAGAACAGGGTGTGGTAGCTGTCTGAGTGGACACCAGTGACCAGACAAGATTCAGCTCTATCCTTTGTGAGGTCATGTCACTCAAGTAAAATATGAAGAAAGTAGACTGAGCATGCTACCTAACTGATTCCATAGTATTCAACTGAGACATTTTGGTCAAAGGACCAGTTGATGGAAATTGCTCATATGAAAATAGACAGAATCTTCAGGAGTCATACCTGATCCTGTAAAAAATTAGAGTATGACAATGACATAACCCCTTTAGCTAGTCTGCCAAAGCTGGTGGGGATATGTCTTAGTTTCTTGCCTTAACTGATACAATGATCCTTTGATGGCCATTATAAACCATCTTTGTACATCTGAAATAGCAGCTTTGCCTCTCTTGATGGATTGGTCAAGGGGAGAGAGAGAGAGAGGATAGTTATGTGTTGGTTACTTATTGACAGTAAACTGTTTTTAGAAACTAAACCAGGTTGCATCATTAGAATGACCAAACCATCAGAGTGTTCTGCATGTTGTTTGGATTCAGAGACAGTGCATATAGCTCACTCATCGTGCAAGCTGAAACTATTAAAAAGCAAGTCTAAAATGATGACTGCTACAGCAAGGTGGAAGAGAACGACTCAGATCAGTTGAGCCATATCAAGACTTAGGACAGGTTCCATTTTAAGAATAAGGTGAGAGTGGTCTGGATGTATAAAGATTGGACAAGCATCTCTTCCATGTTGTCTGAATTTGTCTGAGATCATGGAATGGTGTCCCTGATTGCAATAGGGGCTAGTTTTTGTCTTCAATTAGGAAAAGAAAGAAGTTAGTTCAGCTGCTGGATGGAGACCAAGAGTGGTGTGACATCATTACCAAGACAATGAAAATGTGTCGCTTCCCCTAATATGACATCAAAGCGGAGGTCAGTCTAACTGTTGTGATCCTTTCCACAATCAAAAAGCAGAATTTCTTTTCATGCTGGGCATCCCTGGCATAAGCCACACACGAGGAAAGCATTCCTCTGCACAGATGGAATACTGGCAACCATGGCTGCTTGAGCAGCATGTTGCTCACTATAATCTGCCTGCTTAAATCCATTTCCGGATCAAACAGATTATTGATCCAGGATGTCCAATAACAAAGGGGCAATCAAAACTATTATGCAAGCACTGCCCCTCATTTGCAGCATTATTTTCAAAAATTAGAACTGCTGGAGGGAAAGCATGTGCCTATATTCCCTCCCAGCTGATTGAACAGGCATTGACAGCCAAAGGCAGTCAATTTGCTGTTTCATTGTTCAGTACTACGGGAGATGGATGGATTAAAAGATTACTCTGTATGAGATAGCTGGCATCTCCTTGCTAACAAGTTGGTCAGGACATACAGCCTACCCCAGATGTGTAGGACCTGTATGCTTATATGATATGGGGAACAACAATGAAGATACTCCAATACCACAACACAAGGTCCAGCGATTTTATACCTCCTTGTTTGAAGAGACAATTTCCTACAACTGACTAGTCTAACATTATCAGAACCATCTTCCTTTGGATGTAAGCCATGCAAGTCTGAAAGACACTAAGAATGAACTTTTTTTCAGGATACTGATTTGAAGAGCCTTTTCTTTTAGTGTCCACTTGCTATTGACTGTCACAAAGTCCTAAAGCAACTGTATCCCCCAACCCTAAAAAGTGGCATATGTACATATTGTGATGTCCCATTCTAAGGCTTCCAATGACATCCCTGAATCTAGCCCTTCCAATCTCGCCATTGAAGCAGGCAGTGTTTGATCAAGTGCCAAACAGTGCCAAAAGGATCATCTGCATAGAGCATGTAATATCAGGTCTGCTGCTACATTGAGCAGGTTTACGAGTTAAAGAAACAAACTCACCTAAATAAATGCGCAATGATACTGCTTATGTGTTTGTTTAGATTGATAGAGGTAAGGAACTCCACACCAAGATGAACAGATGCTGAGAACGGAAAAGATCAGACTTCTCTGTATCTACACTACACTATGAATGAGGAAGAGAAAATAATTCATATCAAAATGAAAACTGAATTTACGGGATGTTTTTTCCAGTATATTAGCCAGGCAAGCCACCATCGCTGTGGAGGACATCTTGAGGTTGGATATGGCACAATTCAACCTCTTGGTGAGGACCCAAAAGGCTGAGATTGAGGCCAAATGGAAGGACACAGAATTGGTATACTACTCCTCAGTAGCCAGAATGATGGTATTTGCATGATACAGTGTTAACAGGTATATGGAAATATACATTGGGAAAGTTGAAATTTATTGCATATTCATGGATTAGCTAAGACAGATGGATGGACTCTGCCATCTTCATCCTGAACTTTGGGGCAGTAATAAACTGACTGAATCTTCTCAAATCTATGACAACTCTCAATTTTCTATTGGTTTTTGTAACCAAAGTCTGGAATAGAAACCCCGGGGGGGGGGGGGGGGGTTGGACTAACTACACCAGCCACTTCATGAGCAAAAGTTCACCCCACCTTTTGTAAAATGTCCATTTCTTGAGATAATTTGGGACCTCTTTCATGAAAAGGGGCAATGAAAGTGTAGGGGGCTAGATGAACAAGATCTGGAGCCTCTCCAAAACAACTTGAGGGGAGGAGAAGCCTTGTTTTCTCTCCCATTTCCAGTTTGGCTGCAGAAATTAGGGTCATAACTTGCCTGGCCATGAAAAGGATGCTTTTATTGCTGAGAATTACATCTGAGTTGATTCTGTCAATGATCATCACTTCTTCAGTTTGTCCCCTGGCAGGGTCACAGAGACATAAGGCCTTTCACAGACAGCTAAAGGGAACATCTTTATGCCACCTTCCTTCTCTCCTCCTCAGTTCAAACCCCAAAATAGAAGAGGCAAACCAAAGGGGAAAGAGCTCAGTGTGTTATATGGTAGGGTTTAACAGATGACAATTGCAGGAGTGCATCTTTTCTTATCAAGTCGAGGTTAGAAGAGACCATCTGACCATTTGCCATCATGTAGTGAGCAACCCTATTGACTACCTTGGCAATATGGCATACTGCCTCTGTGGCATGATCACTTCTAGCCTTCTCAGCCAAGCAATAGACTGCAAAGAGAAGCCAGGTTGAGTATGGAGGAAGTTAACATAACATACCTGAACAACTTAAATGTGGTATTAAACACTTGTCTGTAAACTTTATAACAATGTGCAGCAGACATGTTGATGGCAGTAATCTCCTTGTCTAGGCTATCTTCGTCTGAATAATAAACATTGGTATGAGATTTGTACTAGTGTGATGAGGCAACTCACTCACCAAAATGTAGGCCCTTGAATTACTGAGGTCACAAAATTTACCTGAGAGACATTCAGTACTTTCTGCAATCTTTGATAACTGTGCTAAAATTCTGAAGGATGGATGCTCATCACGTTTATCAACATCCTAACCATGTACACAGCACTGACTACAGGTGAAGGAAGGCATTCCAACGGGGGCTGAATTCTGGATATCTCTTCAGCTGCCACATTAAAAATGAATTCATCTTTTCCATGGTTGCATCAAAATGTTCAGAAAAGTCTGTATTGCCATCTCATTGACAAGGGGCTGTCCTCTTCCTGTATGCTCTCTGTCCAGGGATATAGCATTCTGTTAAAGTCTGTATTGCCTTCTCATTGACAAGGGGCTGTCCTCCTCCTGTATTCTCTCTGTCCAGGGATATAGTATTCTGTTAAAGTTTGTATTGCCATCTCATTGAGAGGGCTGTCCTCCTCCTGTATGCTCTCTGTCCAGGGATATAGCATTCTGTTAAAGTCTGTATTGCCTTCTCATTGACAAGGGGCTGTCCTCCTCCTGTATGCTCTCTGTCCAGGGATATAGTATTCTGTTAAAGTTGGTATTGCCATCTCATTGACAGGGCTGTCCTCCTCCTGTATGCTCTCTGTCCAGGGATATAGCATTCTGTTAAAGTCTGTATTGCCATCTCATTGACAAGGGGCTGTCATCCTCCTGTATGCTCTCTGTCCAGGGATATAGCATTCTGTTCAACAGTGATGATGCTGAATCATCACCATGGATAATAAAGGTTCTGTCAGATATGCTAGTAGGGCTGGCATAAAACATGGTCCAGCTGGGAAATGCCATTCTGGTACAATTGGTCAGTATAGGTCAGATGGCTCCACATGTAATGCCAGTTTATCGTGTACTAGTATCAGGAATATAGTTGGTCTGGTTGATCAACCAGCCATTACTTTAGTTACTGTTGAGCAACATGTTGTTCTCTAGTCTGAGATTCATGACTTTTGGAATAATCAATGATTGTTTGGATGGTTAGATTAGTTGGTCTGGCTGATCAACCAACCATTACTTTAGTTACTGTTGAGCAACATGTTGTTCTCTTGTCTGAAGATTCATGACTTTTGGAATAATCAATAATTGTTTGGATGGTTAGATTAGTTGGTCTGGCTGATCAACCAACCATTACTTTAGTTATTGTTGAGCAACATGTTGTTCTCTAGTCTGAGATTCGTGACTTTTGAAATCATCAATGATTGTTTGGATGGTAAGATTAGTTGATCAGCTATTTAGTCCTAATGCAATTGGAGTAAAGTGCCTTGCTGTGCCAGTCTGATCAGATAAAAGGATTTGAACCAGTACCCTTTCAGTTGCAAGTCTATCATACTGATCAGTGTTGCAACACGGTGCCTGTCTCTCTGAGTCACGTCTTACAACATGTGGGAGAGCACATTAGACCTATTCTACACTGCCAGGGGGGTGCCTAAACAAATATTTAACTCAACTAGTCTTTTAAAACTCTTGAGTACTTATCTACAACTCTCTAGCATTTTACTACGACTCTTGAGTAATCTTCTACAACTCTCAAGCACTCTTCTACAAATATTAAGCACTCTTCTAAAACTCTTGAGCACTCATCTATAACTTTCTTTTTGTTAAACTGAAATCATAATCAGCATAAATATAAATATGTTCTTTTTCTACAATAATACTTGATATATTTCTTGCATGGTTCAAAAAACTTGACATCATTTTGAGTGGCAAATCCATGACTTAAATTATCTAGTTCTTTTTGTTCCACAAGTTGAAACATATATGGTATTTGTTCAGGAAAGAACATTTTATTCTTATTATATACCAAACTTGGTTCTGAATTGAAACTTATAAGACTAAACTCACTCTTCAGCACATTACCCCCATCCATCTTTTCGTAAGTTCACCTCAGTTTCCATTGTATTTGTTGACTGATAATACCAGCAATATAAGAAAACTGTGTTTGAGATGACCCAATAAGCTGAAGTAAATCACCTTTTAGTAATTTATTTTACCTCATCTGACCACAAAACCAAGATGAACTGAGTGAAGCAGTGCATGAGGTTTTGAACACAGTTCTCAAGATAGGATGGGACACAACTTCATAGAGAAGCAAATGGTGGCAAGACAAACATCTTCAGCAAAATGTGATTTCAGCATCTAAAATGTCATGCAGTTTCCATTTATGTAGCTCACTATTTTTCTTGCTCTTCTAAAGGCACATACTATCATACATTGCATGGCATGATGGGAAATCTTGTATTGTCACATATAAAAACATAATTATATATTTTTTAAATGCAAAAATATAAGAATAAATAAAAGAGGATAAATATTTCACCAACATTTTTTTATATTTCATGAATTTCACACTTAAGTATATAATAAAAAAATTGTATTTTCTGTGCAGCATTCAAAATTTGCACAAAGTACACCTGCAGCATAAGAATTTGATTCACAAGATCAAATTTAGATAATTTCATACACTGCTATTGGGTTATGGAATGTGAAATCATTCTGCACATTTAATCATAAAAAGCTTTTAAAAAAACTTTGCTGTCTTGCTTCAAGAACGTGTACTCTCTTCTCTATCATTGGGTTCTGACTCTCACTAACTTTTAAAGGAAACCTCTATCACAGTCAGATTCATTTTTAAAGTTATCATGGGTCTGTACTGTCCACATTTCCAGACTTCAGGAAAAACACCTCTGGTTTATATAATTGCATACTAATAATGAATTCTCAGCCATCAGCCACTTAAATTAGGCTGAATCAGATGACATGTTTTAATATCATACTCTGGTCTTCAATGCATCTGACTATCTGGTTCCATTCTGGAACAAAATCTAAGGACCAATCAAAGAATCATGGTTACAAAAACACTTATTCAGCTCAGTACAATTTGGCTATTTTAAGACATAGTCCTGGTCTTTTGCTTCTTTTAACTCTTTCAATCAACAATTTTCAATTATGTTTTGAGTCTGATTTATCCTGTCTGAAAACAGTGTACCCAGCAATTAAATTTTATGCATATAAAGTCACATTTGAGAGTAATTTGCACCCACATATTTCTAACATTGTTGTGCCTCAGCTTAAACTTCATTAAAGAAACCAAGGTAAATACTAATTTAATAGGTAAATATTTCCATTTCATTTTTTTCGTTTTTATCTAACAGTTTTTAAAAAAAAAATGGATTAAACACAATGATGCTTAATTTTTATAAGTCTAGAATATCACATCTTCACATTTCTGACCATTTCTATTTGTTGTCACTATTAAACTTCATGAATAAGAGCATAATTATAAATAAAGACATGTAAATGTGATGACCTTACATGTATTCTTGATCAGATAAACGTGAAAAGGTGTTGATGCAGCCTCCATCTTCCTGAGGAATACAATCTTCATGCTGCTTTTTCTCTGAAATATGAAAATGCTGATGCAACCATACAACATTTATTTACAATATTTCATCAAGTTTTACTAAAGAATATACAGTTTGTTCATTCAATTCATTTAGGAGACAACAAATACTTAACTTTAAAACTCGTCAAAAGCCAGAATGGCTTCCTGCATCATGTCATAGATAACTGCAGGAGATCTTATTAAATCTTTGGTGGTTTTGATAACAAAATGAAAATTTTGGAGAAAATTATTCATCTATTATAACCATATAAAGTACAAATAATGACTTTGATGTATTAGACCATCATGGGTCTATGACGTTCCATATTCATGACTTTTCTTTTCAAGATTAAGCTTTCCATGCCTTCCAAATCGTTGTTGACTAATGATCTTCATCCTTAACCATTTAATCTTAATTAATCTCTTCAATGTTACATGTTCAACTCATGCAACTAATCTTATGATATCAAGTGAGACTTAAATGGGAAAGTTCTGTTTCAAACTGCTTTACACAACAAACTAACACCAGACAGTTTAATAGATGGACAGGCAGACAATGTTAGAAAAAGTATAAGAAAAAATTAGTTCTTTAAATTGCAACATAATATTAATACATGCATGACTTGTCATTGTCGTAATACCTACTAGACTAAACAGTGTAACAATACATGCTGGTCTATACTCTGTAGGTTTGATACTGTAGTAATACATGCTAGACTTGACTGTAGAAGTACATCACAGACTAAATGTTGCAACAATATATGCTAGACTAGACAATTTAGTAATACATGCTAGACTTGATACTGTAGTAATACATGCTAGACTTAATGCTGTAGTAATACATGCTAGACTTGATGCTGTAGTAATACATGCTAGACTTGATACTGTAGTAATACATGCTAGACATGATAATGTAGTAATACATGCTAGACTTGACACTGTAGTAATACATGCTAGACTTGACACTGCAGTAATACATGCTAGACTTGATACTGTAGTAATACCTGCTAGACTTGACACTGTAGTAATACATGCTAGACTTGATACTGTAGTAATACCTGCTAGACTTGACACTGTAGTAATACATGCTAGACTTGATACTGTAGTAATACATGCTAGACATGATAATGTAGTAATACATGCTAGACTTGACACTGTAGTAATACATGCTAGACTTGACACTGCAGTAATACATGCTAGACTTGATACTGTAGTAATACCTGCTAGACTTGATACTGTAGTAATACATGCTAGACTTGATACTGTAGTAATACATGCTTGACATGATAATGTAGTAATACATGCTAGACTTGACACTGTAGTAATACATGCTAGACTTGACACTGTAGAAATACATCATAGACTAAAGACTGCAACAATATATGCTAGACTAGACATTTAGTGATACATGGTAAATGATACACAATAGTGATACATGCTAGACTACATCATAGACTAGACATTGTAGTAATACATGCTAGACTAGACACTAGTAATATATGCTAGACTAGACAATTCAGTAATACATGCTAGACTAGACAATTTAGTAATACATGGTAGATAATATGCTATAGTGATACATGCTAGACTTGACACTAGAAATACATCATAGACTAGACATTGTTGTAATACATGCTAGACTAGACATTAGCAACATATGCTAGACTAGACAATTTAGTAATACATGGTAGATGATACATGCTAGACTTGACACTGTAGAAATATATCATAGACTAGACACTGTAGTAATACATGCTAGACTAGACACTAGCAATATATGCTAGACTAGACAATTTAGTAATACATGGTAGATGATATGCTATAGTGATACATGCTAGACTTGACACTGTAGAAATATATCATAGACTAGACACTGTAGTAATACATGCTAGACTAGACACTAGCAATATATGCTAGACTAGACAATTTAGCAATACATGGTAGATGATAAACTATAGTGATACATGCTAGACTTGACAATGCAGTAATACATACTAGACTAGATACTGTAGAAACATGCTAGACTTGACACTGTATAAATCTATTTATTAATAATCTCATTTCCATTGGGGACTTTTGAACATTTTTTATGATTTCTGCAAAATTGCTTATTGATGACCAAGTAATTTATGAATATGCATGATTCTGTTATGTTCATTTACTGTCATCTACTGTTGCAATATGTACTGCAATTGCAGCCAGGATGTAATGTTTACTTCCCTTGTAAAAAAACATTTTGGAATTTTGACAATGCAACTGTTTTTAACATTCAACAGAAAGAAGACCTCAAAAATGTTCCTACCCCCTTCACCATCTCCTTCTCTGCAAACAATCTTGGCCTGCTTGACGAAGAGTCCAGGAGAGCTGAAGTAGGCAGAGACGTAGAGCCGGACCACTTCTATGACTCGCAACAGTAGGCGTAGGGATATCTCATACTCGTGCTCCTCAGCTACAACCTGAAAGTAGTCCCATTATCTGTATAATATAATCAGGACATATATAAGCCAATGGAAAGTTTACAGACTTCCCATTTTTAAAATATATTCTCATTCTGGCAAATAATACAATACAAATGGTGAATGAATAACGTTAGAAATCAACTGGTCAAGTGACATTTTAAATAAAAGACCCTAGAAGGGACTGATGCTGGACAGGGTGATAAGAATCTCCAAGAATTTAAGATAAGACCATTTTTTCCATTTTACTACAGAATGCTGAAACCACCTCTGATATTCTTCAGCCATCAGAAGATTTTCAAATTAGCTCCTGTAATGGACATTTTGGGTGTTAGATTGCCAGCATTTTCATTTGGAACAAAGCAAACACTGCTAGAAGTTTGTTGATGAAAGGCCCATGTCAATATGACCAGGCATTCAGGAACAGTAGCAACAGCATGATTTTCAAGACAGCTGTTGGGTTAGCCATATTGGATGTACCATTGGCACCATTTTTATTCAGTACCAACCAGGTATCATAAGAAGTCTACTGGTGAAAACCCCATGTTAATATAGGCATCCATATTTGGATGAGAAATGATAACAAGATTTTCAAGATGGCCACCATGTTGATCCTATTGTGGGTCAATTTCCATCATTTTTATTCAAGACCAATTAGATACAGTAAAGAATCTTCTGATGAAAACCCCATGACAAAATAACATTCCATTAAAAAGGAGCAATAACAAGATCTTCACGATGGCCATCACAGTGTCCATATTGGACATCAGATCATCTCCATCTTAATTTCGGGCAAACAAGACATTATAAGAAGTCTTCTGGTCAAAATCCCATGTTGATATAACCTTCTGTTTTAAAGGAGTAACAATAACAAGATTTGCAAGATGTCTGCCATGGTGGTCATACTGGATATCAGATGGACACCATTTCCAATTTAGGGTTAACCAGACAACATAAGACCACTTCATGTGAAAGCACAATATGTTGAAATGACCAGCCATCTAGGAAAAATAGTGATTTTCTAGATGGCTATTGTGGTGTCCATCTTGGCGGTTAGATTAGCAGCATTTTCATGTAAAACCATGTAAACCATGCCGATATCATTTATTCAGGAGGAGCAGTGATAAAAAGATTTCCAAGTCTGTCACTGTAGTGACCATATTAGACATCTCAGCAGCACCAGTTTTGTTTAGGACCCACCAGACAATGTACAAAGTCTTCAGGTGAAAACCCTACATCAAGATGGCTTTTCTTCAGTAGGAGTAGCAATAATGGGATTTTCAAGATCACGACTGTTGCAGCCATACCAGGTATCAGACAGACACCAGATTGATTTTAGGACCAATAAGACATCATAAGAAGTCATTCTGTGAAAACCCCATGATGCTATAACCATCCATTCAGGAGATGTAGTGATAAAATGATTTTCATGATGGCCACTGTGGTGGTCATATTAGAGGTCAGATCAGCACCATTTTAATTTAGAACCAGCTAGATATTATAAGAAGTCTACTGGTGAAAAGCCCGTGTCAATATGACTTTCCAATCATCAGGAGTTACAATAACAAGATTTTCAAGACAGCCATGGTAACAATATTTGATGTCAGATAGCACCATTACATTTACCTCCAACTATAGCAAGCAAAGAAAATCTACAAAGAGTAATTTTTGTACCTCACATCAAAATTAGATAATGATTAACTTGACTACTCTTCACTAAAGATACCCCATTGCACTGTTGTACAATGATGCTAAATGCTGGAGGAATATTGCCAAAGCAGAGGCTAACATACTTACAAAACCATGCCCAGTTTGTTTAAACCCTCAACCAAAACTTCCTTCATTTCTAAAAATACTGATTATTAACAAGATGTTAAGTTTCCATTCACAAACAAACAAAAAAAGTTTTCATTTGTTCCCACTAACATACAAAAAAAGAGTTGGGGTATAATTTATCAGACTAGTTTACACAGTATCTCAAAGCTGACCTAAACACAAAAATCACCTGAAAGATGGTGTAGGTTGGTGTTTTATATCACAGCAACACAAGTAGGTTATAGGTTGCCAAGGCAACTCAAGCAAAGTACCTTGCCCTTGGGTACACTACAAGAGCTGACCAATGCTGATTCAGTGGTAGGATTCTAATCTGCACCATTTCAGTCACAAGTCTGGCATGATAACTTCTCAGTTACCATGGATCCTGTGTCTATTAGTTACTATGTCTATTAGTTACCTCATCTGACATGAAAGATGGTACATTTCTACATCCTTCAGCCCACAGAAGGTATGTGGATAATTAGACTGGCATACAAGGGTATTACTTTATGCCTTGCCAAATGATTTGTGGCATGGAGTACCATTGGGTAATACTGAAAAATCTGTGTGGAGCATCATTACTAGGGATTAAAAACAATGTCCAACAATTTATTTCAGTTTGATCTTGATTTGGGAAGAAACACAGCTTTAAAAGCATACCAGTTTCTAAGCATATGCTTAAATACACACCTGCATTGCTTCTGGAATGGTAATCTGTCTCACACCTGTACTGTCTGGCTTCTTTTTCTGAAGGAAAAAAGTAAACTACAATCAACTCTTATTACATTAAACAAAATAGCTTACAGAAGTTTTGGCATGTTAACAAACCTGCTAATTTAAATTAGTTACATTCAAAGTCTTATTGTTGTCAGACCTGAATCTGAAGATAAGAAAAATGAGTCAGAAACAAGAGGCCCAAGTAGGTTAGATGCATCTCACCTGAATGACATTGCTTAACAATCAAATGGAAAAGCAGTTTGCAAAGAAATCAGGGTCAGCAAGATGTTTCCTACAGAAATTCCTTCTATTGCTGTTGATTTTGCATATGGCATGAAAACACCAGTTTCAGGTTTTCACCAGTTTTTATTCTTCATCCCCATCTAATGGCACGTCAGCATCCTTTGTCAAATATTGACAAAGGATGCTGATTTGCCATTAGATTTCCTTGCTGCTCAAAATACCTGATCAGGTCTGCCAAGTGAGAGTACTTCTCAGTGACCAGGCCTTATGAAAATTTACAGGTGATAGATAGCCCGTCCATTAGCCCTTGACAGTAGAAACTGAGCATTTGTTTCTCCTGAAAAAGGAAGAGGTTGTACATGCAGTGGGACAGCTAGGATTAACACACTTTTTATTGCACCAATCACAAAAGATAGTCTACTTGGAATCATAGATCTCAGATGTAGGTTATCTCCTGGGCCGAATGATGTAACTGGCACATTTCTTTAAAACCTTGTATTTGCAGTGAGATTGTTTGAGATGGGGAAAAAACATGATGGTATAGAATCTGCTGTGACAGAAGATCCTTCCTCTGGGAAATTGTCCAGGGTGGTCCACCAGAAGATCATTGAACCATTGATTGCTGGGCCACAGAGGGGTTATCAAAATAAGCTGAGCAGCAGAGTTCCTAACTTTATGAAGAACCTCTGAGATCATCCTGAAGGGTGGGAAGGCACATGATCCCACTTCAGGGTAAAGGATCCAATGTTAGAAATGAAATGCAGACCATTGTTGTTGGTCCTTCAAGTCCTGAGAAGCAATGGAGATGATGAACTCTTTTAAGAAAGTCACTGTCAAAAGACATTCATCCTTCAGCAGGTTGAAGTAGACTGCTGAAAATAGGTCTGAATACAAGATTATGGTTCCTAATAACCTAGCCTTTGTTCTAAGGTTTCCAGTGTTTTTGACTAGAGGTAAACACAGATCCCCATGGAAATAACCACTTGTTCTGCTTTAGCATCCAAAGTGGGAGGTTTAGTGAGCTAGGAAGGGGTATGAACCTTATAGCTTGATGCAATGACCAAAGGTCTCAAAGCCAAGGAGAGGACAGACCACCTCTAATGTTGTCTAGCAAAGACTTGGCCTTTATTAACCCTACGGGAGGTAATTTAATTTCACTAAGTGAGGAAGGAACAAGAGATCTGTTTGAGAATTAGACACAGAAAGTTTCTCCAAACTATAAAGAATTTTTGAGTCATCACAGCCGGAAGCCAACTGTCAATCTCCTGTAGGATAAAACGACAGTCTGAAGAGAGGGGGATTCTCAACCCGATCCCTATACTCATATTGTAGGAGTTCCAATGACCATGACTCATTCACAGTTGTTGACCAGTCAAGCAACTCATATCTGTAGGAAGACCTTTACCCAGCTTTCAACCGATTGCTCCACTTTTGATCT
Organism: Sinohyriopsis cumingii; assembly: GCA_028554795.2. Taxonomy (NCBI): domain Eukaryota; kingdom Metazoa; phylum Mollusca; class Bivalvia; order Unionida; family Unionidae; genus Sinohyriopsis; species Sinohyriopsis cumingii. The sequence continues at coordinate 46,457,910 of CM068836.1, read as the reverse complement.
TAGCAGTTATCCCACTGCTGACAATGAGCCCCCAGAGACTAAAAAAGGTGCTGCTCCCCCCCACACACACTTATGGTGGGGGGGGGCATGATTCACTTTCAGCCTGCATCATGATGTGGGAAAGCAGAGGTTGCTGCTCATCCACCTTGGTGGAGGGTGCAACTTGCTCTCTGCCCTAAAAGAATGGAAAGGGTGCTGTTCTTCCCTAACAGAAGGGTGGACTCACTCTCTACCCATTTATTAACTGGATTGGGAGGGTGCCCTCTAACCCTAGGAGTCTCCAAGGAGACTTTGGTAATCCTTCTCTGACACTCAAAAAAAACCCAAAATTCTGAGGAAGATGAGAAAGAAAATTTCTTCCTTCCTTTATAAGTATGTCTATGTTCATCAATGTCCCTGAGATCATCCAACCATAGGACAACCATGTATTATCTCACGGCATGTACAAGATAAGTACAAGATAAATAAGTGGGGGGGGGTTCCAGGGTGCTTTCCTGTGTCCATACCAACCCACACCCTGCTTAGGCACTGCTACAAAAGAATGCTGATAGAAATTTATTTGAAAAATATGATGCAAGTATATGTAGAAAAAACATGAACTTGGTCTATGATGGACAGAATAACTGCAAGAATGCACCTTTCCAAGGTGCTGCCTCAGAGAATTAAAACATTTTAATTCAAAATGGTATGCAATGCAAAGTGGAATACTGAAGATATTTAAAAGATACTGAAGTCAATCAGGCTTTATCGAAAGCTGGGGTCAACCAAATTAGCAACCTGCCAAAAAACAGTAAGAATGCTAATAAAAAGGAATAGCAAGGAAAACTATCCAATACTAATTTTGCAAATGAACCAGTGTTCAATAACCAAAGGTAACACAGTATAAAAAGAAAAACTGGTGTGTAACCCACTTTTTGTGTTATAAAAATAGCACACTTCAAACTGAATGAATATGAGTTATCACTTTTATTGGTTACTTGTACTGTAATAAACAATAAAATGAATTAAAATGCATCTGTATACCCAATTAGGCAAGAATAGGGATGTTTTAATTAAATACCAAATTAAGCTAGAAAATAATTCTCAACAAAATTAGTATGCTAATATATGACAAAAATGATGCAAATAAAGAATAAATCAAATCACTACACTATGGCACAAAGTGAAGACAATTCTCCCATGATGTAAACAAAGCAGCCATAATGTCAGCATTAAGAAAATGAATGAAAAACAGCACACATGGTCAAAGTATCTGTGGATTGAACCAGGGACAGTCTAGAATTCTGGAACCTTCCAGTTCACCCTATCGAAGGACAAATTCCCATCATGCAGTTGGGGAATTTTCCATCCGGAAAAGAGCTAGTAACATAGTAGCAACAGCAGAGTTGCTTATACAATTTTATCTGAATGGGGTAGCACCCAACTTGTCACCTAAAAAGGGGGGGAGGGGTTAGAAAAAAAGCAGGAGGAGGAAATAGCCATTGTTCAAAATTTACCTAATACTTCCCAATCTATCTCTCTTTCTTCCAGCTCCACTTTGTTATAGCCCTATTGAAATCAAAATCTTTAAAAGATGCCGTCTCTAGTTGTATAAGCATTAATCTGTTCATTGTTTCTGAGCTTAATGTGCTCTTTACCTGTATTATGAAAATTGTTCCATGCTTAAAATTCCTTTTCAGTCTGCTGTCTGAAGGGCATATGCAAAGCCAGCTTGAAAAAGTCGGAAAATGGTTCTTTATGGTTGTTATAAAAACAATTCCACAGCTCATTAGGTGAAGTCTTTTAGATACTTCTACTCTAAAAGAAAAATTTTCAGTAACATAAGTTCTGCCCCAGTTTCACTTTCTTAAATCAATGCTTTGCTGACCATTAAAACAGGTTTTTTTTATATGTTCCTTAATGCTGCATTATAATTTAAGTCCATCAATGCCACAGTGTCCTTTTTAAGAGAGAGATATTTTGATGAAATGAATAACTTTAATTTCTAATTTCATTCTATATTCTTATTTATTAATTTGATCTTAACCCTTACAGAATATAGATTTGTAGCACAAGATCCAGCAAGGATAAATTGCCAAGAAAAGAAATGAAAACTGCACTCTACTGTTAAACTGTCTATATTTTAATTAGGCTTCGTATTCTGCCTTTTCTGCAGTTCATTTCAACATACCACTAAAAGAGGAGTTGACCATCGCGCCATCTATTTTTGTCCATCCAGTATTACATCAGATTCTAATTCAACCTAATTTTTTAGTTCAAAATCAGTCACTGTTATCTCCATTAACACATTTCCAGCTCCAATAATCTGATATAAGTTTATAACTTTTAAAATTATTGTCATCATCATTATCATCAGCCATTATTTGAAAAATGAAATAGTCATTTGAAGATAAAACTTTAGGAATCAGCCATTTTGGCTGTTCTAGGTAGCCCACATTTTAAACAAAAATGTGTAAAAATTCCTTTAAACAAGGTCTGAACTATGACAGAATGCTTGTTCCAGGGCTCAATATGCCAATCAAATTTAGTTTAACAGCCATTAATGTCAAGCCAAAGAACCCAGATGTGTAGATAGTTGCGTACCTGAAAAAGACATATGATGACAAGAGTTACAATACCTCTAAAGGAGGCAAGATTTTATGTCACAAGATGCACTTTAGAGGTTAACACTTAAACAAAAATTGTATAATGTGCAGGGTACATTTTCAAATGCGTGACTTTAAACTAATTGCGTTGAGTTTTCTCACATCACTGCTCTCCCAGTGTGCTAACCTGTAAAAGATTTGCACAATTTGCACATTCAGGCACCCTGGCAGCATCTCTGCAACATGTTTTTGCTGATATTAAAATGAGAATTTCTTACTTGAAATAAAGGACAATCATGAATTATTTCACAAAATATAGGAAAATTATATGACACAAAGTGAATATTTTTCCAGTGCAATAAAGCACTCATACAGAAAACAACCAGCACAAGATGACACATTTCTCCTCCCATTGCATCTGTCCATCATGCACCGCATATACTACAACAACATGCATTTGAGTATTTTACATAAAGTATACCTAATGGATTTTCAAATTTTCTAAATTGTCAGGTTATACAAATGAAACATATAGCTGGCATAGCCAAATAAATAAAACTTTAAAAGTTTCTAAAATTTTAGTTTTGGGTGATAAAACTAATTTCAAAGGCATAATACTTACCTGCTATTATTACATTACTTTCCTGGCACTAGTCCCCAGTCAAAGATGGATTCCTTTAGAACAGAAACCAATATGATCCCAGTCTGATGCCTTTGCTATTTCCATCATTCAGAATATTGTATTTTGATTTAGAAGGAGACTGAAAGGACACTAGAGAGGGGATGGGGTAGGGATATTTAATATTAACAGCTAGCAAGTATTAAATAATAAATATTAGTTTTAGCCAAAAAACTATGAATAATGGTAGTACTGTTGTAGTGCCTGACCTCATCCAACCCATGACTGCAAAAAGCCAGCATTTCTTGGTTTCTGATATGAAGGGAAGATTCTACCCATGATTACATTACCTTCAACTACAACACTGCTGACTTTCCAGCCCAGTGGGAGGCTGATGGTGAAATGATTAGCTGTCAGAGTGAACCTACCATCTACTGACAGTTAGATGCGCTACTGCAGACTGGAAGATGGCTTGATAACTTGCAGGTCTGACATGTATGCTGCAATATCAAACAAAGGCAGAATGAAGAGAATGTTGAGTGAGACCACCAGAAATGAAAAAAAAAATGAAATCACCAGAAAACAATGATTAAGAAACAATTCAAGTTGCATTAACAGCCCAAATCCTGATGTACTTCAATTCTCATGAAAGAAAGATCTCTCTATATGAGACTGATCAGCTTCTATGACAGAATAATCCACCACCAGATGATGACCGCTGATTTATAAGAGTAACCTTTTGTGAGAAAGATTTTTTAAAAGCAATGACTTCAACCAATTTTTTTTCCAATTTGATTTATGCAAACTGAAACATAAGGCTTGAACCTTTAAAAGAAATATATCATGATCATCCCCAGAAATAATGAGAACAAGAAGAGGGATTTTCAATTGGTTCTGGAGCTTTGAATGGTAATTAATTCTGGGCCAGAACGCCCAGCTGGTGACAAGAAACCAAACTGCTGTTGCCAATGTATTGTAAGAAACCCTTTTCCAGCTACAAGGCATGAATTTCACTCCTCTTCACTAATGAAAGGATGGAAAAAAAGAATGTTTTATGGGTACGGTTCTCAAGGTAGTCTCAGTCCAAAATTAATAAAAGGTTTCTAAACCAATTACAGAATACTCTCCACTTGACATAATAATCCTTGTAAGTCACCTAACTTCTAGCCTGGGCAATTTATGGACAAGCTTTAAAGTATGTGACAACTAACATGTCCATAGTGATCATCACACAATTATGTCTTATGCACTTGACTCGCCCCTGTTGTATTAGAAAAACAGCCTGTATTTCTAGGTTGCTGATATGAAGGGAAGATTCTTCCCATGACTCCAATACCTGCAGGACTAACTACTCTAGTTTGAGGTGAGCACCTCAGCATGAATTGAAGATGTTGGTATTTAGAAAGAAATGAGGTTCTACGGTGTGTACTAAAATTTTGGTCAGAAACTGGTCCTGATTTAGTCACCAACCCAGATGATAACAAAATTTATATCTCCAGTTTGCTAGTAGCAGGAACTGGAGAGACCCCATCCTGTAAATGAAGGACAAGAAGAGGTTTTAAAAAGTTCTGTCAGTTCTGCTGAACCTGTGCTTAAATCACTTGAGCAAAGAAACCACAGACCCCGCTTTTCTCTTTCTCACTCATTCAAGAACAAAACTGATAATCCCCTCTTAATATGGAACTGATAATCCCCTCTTAATATTGGAGAAGAGTGGCTGCCTTGTCATTTTCTTTGACAATGAAGCTGGAGAAGGGGAACCATGGGAAAGTCATCCTTGCTGCCATGGGGATAAAGGAAGACACTGAGACTCACCACTGGGTGCTGGGAGTCCCCAATTGCCATAAGGATTAAATGGGAACACAGGAAAAGGAAAGCAAGGATTCAATCCCTTTCTTTAGACATGTGATAAAGCCCAGTACTGTCAGATAACCAGAGACCTGTGCTTAAATCCAATGCCTGGTGACAGACACCTGGTGGCCAGTACTTCTTGCCCTGTCCAGTGTCCAGTACTGTTATCAAGTCAATGGCCAATGACTAGTCAAGAATGAAGACTTGCTCAAGTAGTTTCTATCCAGGGAACACTAAACTCCAATGAAAGAGATGCCTTTGACTTATGTGCAGATCTATCCAAAACAGAAAATGACCATGCTTTGCTTTTGGCAAAAAGGCAGGCTCACACATGATGTTGTTGACGTCTTACACCAAGAATAGCCACTGATACCACTCAAATAGCAGGTGACATCGTCATTACACCAGTACATGTCAATGAACACTCCTTTTATGGTTGGCAGCTTCTTTACACTGGGAAGTGCCCTTGGTTTCTCGCTAATTTGAGCTGATGACTTAACACTTGGGAGTGTAAATGATCCCTCTTTTAACATAGCTGGTGATTTCTTTACACCAGGAACTGCTACTGATTCCCTGTGTTAGGGTAATAATACCTACCCTACCACAGCTTACCAATGAGGAAAAAGAAGAGGACTGCTTCACTTGCATGTTCACAAGGACCTTCAAATATAGCATTAAAAAGGGACACAGATAAATGCAAAATATTCAAGGACTGCAAAGAAAATATCAAATGCAACACAAAAATGTATACGAATGGCAGGATCTATTTTCGAAATGATAGAAATAATGTAAGCATTAGACTGGACTCATGTTTCTTTTCTTTCAAGACCACCATTTACTAATTTGAGGAAATTCACCTTAGATGACGTGCTGCATTAAAAGTGAAAGCCATGTAATATTATTAAGAATGTATTACAGCTATTAAATACTGGAAACTTAGGACAGTTTTCTAAATTAAAAGACTAATGAATAAGATCATATATTTCTTATAGAAATTATAGAATGAATATGATCCATGTAATCAATTAACTGATCCCTTCACTGAAAATGACCAATGACTGACAGACTCAATTAATAAGAACTGACTATTTGTGAGCAAAGGTTTATCACTATGGGTGTACAGTAACTTGTTTTGCTCTAAGTTAGTTTATGAGTAATCTGGTCTGTTTTGGAGTTGGTTTTATCTTTACATTATTTACTTTGGTCTGTTTTGGAGTTGGTTTTATCTTTACATTATTTACTTTGGTCTATTGTGGAGTTGGTTTTATCTTTACATTATTTACTTTGGTCTGTTTTGGAGTTGGTTTTATCTTTACATTATTTACTTTGGTCTATTTTGGAGTTGGTTTTATCTTTACATTATTTACTTTGGTCTATTTTGGAGTTGGTTTTATCTTTACATTATTTACTTTGGTCTGTTTTGGAGTTGGTTTTATCTTTACATTATTTACTTTGGTCTGTTCTGGAGTTGGTTTTATCTTTACATTATTTACTTTGGTCTGTTTTGGAGTTGGTTTTATCTTTGCATTATTTACTTACTCTGATGAGGTCTGATATAATATAACAATGATCTTCATGGAAGAAACCATCAGCTGCAAGGCGTGATGAACCATTCAATTCAGCTGCTTCAGCAACTATTGTGACACCCATTTTTTCTGTGTATTCCATGAATGGTTGGTAGTTTGAATGTGGATTATTAGTCTCCTTCAATGGTGGTTTTTTCTCAGTCCAAGCCTGCAAATAATCCAACCATGGTGTATGCAAATTTAGTTAGTATAAAATTAGGAAAGGTACGAGATGAAAAAGACACAAGAATTAATTATGTTAAAAAATATCATAAGCAAGAAAGTTAAATGCCTTTTTAAAAACTTATCTTAGTTTCATTCAAAATTTGCTAAGAAATACTAAAAAATTGGAAAATATTTGTTGCCTGCTTTTTATGGTCAGTAAAGTTTCTAGAGGGCTATTCCCAACAAGTAATGTTAACAGCATATTATATTAATGGACCATGTTTAATAGTGCTCTATGCAGATAACTAAGAGTTTTGTGAAGAAACCACTCGTTTTTAGTTACTATAACCTTGACCTTTGACAAATGGTTTCTTACTTACCCAATGTGTAAACTATCCATCAAGTTTGGTCCAAGTCCTTAATGTAGGAATACTTTATTGAAAAGAAACCATTTCCTTGTTTCAGGCAGAGTAATCTTGACCTCTAACATTATGACCCCAAGATTAACAGACTTTCTTTATCTTAAGTCATCCACAAAGTTTTGTCTATATATGTGATGTAGAATCAATATTAATGTGTGGAAGTCATTTGTCTTCTTTCAATCAGTGACCTTGACCTTTAATCTTTTGACCCAAGTGCAAGCTTTCCACAAAGTTTGGTAACTACAAATGGTGATAAACTTGAGCTATTTTGCAAAAAGTACATTTTTTTTCTAAACAATGTTTCTCCAAGAATACACACATGATCACCTCAACCTAAGATATAAGGTCTGCTACCTTTCTGAATCCAGCAATCCTGGAAAGACAAAAATGTGTCTTTCTTATCTATACAACTTATAGACATGGGAAGAATCTCTTACCTGTTACCTCCCCTTGTCACCACTAGTTGTCAACCACATGTTTATCAGCAAATGCAGAGTGATACATCAATGATGCTTGCAATTGTGGGGAGGTGTGGGAGGGTTCAAAAGTAATGTGATTGGGTATGTATGAATTTACTAAAAATATAATAATATAACAACCAGTGGTCATGTACTGTGTGACAACACTCTGATGAGGAGAAAAGAGTGACATTTCCTTGATATGGAAAACCAACTTGGGTGAATCCAGCAAAAGCGCTAAACTCACACCTGTGTTGTGCTGACCTTAAATGGGTCCGGTAGTCATCTGGGCCACAACCACAGGAACCACCAGAGTGAATTCTCATCTCTGTGATAAATAGATCTCAGAAATAAAAGCTGGAGAAGGCTGACTGTGCATGCATGCTTATGAGTTATATCGAATGCAGTGTTGTAATTAAATGTGAAACTCACCAAGATGGCTCGAACCTCATAAACAGAATCTTCAAGAGGTGTGTCCGGTATGATGACTCTTCTGAATATGATGAACATATTACACACTTCAACAATAATGCCAGGGGTTAAGGAGTTATATCCCCTTTTCATGCTTTAACTAGATGGAATGATGACAAGACCCATGGTTCTACTTTGTCCATTTCAAGCAGTTCTTGAAAACATGTACAAGGATTTTCACCACTACTTCTCGGGAAATGTCAATGGAGGATGACGAGTGAATGACTACTTTTTGATTGTCTACATAACCAGCTCTTAGCTATGAAATCTGGTTATTTCATTATGACCATGGAACCATTCAATCTGAACTGACAATAATTCAGGTCCATTGAAACAGCATGCTGCTCACTCCCCCTGCATAATGAGGCAAGAGATATCAGAAAGAATGTCTTCCATGATCGCAACTTCAATGAGGCTGGGGCTAAAGGCCAAATCTTACCAAGTATAACCAAGTCAAAAACCATCAAAGATTCTAAGGCGAGCTATTTCAGGTCAACGTTATCCAGTAAGTCTTAAAAGACTTTGTTATGCCCTATATTTGTAACAGAAGCTGATTTTTCTTCTCAAAGAGCCAGAGAAAGAAGTTAGCCAGCTGAGATATCACAGCATTCAATAGGATGATTTTGTTTCTGCATCAGCCCTGAAAACATGCTACTTCTCCCCACAGGACCTTCTTGACATTATGACTAGTGATAACACACTTGTGCTAACTGATGTATGTACATCGGAGAACAGATCATCCCATAAGCTCTTCCAGTCTATGACTTGTAAAGCTAAAACTGATCATTTTAAAACTTTTAATACAATTTTACATATTTTCAGTGACAAACACTTGAGCCTTACAATGGCCCTCTGTGCACCCACAGCAGTGTCCAAATGGCGCTGTAGTTCAGTGTTGGGTGACTGCTATCAACAAGTGACCAAACCAATCCCCACAAGTTTGCTATTCATTACTGGATTAAAGTAATCACAGACCATATTAACAAATCTCTGGGTCAACCCATAAAGAAAAAAGACTTGTTAATATCTGTCTTTTGACAGTACACCAATAAATGGTAGCAGTTTCTTTCATCTTCATCTTCAGGCTCTACAGCTCACTCACACATCTCACTTCAACTTGCATCTGTTCAAGTCTCAACTCAACCAACATGGGTATGTATGAAAGCTTGTCAATAGCTTTCTCTAGGTCACTGGTTGCTCCCCAGTTCTTCCCCAACTAAATATAACTGGCTGCCATGCATAGATTATCATGTGCTGACAAATGGTGTTGAACCCACAACAACATCTTCAGCTTGTCACAATCAATGTCAATGATCTAGTATTATGCTATCTCAAAGGACTGTTGAAGAAATGGGTACTCGTGGTAGAGCATACGACAATTGCTTCTGGTGGCTAACTTTAGATAAATGAATATGGTAAGTTAAATAATTAAACCAAACACAATTCTTGTTTTATATTATAATAGCCTGTGGGGAAATTGCTAAACTAAAAGAATCACACATGGAAAGTTTAGTTTCCTGACTATTTAGACACAGGATTAATAATATCAGATTAATGATAACAATAATGATGCAAGATTAATGATACCTGTAATGATGTACACTTAATGATACCTGTAATGATGTACGATTAATGATACCTGTAATGATGTACGCTTAATGATACCTGTAATGATGTAAGCTCAGATAAAATATAAAATATGGCGAAGTTTCTCATGACCATCTACTAAAAGCTGATTGACAACAAGACACCATGAAAGTAAATTGTTAAGGTCAACAAGACACAGTGAAAAAAGTTGTTTATTTATCTGTTATTTACACTCTCAAATAGATTAACTATGTGTAAACATTCGTACAAGACTTTCCATTAACAGGACTGATTACCTGGAACATGAACACTGACTTACTTTGCTGGTCTCATCCACTAGCTTGTCAGATGACAGGGCATATTCAGTCTTTACATAGTCTATAATTTCAATGAAAATCTTCCTTCTTTCATAATACTGTTTGGCTTCCTGAAACCATAAAAAAGGATAATACAGGGATGAACATTAGTAGCTGTCCAATTGCATCTGGCATCTAAAACTTGAATCAAGACCAGAGCTGAAACAAATATCCAAAGTTTATGAAGGTACAGTCAAATGATCAAATAGTGCCAGGTGTATTAAGGTACAGTCAAATGATCAAACAGTGCCAGGTTTATGAAGGTACAGTTAAATGATCAAATAAGGCCAGGTGTATTAAGGTACAGTCAAATAATCAAACAGTACAAAGTTTATTAAAGCATAATAAAATGATCAGACAGTGCAAAGCATTAGGAGATGCATTATAAGTAACACCTATACCAGCCAGTATGAACTACAATGAATTTATATTTTACAGGATTCATGAAGTCATAATGTCTGAAAATGGATTACATACTGTGCATGACTGTCCATCTCTTTTACTATGGCCATTCATGAAATGTATAATTGATTTTCATGCCTCAAGACTTCATCAATACTTTAAAACATGAAGATCAAGTCTTTAAATCAATCTCGTATGTATCATGCATTTGACGAGTTTAGATTATTTCATACATGCATGGAGATGGCTGGTTTTATCAAGTTTATTAGCGTTAAAATGGTCTTTGTATGTGGCCCATCTGCAGAGGAAGGGAGATGAAGAGGGATGAAGAGGGACTGGTTTAAGTTTCATAAGCATTAAAATGGCCTTAATATGTGGCTCGTCTGCAGAATAAAGAGATGAAGAGGGACTGGTTTCATTATGTTTATTAGCATTAAAATGGCCTTAATATGTGGCCCATCTGCAGAGGAAGGGGGATGAAGAGGGACTGGTTTCATTACGTTCAGTAGCATTAAAATGGCCTGAACATGTGGCCTGTCTGCAGAGGATGGGGGATGAAGAGGGACTGGTTTCTTTACGTTTCATAAGCATTAAAATGGCCTTAATATGTGGCACATCTGCAGAGAAAGTGGGATGAAGAGGGACTGGTTTCATTATGTTTATTAGCATTAAAATGGCCTTAATATGTGGCCCATCTGCAGAGAAAGTGGGATGAAGAGGGGCTGGTTTCATTATGTTTATTAGCATTAAAATGGCCTTTATATTTGGCCAGTCTGCAGAGAAAGTGGGATGAAGAGGGAATGGTTTCATTACGTTTATTAGCATTAAAATGGCCTTTATATGTGGCCCATCTGCAGAGTAAAGAGATGAAGAGGGACTGGTTTCATTACGTTTATTAGCATCAAAATGGCCTTTATATGTGGCCCATCTGCAGAGGAAGTGGGATGAAGAGGGAATGGTTTCATTACGTGTATTAGCATTAAAATGGCCTTTATATGTGGCCCATCTGCAGAGGAAGTGGGATGAAGAGGGACTGGTTTCATTAAGTTTATTAGCATTAAAATGGCCTTTATATGTGGCCCATCTGCAGAGGAAGTGGGATGAGGAGGGACTGGTTTCATTACGTTTATTAGCATTAAAATGGCCTTTATATGTGGCCCATCTGCAGAGGAAGTGGGATGAAAGGGATTGGTTTCATTAAGTTTATTAGCATTAAAATGGCCTTTATATGTGGCCCATCTGCAGAGGAAGTGGGATGAAGAGGGACTGGTTTCATTAAGTTTATTAGCATTAAAATGGCCTTTAAATGTGGCCAGTCTGCAGAGGAAGTGGGATGAAGAGGGACTGTTTTCATTAAGTTTAGTAGCATTAAAATGGCCTTTATATGTGGCCAGTCTGCAGGGGAAGAGGGATACAGAGGGACTGGTTTCTTTAAGTTTCATAAGCATTAGAATGGCTTTTGTGGGTCAAATTATGTGGCCAGTCCAAAGAGGAAGTGCGATACAGAGGTACTGGTTTAGAGAAGTCTCAGTGTACTGTATCAATGTTCACACTGGTTTTAATTCTACTTTTTTTGCCACGATCAATCTTCAATGAAAATAAAAAGCTTAGAAAATTTTTATAAAAAATATGTTATTCTATAAAAAATAACATTAAAATAGTATCAGCCACAAAGAAGTGTAAAATTATGGTTTAGTTTGGTGTGATGTATTGTGACACATCAACACTCTCAAGGCTATAAAGTGCTGAGGCAAATAAAGTGCCTTCTCCAATGGCACACAACAGTATCAAAATGCTTTAACCACTGAGCCATCTAGAATGAAACTAAAAAAGACTGAAAATTTTGTAAGATGAGGAACAGAAAGTACTACCAAAATTAACATGTACAATAAATAGCATATTTAAAAACGAAAATTCAACAATGGACTCATCATTTAGTCTTCATGAGCACAGTCTGCATTAAGAGAAACCAAACTCTCATGGGCAATGGAAATTGAGCTACGGGTGATAACTGCTGACTAGGGTGTTTAAACTACAACCTCAAATGGTATAAAGTGCCCCTGGTGGAAACCAAACTCCATGTAGTATGCCTTGTTCCTCAACATGTCCTCATCATCAGGTTGGAATAAAAGGAAAGTAGCCACAGCCTGTACAGCTTTGTCTATGTCTTTCACTGAAACACAATAAATATAATGTTTAGCAAAATGGAATATATTTGAGTAATAAAAATCGGCATAGATTTTGTTCAGTAACAATATCATTAACATACAATTTTGGGCTATTGGCAGGAGAAACAATTTAAATTTTGAGGATGGGAACGGAAGTGATTTAAATGACAGCTGCTTGGAGGTCAACTATATGGAATTCTTACATATCAATCAATAATTTCTATTCATTCTTTATATTCAACCATTTTTTTGGTTCATTTGCTTGTGTCAGACATGTATGTTTTTGATGCTGTGAAATCATAAATTTTCTTGCTGGCTTATTATTGGCTGATGTCGTGGTTCAGTCCCTTAATACCTACTAATATAATGTCCATGAATACAGGTTTTATAATTGAGATTTCTATTGTAATGCAGAAATCACCAATTTGTGTCCTCATTAAAATGTCATTCATTACGACTATCAATGTGTGCTTACTTGAGTGATCGCTGTCTAGCTCAAGTTTTTGTTAGTTCTTAAGAAAGCTGCTTTCGATTTACATGACAGTCTAATCTTGTATCACTTTAAATGCACTATAAGATGTTGCGATTTCTTTCCATTGTTGTTGTTTTGGTTTTAATGCTATTTCTCAGCGCAAGATAGGCTTGCTATACAAGGAGGCCAGGATAACTGATGGATAGAGAATGTCAAAATTTCAGGAAATTTCTACCGAGTACATGTACCTGTCGATCCTAATGATCGGTTTATATCTGGATACTTGATGAAAGGGAAATTATATTAACTGTGAACCTGTACTGCTCTGTTTTAGGTTCACACATGCCAACCCCTAAGAGAGGTATAAGTGTAATTATTACTAATATTCGTGGCAAAAAAGTGCAATCTGAGCATAAAAAGTGCAACCTATATATTACATGCCATAATTACAGGAAACTTCTGAAAAACATTCATTTATTTTTGCTACTTACCTGGATTTGCAGTAAAAGTTCTTGTCAAAAATCAGCTAAATCAAATTGAATGTGGATTAGGGTATAGACAGAAATGAAACTGATAAATTATTTATGCATAACACTCACTTTAAATAGTCTACATTGTCTAATGTAACTTTCACAAACAGTCATGAAGTCCTGAAACGATGACTGCTACATTACATCACTGTCAAATTCTTATTTCATAATTTTTGAAAGTGCCATTGATTTGTCCTGATGCAACATTGTTTTTAAGCTTAACAGTATCCCTCTCCTCTAATATTTTTCAATCATATAACATCCATCAGTCACAATGATAAGGCCCATTTATTGTCTTTATCCGGCGCCATTTTTAAAAAAATTTAGACTGATCCACTATGTATGTGGATATTAAAATAGAACAAATTTGTGACACCTGGTTTCACATTCAAGAAACATGTCTGTTTTCTTGGAACTGTATCATGTAATAGTATAAACAGAAATTAAGGAAATTAGATGGAGGTTGAACAATGAGCACAAGGGCTTGTATCATTTACAATATAACTATCAGACAATTTATGTAATATATAACAAAACAAAACTAAGTTATAAACAGGTGCAGTACATCATTTTTCTTTGGCCAATGAGAGGGCAGTGCTACATTCAGAGAGTTCGCTTGCATATTAAGCAGGTGTGATCATGGCTATGTTGAGTGGTAGCATGGGAAAATGATCCGGAATTCCTTAAAGTTATGATAGTAAGCCCAACTTTGGACAGTCACACAAAGTCGAATGCCTGAGCTAAGAATCAGTACCAAATTTATTATGCTTTGCAAAATCTAGCTTGAAATATCAGCGCTGAATCTTAAATAGGTCTCAAAAGAAAGGAGAGAAGTGTCCTCTATCGTATTGTTATACTGTACATGTATAACAAGTTAACTGTAAGCATCGAGATGAGCCCCTGTGATGATAAATAAATGTGCACATGACACGAGCCTCGAACTGTAATCTTTATTCTGTGTCTTGATTTGAACTTGGAAATGGGTGGGATGGGGTGGGGGTTGTTTTTTCAAGGGGTACCCAGTTGCCAATTTTATTACAGGGTTATCATGAACAGGCATGTATCTGAGTGTCAATGTACCAATTGGCGTCTTTACTGGTGGAGGAAGAACCCTGGAAAATCCCGGTCAAAACCAATGATTCATGAGAAGCTGTTTGTAGATTTCTCACTTACCCACATTGGCCTAGCTTGAGACTCAAACCTATGCGGGCATAAGTGAGATAGCAGTGATCATTAAAGGTAGCACTTTAGACCACCTGGCCACCAAGGACCCCCTGTCATTTATTGACATGCTTTTAGAAAAAATGTATGTCATAATCAATTTCTTGATTTGTTAGAGAAAAAAAATGAAGTCTCTGTAAGCAATGTCACATTATTTCTGACTAAAATGATAAAAGGAAAGTAATATAGTATGTCAAACATTGTTTACATCATCATGACTACTAATCAGTCAGATTATCATTGACACAATGTTTTCCATCATCACCAGGCCACAGTTTTCCACCAAATCCAGGCCACAGTTTTTCATCATCACCAGGCCACCGTTTTCCACCATCACCAGGCCACAGTTTTCCACCATCACCAGGCCACAATAAATTAGTTCCATGAATATTTTTTTTTATCCAAACCATCACTCTTTGGATATAAATAAAATATTTAATACAATGGTTGTCCCTGTCCTGAAAACGTAATAAAAATTGTAATTTCAGCAAAAAAAAAAGCCCACCACAAATTATTACATCATAAAAAATGGATGAAAACCAAAGAATTTCTTTTTTGGTCCCAGTGTACTCGTTAAATCAACATCTCCATAGTTAACTGTCTATTGCCAACAGCAGCAGCATCCTCTTTGATGGCCTGGCAGTAACTTGCTGGGATATGAATCCATGAGTCACAGTACCCATCCCCCACTTCTTGTCTTTCATACTAGACTTCAACCCATGTTACAAGGGGCCTCCATGACAGACTGGTACAAGATGCTTGTTTTTTGGTCACCCCCCTCTCATTGCACAAGTTCAAATCCTACTCTGGCCTGGTACATGAGAATGTTGCCAGCTACCTGTGGTTCTAGCCAAGTGTCTTTTGTGCATGAAAGGCACTAAAGGTTTTCTTCAACAGTAAAACTGTCTGCCATATATAGATTCTCTTGTACTGAAATTGGCATAAAACCCATAATGATTTAACTTGAGGTCTCATCTCTAAATTACCACAGATGTTGGAGAGGCCTAAAACACCAAATCAACTAATTAATCAGTAGCAATACCAGCAGTAGAAGTACTGGTTCATCATTTTTCCACAGCTGTACGAGAGTATCAACTCTGACCATAGTAATGGTCTTTAAACCTAAACATTATCAATTATGTTTGTCTGACATTAATCTGATGAACAGTCCTCATTTTTAAGTCTTGGATTGCTCCGGTGGCCTAGTGGTTAAAGTGTCAGCCTTGGATGCGGACGGTCGTGGGTTCGAACTCTGACAGAGTTATACCAAAGACTTATTAATATGCTACTAACAGGCTACCTCTCTGGGTGCTCAGCATTAAGAGGTTAGTGTTAGGACTGGTTGGCTCTGTGTCAGGATAATGTGATCAGGCGGGACATCATGCTATATGTTTGTGGCATGATGCCCCAGTGCTAGACATTACTATAAACTGTCACACCACAGACACTGTAGCGATATGACTGAATTTTGTTAAAAGCTACCTTACAAATCCCAAACACGCACACTTATTATGTCCTGATTTTTCCAATAACTGCCATGTTTGCTGGTTTGAGTCCCTGCCTGGGTACATTAGGTATTTGCGTAGCTTGCCAAGAGCCATCAGATTCTCTTGGAATCTTCCTACCCCATCAATACTGGCTGCCATATATAGGCTACCAAAAGCTGAAAATGGCATTAACCCAAAATCATGTACATGTATATCTTCAGTGTCTGTTAAAAGACACAAGGATGCTTATCAATATCTCAAGATCATTTCATAATATCAATTAATGGGTTCATTTTGCAAATATTAAAAATCAATGCAATGCACGCACTTCCACAGCATGTATTGCAGTGCAAGTCTTCAGGTTTCATTTAAAAATAAACAAGTGAAAAGTGCAGCAAAATCATTCCTTTGTATCAATCGTGTTATTCCTACACCATCACAGAATGATAAACTCATTAATCCCTGGCACTACATTTGTGTGTCTGGAGATAGTACCCTACTTCCAAGCTCTGTAGCATCAAAGTCATTAAAGACACACCAATGTGAGTGCTATTACAGAAAAGTAGATAGATGTAGCTCTAGAATGATACCAAATAATCTGGATTTTTCTACTCGCATTACAAATAGTGAGGGAAAAACATACTTTTGAGAACTGAGGGAAAAACATACTTTTTGAGAATCGATTTTTTACACCAAAATTTTGCCGATTGTTGGAATCAGATTTTGTGTCAAATTTTCCACCTTTTGAGGCAGACCAGTCTGAACAAAACAAAGACAGGCAAACCTCTGCAAAAAGTAGGATAATTTGGGGATTTGAACTAAAAAGTGGTGATGACAGAAAAATGATGGGTCCAATAAGCAACAAATAAAAAGTACTCCAACTTTTATTCTTCTTCACATGCATGAGCAAAATAGCCAATGAAAAACGATGTTTCTAACACAACTAGGTGTTTAAAAATATTGGGCCATTGTTCATATTGCATAGAATGCCTCATAATCTCTGCATCTTTCACCATGGGACCAATATTTTCAAATACAGGAGTATCATTTATTTTTGTAGGGCTCAATTTTCATGGCGTTCTTAAAAAAAGACATTTTTGTGGGTACTTAAATGTGTGGTTTTGCCTGTCAAAGTTTACAGATTAATACAACCTCTACAAGTAAACAAATTATGAAATACAAAAGAAAAAACTATGCTGATACAAATGCCAGTGACCTAAATGTTTTAAACAATACTAAAACATGTATTAACGTAAATCAAAGACCTCAGAAGTACACTACTTATACTGTGTTTTCATCCGAATAACATCAGTGGAACCTAAAGCAACCAATAACACTAAAACAACACAAACACTTTTTTAAGCACAAATAAAACACCTGTTAAGATCAATCAATTACACTGTTTTCATCTGAGTGTTCAACATCAAAGCATGCTGATGCCACCAAAGTGCAAAGATGTTAACCAGACTGAATGACAGTGGAATCACTTTTTCGTTTTTATCTGTCTCTTGTACATACATACCAAGTTCAACCACTCAACCTGACAATAAAACAATTAAAATATCTCCACCATCACTTGTATGCTAAACTGATAGCACAAAATCAACATGTCTCCCTCCATTGGCCAGGGAAAAAGAGAGGCATAATGGCTTCTCACATTAACCAAAATGCATAACATTTAGACAACTAACAGTATACAAAGTGATCTTATTTAAACACTGGTATACTGGCTAATAAATTGCAACAAAAAGAGGACTTCATAACAAAAAGTGGACTTCATAACCACTAGCAGATCACAATAATGGACTTTTAATCTTATTTCATGAACAGTAGGCACATTTTACACAAAGGTGAAAGAGAGACAATTTAACAGCATGTGCAAGCTGTATAACTGTCAGACTAGACGAGAACTTCAGTTAGCCACAAAATATGCAATACCAATCAAGATTTATTTTTTGTTATCTGGTATTTTAAATAGCTGCAGGGCTTGAAAATTTAACTTTTTTCTCACTGGTCCAGGACAAGTACGACCCTAAATTGCAGAGGTCAATATTAGTCAACAACAGGTCCAGTGACAAAGACTGACATGCAAATATTTACTGCAGTTCATTACCACAATGACAGACAGGAAAAATAAGAAAATTAATGCTTATTAAATCACAGAAATATTGACCAATTCCACCAGGACAACTGACTGACTCGGGGTATGCAATACATGCTGAACAAAATATAAATGAACTCTTTGTTATCATATTCAACTCATGGCCAACCCTTTTCCCCCAAGATCCTGCAAAGTCTGATAATGTTCATTTTCACCATAATTTCCATTCTTTTCAGACTTGGGATGTTTAAAGCCTTGCAGTGAATACATCTTGTATAAGATGAACTCCATGTGGATGATTCTTGCCTTCTATCAAACTCATAGAATCATGATTTAAACATACGGTAATCTGATATTATTTATGTTTAGTTTTAGCTATGGTCGGAAACTGACAAATGTTTGATTGAGGAAAATTAAGGTTTGACAGGTGATCAGTGCTTTGCAAGCCAACTTTGCAAATTTTCAATCAAATTAAACACAACTAGTTACTTACTATCGATTAACATCCACTTGTATCAGTGCAGTTTAATCACACTTTTCAAAAGTTATTAACAATTAAAAAGCACATTTTCTTCAATTTATAGGAAAGTATAAGAAATACTAAAGGTCCAATGGGCTAGTACTGCTTACGCATGACTGGTCTGCTGGTAAAAAAATAAATTGGTCCCAGACCTTGGACCACTGTTAGTTTCAGTCGTTGAAACGTAGCTGCCAAAGTCAACATGGGATAGTGTAACACTGGTCAACAGTGAAATCATTACTGACTTGAAAAGGCCCTAATCTGTAGTATTTTGGTTTGCCGAACACGAATATAACCGTGAAAAATTTGTATTGGCTCTCGTTTTGAAGATATTTATATACCTCATTTTCTATGTTTCACTGTGTAAATTTCTCCAGTAGGACTGCAGCAACATCCGGAATAATGATGTAACATTGCATAATACCATCATGCTCACATCATCCACAGTTGATTGCATCATTTTCTGATGCAATGCAATACTAATGCCATGCGGCTGCTGAAGTAAGTTGACGTCAGCAGTGTACTATACATGTGTAGGCCTATTATACTAATGCCAGGCGGCTGCTGAAGCTGACGTAAGCAGTGTACTATATAAAGCCCAATCAGATAGGTTCAGCATTTAAAATATTTTAGACGTTGTGCGAGACAGTTCAAGCTACTGTTACATAAAACTTATTATTTTATCCATTTACGTACAATAAAGAACAGTAATGCCTCGAAAGTGTGTTAATACCGCGGACAATTTTTGCTATATTTGTGGGGAAGTGACATTTGCCAACCAGAAGAAAAGTATCAATTCTCAAGTGAAGAAGGCATATCATCTTTACTTCGGATGCAAGGTTGGTGACCAAGACAAGCCTTGGGCTCCGCATATATGCTGTGCTACATGTACGACACAGCTTTCACAGTGGTTGAATTGCAAAAGGTCATCAATGCCGTTTGCAGTCCCAATGGTGTGGAGAGAGCCAAGCAACCACCTAAATGACTGTTACTTCTGCTTGGTTCCTCCTCTTTCCGGCGGAATAACGAAGCGAAAGAAGTCGAGAATAGTCTACCCAAACATTCCATCTGCATTGAGACCAGTTCCACATGGTGAGGGACTTCCTATTCCAGAACCTCCAGCAGAATATTCTCTTGATTCATCTGACGAAGACAAAGGTGAGTCGACCTGTTCTACTCCTGGTCCATCAGCATGCAGTGATCCAGATTTTCACTGTGGTGCATCATCAACCCCACACAGAATAACACAGGAAGAACTAAATGACCTGATTCGTGATTTGGACTTATCAAAGAACAAGGCAGAATTGCTAGGATCAAGACTCCAACAATGGAATCTTCTAGAAGAAGATGTCAC
Organism: Sinohyriopsis cumingii; assembly: GCA_028554795.2. NCBI lineage: Eukaryota > Metazoa > Mollusca > Bivalvia > Unionida > Unionidae > Sinohyriopsis > Sinohyriopsis cumingii. The sequence goes on along the minus strand of CM068836.1, from coordinate 46,437,576 downwards.
AATTACTGCATATCGAAAGCGCCACCAGCAATTGAAGCCTTTCTTCAGAAAGGAAAGTAATCTGATATTCTGTTCCGATATTGAGGGCCTCATGAATGCTTTAAAAATCACTCATGACCCACAAGAATGGAGACTATTTGTGGACTCTTCGAAACTGAGTCTCAAGGCTGTGCTTTTGCACAATGGAAACATTCTTCCATCTATTCCAGTAGCGTATGCTGTCCACATGAAAGAGACATACGATAACTTAAGGCAGCTACTGAATTCCATTGAGTATAACAAGTACAGCTGGCACCTCTGTGGTGATTTGAAGGTAGTTGCCCTTTTAATGGGACTGCAGCAAGGATATACAAAATACATGTGTTTCTTATGCGAGTGGGATAGCCGAGCAAGGGAAATGCACTACATGAGGAAGGAATGGACTCACAGGCAGAATGTAGCCATTGGAGAGAAGAATATCCAACACCCAGCTCTGGTTGAGGCTCAGAAAATCTTGCTACCACCCCTTCACATCAAACTAGGTTTGATGAAGAACTTCGTGAAAGCCATTGACCGGACTTTGCCAGCATTCCGATACCTGCATGAAAAATTCCCTCGACTCAGCGAAGCAAAGATTAAAGAGGGAGTTTTTGTGGGTCCTCAGATTCGAGAGCTTTTCAAAGATGACTGGTTCAACAACTTGCTGGAAGGTGACGCGAAACAAGCATGGAATGCTTTTCGCCTAGTTTCTACAAACTTCCTCGGAAATGTTAGGGCAGAAAACTATAAGGAACTAGTAGAAGACATGTTGATGAAGTATAAGAAACTTGGCTGCAATATGTCTCTAAAGATTCACTTCCTTCATTCCCATTTGGATTTCTTTCCTAGCAACTGTGGTATTGTTAGTGATGAACACGGCGAACGTTTTCATCAAGATATCGCAACAATGGAACAAAGATACCAGGGAAAATGGTCCACTACAATGCTGGCTGACTACTGCTGGACACTCCTCAGAGATGCTCCCGAACAGCTGTACAAGAGACAGGCGAAGAAATCTAAGATGTAGTCAATGACTTGATTTTTTATAGGTAGGCTATTACAGTTGACCTTTTACTATTGGAATGCATTTCGTTATGTAAACATTAATTTCTTGCAGATTACAAAAAAACTAGAGCCATTTTGCAATTTGACTGTCATATTCGTGTTCAGCACATAAAAATTGATAAGAATTGACTAATTTTATTTCAGTAACATGACTTTTGTAAAAATTTGTTGTCCAGTGTAATTACTCAAATGGATTTCCAGCTGATAAATCAGATCTGTAATGTCTACTGTGAAGTATGTTCAGGGACATGTACACCACCTACTCCAAAAAAAGAAACAGTACTGTCTTAGCAAACATGAGGAGATCAAAAGGTGCTATAATAACAAATGACTTACACCAAAAGCTGAACCAGAAAGACAAATGCTTTAAGACTGCAATTAGCAAGCTGTGTCAACATTTTGATATGTTCAAAACCCATCAATATGCGAAGATAACTTAAGAAGTCACTCCTTTATAGAGCCTGTGTTGTATATGATTTCAAAAATGTTATATAACCTTTTGAAATCAAAATTAATTTTTACTTTCTCTCTAAAACTTAACACAAAACATTAACCACTTCATAAAACTATTGAAAACTCCCCTTATGTGCTGTTCTCAGTACCCATGCATGAAATTTCCAATGTATGCAGTACACTTTACATGTGTTTTGCTGTTATCTGTTGCTCTGTGTAAGGAGAAAATCATTTGGACACATGTCATAGAGGTAATTTGTGCAGTTTTGGAAATTTATGTGATTAGTTGACTGGATATCATGCAAACCAACAAATGCATGCATAACTTTATATAGCCACTGGCTGAAGAGTGCCATCACTTCCAAAAATTTAAGTAAAATTTAGCTCAAAACATTAAGTCTGCAATCAATCAAATTACAATTTAAAATGCATTTTATTTCTCTGCATCTGCGGATTCTAAACTTTGACCAATTTCTGCAAAAAATACAGGTTTTTCCCAAATGGGAAGTAACTTATTTTCATTCCTGAATTTTTTCCAATTTTATCTGTGAACTATTTTTATTTAGAACCAACTACATATCATAAATGGAACAATATGTTGATATGATAATCCAAACAGAAAATGTAGCCCTAAGAAGAGTCAATATGATAATCCATACAGGAAATGTAGTCATAAGAAGAGCTGATATAATAATCCATACAGAAAATGTAGCCATAAGAAGAGTTGATATGATAATCCATACAGGAAACATAGCCATAAGAGTCGATATGATAATCCATACAAGAAATGTAGCCATAAGAAGAGTCAATATGATAATCCATATAGGAAATGTAGCCATAAGAAGAGTCGATATGATAATCCATACAAAAAATGTAGCCATAAGAAGAGTCAATATGATAATCCATACAGGAAATGTAGCCATAAGCAGAGTCAATGTGATAATCCAAACAGGACATGTAGCCATAAAAAGAGTCAATATGATAATCTATACAAGAAATGTAGCCATAAGAAGAGTCGATATGATAATCCATACAGGAAATGTAGCCATAAGAACAGTCAATATCATAATCCATACAGGAAATGTAGCCTTAAGAAGAGTCGATATGATAATCCATACAGGAAATGTAGCCATAAGAAGAGTTCAAGATATCTGCCATAGCATGATTTTAACTAAACTAAAACTAGACATCATAAGAAGTCTTTCAGTAAAAACTCCTCATGTTGATATGATCATCCATTTAGGATTAATAATAACAAAATTTTAAAGATGGCCAGTATGGTCACCATTGCAGGTCCATTGTGCACGATTTTAGTCCCTGTCCTCAATATAGGAGTCCCAATAATGACATCTTTTTTTTCTAGCAACAATTCAAAACATTATGCATGCACTGTTGTGTCACCAAATTAAATGTCATCAGACTGCTACTTCTCATTAACTGTGAAATAAATAGTAGTATAATGAATCTAAGGCAATAGAAAAAAGTGATAAATATGATTGTGATGTTACAACTATAACAATTCTTAATGGTTTTACCTTGCCATTCTGTAATTTGGGAGCAGCTAGAAGGAATCAATAAAGAAATTAAAATTTATATTCTATTTTAAGTTTTTAATTACCTTGCAATCATTTCAAATAAATAAAATTGTTGAAGCACTAGAGGAAGAAACAAAGGAACATATTTCATTCACTTTTTTTTCATTTTAAGCAACACAGAATAACATATTTACTTTTTTCTGAAACAAACTTTAACAAACTTCTCCAATACAGGTTTAGCATCAAAATCATTGACTTCAAGGCCTTCCTCCATCACACGTCTTGTTTTAAATATCCACAACCCTTTGTCTTGATATGATAATGTGATGAGAAACGTTGCTGACAGAAGAAACCAGCTAAAAGTGCAAAGTCCAGAAATGAACCATAGTACTTCCTGCATATGGCCAAGCATGCATCATGCAAACTTGATGCACCAGAAGAAGTCATCCTCCATTCTTTCCCTTGGAACTACAACTGACACCCTAACATAAAGTGCTCCAAGTTCTGTGAGGGCATCTACTGTAGCATCATTTATTTTCTTGGGTCCCAGTTTTCAAAGTTTTGAAGAAAGGACTTTTCCTGGGTACTTGAGTTCTGACTGTCAAAGTCTGCCCATTTGTAGGTATTTACTTTTATGGATTAACCTTTAAAAATACTTTGAAATAAAGACTTTTTTTATATAAAAAAACTACGAGGACAACAAATGAGGGTCACTGTAATGGTTAAAAGAGTATTACTACCTGTATGAGCACAAATCAAACACCTGTCAAGATAAACCACTTACACTCAATATCAAAGGGAGTGGACATAGCCAACAATATTCAGGTACTAACCAGTTCATAAATAACGTGTGTGATCCCATGATTTAAACAGTCTTATAAAGTTACACAATCAATTACTTTTTGACAACCATGGCATTAACACAGTGGCTTATGAGTGGTCAAAATGAACTTCGATCCTCGTTCTTGTCATCGCTGCACATGTATACCAAACAGGTGACCAGATGCCCATTGCTCAATGCAAAAACATGCAGTGTCAACATAGACTTAACTTAAAAATATCATCAAAGAAGCAGACTAATTTTAATGGATAATTGTTACTCACACGAAATGTGCGAAAGATAGGACGTAAGCTATCCATAGTTTTGAGAATAATGAACTTGTGTAATTCAACGATTTGATGATTATTTAGCTGACAAACATTTTTGTTTCTGCCAGCTGACTTGACAGATGCAATGCTGATTCAGTGGTTTATTAAAAAAAATCAGTGAAGTGCAAGCTTCAATATTCTGCTATAATTATTGTATATGTACGATGTTTCATTGGTGCCTAGCAATAGTTCTAGTATTCTTATGTCATGTTCATTCGGATTTAGCATGTATGGATAAAACGAGACTTGCTTCCATGAGGATTTAAATTTTTTGACAACAGTTTCATCTGAATAAAGGATCAATCTGAGTAAGTATTAAATCTAATTTTCATTTATAATATCATTTCCAATTCTTTCTATCAATTTCAGCAATGACTGAGTTTTAATTCCTTATGCTTTTTCTCATTTCTCTCCATGCTTACTTATCTCACAATAAATTTAAGGCATTTATGGATACCAAATACCATATAACTATTTGTACAATGCAACAATATAAAATGCTATAATTCTTGTTTCTAAAAGAGCATAATTAAAACAAACACGTAAAAGCTAATATTTTTAACCAGATTACAAAAACAATGTTCATTTACCAAATAGACTGGTTGATCTATTGGAATGAAACCCAGTGAAAAAAGGAGGAGGAGGAATTCTTTATCATATATGGCAAATTTTTCATTGGATCTTCAAACTTATGGTTCGGGGCAACATCAGAATCCACTAAAATTAGTACCCCATGAAAATTAGTACCCCATGAAAATTAGTATTCCACAATCTAGCTCAACTGCAGACTTGCACTTGGCACCAAAGAAAGTATATGAAGTTGCCACTGGAAAAGCAAACATCTGGTAATCATTCAAAAATAAATGTATATCTGCACATGACATAGAAAAACATCTCATTTTATTACACTATTTTTCTAAATATGGTATGCAATAAAATGCAAGTGTTCCAAACATCGCAAAAGGAGTATGAAGGACTAAAGTGTGCTGAATGATGCTTTCCAAGACTTGGTACTTGGTTTCCATGTATGTGTACATGTAATTAGTCTTTTACTCAAAACAATGACAAGTTCAAAGTATAATCAACAGAAGTCTTAATCCACTTAGACCAAAACAAACAAAAATATGTGCGTTTCCTATTGCACTGGTTTTTAAAATTATGGTAGGGAGGTGTTTTTTTATATCAAGAAAACATCATATATATATTATAATGATTAAGTATACATGACCGACACTCATTTTGTTGAAACAGATCAAAAAAAATGCTGGGAAAAAACATGCATCCTGAAAATTCAGCTGTTGTAATTTTCATGTGTCCAAAATTAAAAATACATGAATTTTTATAGTCTCTGGTGTCTGAGAGAACCCTGCAAGTGGACCTTATCAGATACTGTTTAATACAACCTAATATGCTTCTTAAATTCAGAATCTTATCTTCTAAGAAATTTAATTTTATAAATTAACTTCATTTTTTTTCTAATTCTACTGCCTAAATCAAAGCAAAGTTCCTCCACAGATCCATGATCACTAACTGAAATTGGACTTTTATCCAATACTTACTGTGGAAGTATGCAAACTGGAGAAAGTTGTAATGTTCACCGACAAAATTGGGCAGATACTCTTTCCCAAAGACACTCAATTTCTCTTCACATTTGTATTGGCAAATCAGAACAACTAGGAAATGGTCTGAAAAAGAAATGTTTACTTATGAAATTATCAGTGAAGGAAAATCATCAGATTTCCACTTAAACCTTACAAATAAAAAGCTTTATCTATTTAAATTCATTGGTCTTATTTTGTGCGAAGCCAATAATAATGTGCATTAGAAATGTGCTGACACAGGTAAAACCAAAATATGATCCACCAGGCTAGGCCAATGTGTAAGAAAGCCTGCCAGTAACTTCCCATAGGTCAGTGGTTCTTACTGGGGTTTTCCTTGGTTCTTCTTCCACCAGTTATACTGGCTGCCATGTATCTCCTATTGTTTACAGAAAAATGGCATTAAACCAACAATGACAACAACCATCCACTAAGTCAGGTCAATGAAACTTATTCCAGAACAAGAGCTGTGTTGCAAATTCCAACTTTTCCAGTACAATGACTCTCACCTTTGATCTTCAGACCCCAAAATCAATGAGCTGCTTCCAGACCTTAAATGCAAGCCCTTCACAGCCATGTAGTGCATAACTTATTATGCAGAAAAGTTTCTTTCATTCAAAGTAACGTTGATCTTTGAATTTTTGACCCAAACATCAACAGGTTTCATTTCTGGTCAACAAGCAGGTAACTCACAAACATGGGTGATGGTAGTCCATAAATGAAATGTATGATGACCTTGACCTTTTCACCACAACACAGATGGACTTCCATTTCTTTTACCACAAGATCATGCCATGCACAAATTTGGTCCTGGTATTTAATGGGGAACTAATGTTGTTGCATGGGAACCATTTGTGTAAAACTTAACTTTTGTTTAAGCCAAAACTGCCACACGTCTCCTTGTTCTGTGTGCAAGCCATTCCCAAAGTTGGTTACTGTAATTGGTGGAAAACTTCAGTTATTGTCCTGATGTGATGTGATGTGATTTGGATTTTTAACGTAACTTGAACAATTTTTCAGTCATATCGCTATGATGTCTGCAATGTGGCAGTTTACAGTGATGTCTAGCAATGGGGCATCATGCCACAGACATGTAACATGATGTCCCACCCAGTCACATTATCCTGACACCAGGCCGACCAGTCCTAACACTAACCTCGTAATGCTGAGCGCCAAGCGAGGCAGCTGTTAGTACCATTTTTGTAAGTCTTTATTATGACTCAGCTGGGGATCGAACCCACAACCTCCCACATCCGAGGCAGATGCTCTAACCACTAGGCCACCAGAGCGGTCATTCAGCAGTTTGGTTGATCTATAGGAGTAACAGGCAGACTTATGAGCAACATCAAAACATAATATGCTCTGCCTTATGACTGGCAGATAAAAATAGACAACCTGGATATGCAATCTGATTAAATCATATCTCCTCTGCCCTAGTGAAGATCTGACAGTGACTGCCCAGGGGTCATGTTCTGGTGACCTATGTTATTATCATAATCGCTAATTTTATCAGCCACTCAGATGAAGTCTTATATCTTTGCATTTGTGAGACTGAGCAGTGTAGCTGAAGTGCATCTATGTATGTTGATCAATTTGATTCACTTTCAGATTTTTGAATGCTGCATTTCCATTGGCTAATTCAAAGGTCACCAGTACATGACTTGTAAGTGATCACTGTCCGATCTTGACCTAGGACAATGGAGATATGATTCTATTCAGATTGCCTGGATATGGAAACAGACCAAAGACTTCCATTATCGCTTGTTGTGACCTTGACACTGAGGTAGGGAGTATTTCTGTGAACACGACACTATCAAGTCACAATATACAACAGTCTACTAGTGGGTTCAGAAGTTATACCTGTACATGGTCAGAAATCATAGATTTATATTTTGCTTTGCAATGACCATGACAATGAGATGGCTTTGGTCTGTGACAGACTGATCAAAATATCTTAAGTAGTTCAAAAGTTATGCTCCGGGCGATGATAAAAGTTAATTTACATTTTCCCTTGGTGTGACCTTCATCTTGAGGTAAAGGGTGTGCCTTTGGTATGTAGCACACAGTATATGCATTGTATATAACTTGCTAAAACAATATAATATCTTCATGTGTATATTTCAGACAAGGCTACATCAGTACATGTCACTAAATCACATTTTCCCTTGACCTTGAAGTGGTGGGAGTGGCTATGGTATGTGACACACTGCTTTGCCATTATATATACTTTGGCAAAGATTCATCAATATATCTTCTCTGGCTCAAAATATGTACTCCTGAAAGAATAAAAACCACAGAAGTAACATAAGTACATTTTCCATTACAGTGGCCTTGAAGCAGAGGGTGTGACTATGGTACACAATGCACCACCTAGTTGTAATATATATATATATATATATATATATATATATATATATATATATATATATATATATATATATATATATATGTTCAAAGTGTTATCAAAATATTTCCAGTGGTTCAAAAGTTATACATGTACTACTGACAATTCTACATGTCAAACAATTAATTTGCCCATGCCATAACCTTGACTTTGAGGTAGATAGCCAAGGCTAAGGTACAGGACATACTCCATCTAATCATGATATATGAATAAGTTTCATTTAAATATATTTCATGGTTCAAAAGTTATACTACTGATAATTCTACATGTCAAACAATTAACTTTCCCATGCCATGACCTTGACCTTGAAGTAGATAGCCAAGGCTAAGGTACAGGACATACTCTATCTAATCATGATATATGAATAAGTTTCATTTAAATATCTTTCATGGTTCAAAAGTTAAATTCTGAACAAGGAAGCAAGTCACAAAAATTGCATTTTCCCTAACCTTAACCTTGAGGCAGGTGCATAAATATGATACAGGAAACATCATCTAATCATGGCGTATAATTTGGCAAAGTTTCATGAAAATCTCTGCAGGACAGACAAGCATATATCAACAGACAGAAAATGCCATCAATTAATACACCTGAAGTAACACACTATATAAAAGTAAAAGAAAAATATTGGGCTTTCTTATTATGTTCACGAAAAAATGAAAATGAAATATCAATACATTATATAGCAGAAATAAACATTTTAAAAAATATCAGTAACAATGAGGACTAAATCATAAAATGATAGTCTTTTATTATTAATCCCTGAACAGAATAAAGATCCCTAACCAGAACAGCCAGTAATCATCAAAATGAAGCCACCTATACTGACTTGGCCTCATAACTATTATGAAGTGTACCAAGGCAAAATAGTGTGGGGGAAAAAACGTACTCTATCACATCATTTGAGTTACAATTTCTACAAATGTTTCTTTTGTGTGTAAAATTGATATGATTAATAACGGCTTTCATTTGCCCTTTCCCCAGTTCTACTTCCCTCAACAATAAGATAATGATAAATTTCAAACCCTGGATGTCCACTATGGCAGGTATCACTACATACTGTCCACAATGAATCAAGTACCTGCCAAAACATTCGTGTCCACAATGAATCAAGTACCTGCCATAACATTCGTGTCCACAATGAATCAAGTACCTGCTACAGCATTAATAAAGTCTGGATGCCCTTTGTGACTGTATGGCCCCTCACATGCAGCACGGCATTTTTCTTCCTCCTCAAAATACAGCCTCAGTGATTCCTCCATATTTTTTATCGTACTTTCCCAGTCAGAATCATGATATGCATGTAGGCCGCGAACATAGGCATTCTGAAAATTTTAATACATCATAATAATTACATTTCTTCATTAGGTGAATCTCAACATAGACTCTGAAACTTTGAAATTTAAATGTTTTCAATCCAAGTTTCACTCGCTATACTGTCTTTTTCTTTTCAATTGTACAATTTAATTTACAAAGAAAAGTGATTAATAAAAATGGTTACTCCTGGATGATAAAATTGGTTCTAATTGCAAATTGATTTTCAACATTTCAAAATATTTTCTCTTCGTTTTCTGTTCTGAATATCTCATCAGTAGCAGAGGCAACTGAAAATCAAGGGGGGGGGACATTTTACTGATCAGAAGGACTGTGCTTGGAGATTGTTTGTGAAATTTATATCATTAAGTATTACTTGAAAGAAATCAGGTTGTTTAAGGGAACTTTACAAAGCCAGATCCAAGTCTCTACATTGTCAGAGACCAGTCCTTTAATTACTGAGGAAGAATCTGAGATTTGTATTCAAGCCAGGATGTTTTTTCTTTTGCCTCAAGATAATGGGGTTTTTTTTTCTTCAACTAATATAATGAATCTGAGTAAGAATACTTCCTTTTGTGGCTGGAAACAATATTTGTAACATCGCCCCCACCACAATAACAGGTTGTGAAAATTACTATAACTGAATAAGACATCTGAGCTGTTGCTTTACTTGATAGGCATTTCTCTCCAGATCCTCAAAGTCTTCATCTGTGACACCTTCCAGCCCCCTGTAGTACTTCAGATTATCAATAATCCTCTGGTCATCCTGATGCGTGATGAAATATGTGTAAGCTGCAGCCACGGCTTCTTTGTTCTTCCCTAACTGAGAAACAAAATTTAGCTTAACTCATGGGTGGATATGGACTCACTGTACTAATTGTAAGGAGGAATGAGAACCAGTCTAAAAATGGGTGAAAATAAAATAGAGTATATATGGGGTTGGCTGGCCAGGATTGATTGATGAAGAATGTAAGATTTTAATTCAAGAATCTTTTGGAAGCTTATCCTGGTGGTAATAGAGACAATATTTTAATGTTGGAAATTCATTCCTTTTACAGAACAGAGTCTGGAAAACTAATTACTGAAATCAGCACCTGACTCTTTGGTAGAAAATGAAAACACATGTAGATCCAGAAAATGCAGTGGATTACAAGGTTTTGCTCTGCATAGAAGCATTATATAGATATATATATATATATATATATATATATATATATATATATATATATATATATAGATAGATCATTAGTTTTTTGTATATCATGGTGCTTACATAGATCTACTATGGGAGTTTAATTAGTACAATAAATCCATTAGTTAAAAATAGTTTTATGCTGGGTTCTCAACAGATTTCAAAACTGAGTCAGTTGACCCTTGTTCTTGACCCCAACACCTCAAGAGTCAAAATGAAAATCTAGAGTCAAAACTTAAATCTTTGGAGTTGCTTGTTTGTGAGTCATGAGCTTGAAGCTGAGATTGTTCCTTATTTATGAAGTAAACTAATTTTAAAGACATTTTACAACTTTAAGAGATTTATTCTTCTTCTCCTCAGAATTTTCTGGCAGGTCATTTCTGAGACTGAGACAAAACACAAAAAATACATTGTTGAACAATTGTGAGTAAAACAAGCCAGTTTATGTCCATTCATTGAAAAAGGAAGAGGTGCTTACATTGGGATTTTGTTGTTTTTTTTAACAGAAAATGTGCAAGTAGTTTTGTTTCCTTGACAAGACCCTGATTGGTGACCACTAATCACATTAACTGAAATTATAAAATTTCACATGTAACAGGCTGTGTCAATAATTTTCTGGTCCATATTTCCCCATGAAGCACTTTATCTTGTGAAGAATGGAGAATCTTTCTGTCTGCATCAACGTAAATAAAATTTAAACAATACAACAAATCAAAACACCTACTCAAGTGTTTCTGCAGAAGTCATATTTTGTTCCATCTCTCTTTTTCATCTTTGTATAGCCTATGGTATGCTGAAAAATGGCGTTAAACCCAACAACAACAACTTTTTCATCTTGCCTGTGGCAAAGGTAAGTCACATTTTGAAAGCCATTACAACTTTTGATCCCTTTGTTACTTATAACAGCCTCATGAAGCATACTGAATTAAACTCTCCAGATTACAACAGTAAGGTAATCAAAAACATAGGTTAGCAGTCATAATCCAATTACTCAGACACACATCACTCCACCAATAATTCCAATCCCAGGGTTGTCAATCAACAATCTGAGGTGCACATGTTAACTTTCATAATCTGATTACTCAACCACACATCACTGCACCAGTAGAATATTTCCAGACCTCAGGCAACTGGTTCCCACCATGTCTGCAATGGGGATACAGTAGAACACACAAATATACCTATAGTTTTGGACCCAAGGTAACAATAATAAGAATCTTATATTTTTCCAAAGTGGTATTTTTATCTTATCACCATCAGAATCACATGTATGTTGATGGCACTGAAACAAATGCAGATATTTGATCAAAAGTTAATCCAATCAAGTCATAACTGATTCCTCTTAATCTAACATAAAGGTGAAAGATAATCGCAAAACAATTTAACCTTGATTCAGTTATGCCCACAAAGCATAACAGAGCTGTTAGCTATGCCCAGTTCATATTGATCTGATATAGGTACAATATAATTGGAACCGCTCTGGTGGCCTAGCGGTTAAAGCGTCCGCCTCGGATGTGGGAGGTCATGGGTTTGATCCCCAGCCGAGTCATACCAAAGACTTACAAAAATGGTACTAACAGCTGCCTCGCTTGGTGCTCAGCATTAAGAGGTTACTGTTAGGACTGGTCAGCCTGGTGTCAGGATAATGTGACTGGGTGGGACATCATGCTTCATGTCTGCGGCATGATGCCTCAGTGCTAGACATCACTATAAACTGCCACACTGCAGATATTGTAGAGATACGACTGAAAATTTTTTAAAGCTATGTTAAAAATCCAAATCATACACACACACAATATAATGGGCCCATAATTTAAACAGTAGTCTCACAAATGTCCATCACAGGTGCATAAATTCAGTTTGTTACCTAAATGTGAGTCATTTCTAATGAACAATTTCATCAAATTCTTCAACAAGGTTAGGCCTTGAGCTCAAAAATCAAAGTACTTCCTGTACTTATTCATCTATACCAGTATATTAGTATATACTGTCAATTATCCAGACAGATATTTGAAGAAGAAAAAATTGATCTAAGTAAATCAGGAATACTGATGTTGTTGCTGTTTGGGGTTTAATGCCATTTTTCAGCACACAATAGGCTATACATGACAGCCAGTATATCTTACACCACTTGTCCACCCAAGAATACTGTTGCTTGTTCAATTCAGAAGCTGTCTGCTCTTTGGTGACTTCTAGTAAAGATAGCAATGCAAATCTGTGATTCAGATCTGGTAACATTTGTTATGGATATCAATCAATGGAGGGGCAAATCCTGGCAGGCAAGTTTTACTAATTTTCAATTGGAACGTTTTCAAAATAAACAATGATAGCACTATCAATGAAAACCTAGACCACCAGATGGCCTTAATTACTAAAACAGAATTATCTCTATATTGTATTTAGTCCAATAAATCAGTTGCTCACCCACCAGTGCTAACACTTATGGATAATCTGTGGGTCTGAATTCATAAAATCAAGAATTCTTTGCAGACAGTTCTGGTATTTCATGCATCTCTTAAGCAACTCAAAGTTGAAACGACCATTTGGCAATATGTACAAACTGTTTCCTGTTCTACAACCTGTAAATACACATGGAACAACACCAGCCTCCATTTTCAATTTTGTGGTTACATATGGCTGTTACCATATGCAGGTATGTGTCTAAGCTGTCCACTGCAAAATTGCACATTTTAATTAACAGGTGAGATCAGCAAATTGCCCATCAACACAACTTTTGTGCTATGATTTATTGGTTGTTGTTGTTATGGTTTAACACTATTTTTTTAACATATGACAGGCTATTATACATGGTGACCAATATAACTGGTGGAGAAAGAACTTGGAAAGACCCCAGCAACAACCATCAACACACTAGAAGCCAGTGGCAAGCGTTCTTGCATACCCACATTAACCCAGCCCAAGAAACAAACCCCAACAATGATGAGATGGTAGTGATTGGTAAGATGAGTGCTTAAGACCACTCAGCCATCCAGTGATTTATTAGACTATATCATAAAAATACTAATACTGCTAAATAAAAACTTATATTTTACAGGCTAAACTGGGTTACTGTCAAATCACAAAGTCATATTGTTATTTATGTGGACTTCATTGTCTATAATAAAGAAAATTATAATAAAAATGGTGGTGTTATCTCTAGAAAAATAAAATATATTATACTAAACTATATTTAAAGTACTGAATGTCTTTTATCTTCAAAAATTTATATCATATAATTTAAATTTAAGCAAACTGCTCACACTGAAAAAAGACCAAGCAGTAACAAAACAAAAATTGCTTATATTCACATATAGGTCCAAGTATGCTAATGCTATTGTTATTTTGATTGGTGTGTGTGTCTGTGTGTGTGATTAGGATGTATAACAATGCTTTAACAATTTTTCAGTCATATCACTACAATGTCTGCAGTGTGACAGCTTATAGTGATATCTAGCACTGGGGCATCATGCCACAGACAAATAGCATCATGTCCCACCCAGTTACATTATCCTCACACCAAGCAAATCAGTCCTAACACTAACTTCTTAATACTGAGTGCCTAGTGAGGCAGCTGTGTGTACCATTTTTGTATAAGTCTTAAGTATGAATTAGTTGAGGTTCGAACCTGCAACCTCCCGCATCCAGCTGTTATATATATATATATATATATATATATATATATACTGATCCAGTATTTTAATGTTTTTGTTGGTTTTAACCACAATATATCTTTTACTGTTTATTTTTCTGTATACCAATAGGACTAAATAATCCTTATACTGGGGTCCTATGAAATCGATGCAGTATCATGTCTTGTTTTGTTTCTTTTGTGGGTTTAATATTTTTTTCAGCATAGGATACATGGCAACCACAATATTTTAGTTGAGGAAGAACCTTGGGAAACCCCAGGAAACTATTGGCAAGCTTTCTTATGATACCCACGTTGGCCAACTTAGACTTGAACTCGGGTAGACAGAGGTGAGCTACGTGAGCTATCTGAAAAGGTTAGCGTCTTAGACCACTTTGCCATCCAGAGCAAATTACTAATACTGAACTGATTGAAACCACAATAATTAAACAATTATCACAGCCTGTTTCATCAGTCTTCCCATAAAAAATAATAGTCAGATGACCATCAATTCACAAAACCTGTTTGATTAAGTGCTTTTGTTGTCATTTTCCGATTTACTGAATTTAATTATAAAAAACAAACTATAATATTGACTTATACTAACTCTGATCTCTGGTGATACATAATATAAAAGGGAATGAAACAAAAGTAAGTTGGTTTACATGTTCAAGATTTTACTTGCAACATTTCAGCAATAATACTAAAATATGGTTTAATATTAACTGATCAATAACTTCCTAGATAATATTTATTTTGTAAATATCATGCAAAAAACAATAATTTCTGCATATGAAATCAATACAAGCCTTCAGTCACCTTATAAACATTACTGTTTGAAGGTGTTAACCATACTGGCCTGGTTTATTCAATAGTACAAAATGTTTTTTGAAGATCAATTAGAAGAATAACTCTGTTCCTTTATTGCAAACACTGAGATTCTTTGGGTTTAAAAAATATAACTGTGATAGCTAAAATACCTCATTACTAAAACAAATATTTTGTAATATTTCACATTGTCCAAATCAGTCTGTAACTTAGTCCAAATCAGCCAGCATTTGAAAAATATAAGATTTATTTAACATCAGCATGGTTGTTGTTGTTGTGTAGGGTTTAACGCCATTTTTCAACACACGATAGGCAATACATGGCTGCCAGTATTAATGGTGGTGGAAGAACCTGGGAAAACCCCGGAAAGAACCACCAACCCACAAGATGCTACCGGCAAGCTTTCTCACATACCCCATCAGCATGGTTAAAATGACAATTCAACATAAGCTCAAATGAGCTTTCTATTGACATCATGTAAAAGAAATAAGTCATTACAACCAGCATAATTAGCAAGACATCATTACAAGTAAATACAGAAGTGGACAAAATACACAGCGCACAAGTTAAGACATGAGCAAACAAAGATTTTTAAAAGTCAGTGAGTAAAAAAGTGAATTTTGTATCTAGGATAAATAAAATGACAATTTTTATAATTTAAAAAAAAAAGATATTTGTCAGAATTGAAATTAAAATAAATGCAGAAGCACATAATTAGGCCTAAAAGATCTTGTGCTAAATGCAGCATAATATGCCTTGCCTAAAAAGAATGGAGCTACCAGTAGGGCACTTGTTCAGTAAATAAGACAAGGACAGATAAACAATAAAGGCTAATACAAATACTAGCTGTCAAGATTGGGGTGGGGTGGTGGTTTGTATTATTTATAAATATAACATTTAGGGTTCTTTCCATTCCAGGACAGAATTAAAGATCTAAATAATTTAAAGTTTGAAATCTCTCTAAAGTTGTTTGGTAGCTCATTTCCACAGAATGGCAGCTGCACATCTAAAACATCTGTCTGCCTAATGTTAAGGTTTTAATTTTTGGGACGTCTAAAATATTTGATTATCTAAAATTTAAAACTGTGTTTAAAACTTATTAAATCATCCAAACATTTGCAAACACACTTATTCAGTATTTTGAAAGTCTCTAGCCCCATAACTTAATGATCTTATTAAACTATCTTGACATGCCTGGTCCAGTGAACAATGTCCTGGAACCTTATTCAATATAATTTTACCTTGAAATAGCAAAACTGAAGATAGTTGTATGGCATCCGATCCTCAAACTTTCTATCCACTACAAGTGGTGCCGGTGTCTCAGGGCGTTTCCCTAATTTCCCCTTTTTGCATCTCCGGAGACAATCAGAATTTTCCACAAGCTGCTGGTAGTAAATTAATTCGAAATTAATGCCAACTGCCTCTGCAGAAGTCACACTCTTCTTACAGTTAAGGCGACAATGTGTGACAGCTTTCACATAAAATTTGTAATCTTGAATAGATCTGTTCAAGTACGATGCACAAGCAAACCAGTTACCATCTTTGTATGCTTCTAGTCCTTTTTCATATAATATCTCATATGTGGATGAAGGATCATCTGGCAGACAATTCGAGAGACTGAAACAGACTAAATACAGGAATCCTGTCAGGACGGAAATTGTTATGTTTCCAACATAAACCATGTTTCAGCTTCTTGTCCAATTGTTCGTGTACCAAACTGCTTTATGAAAACAAAGATGATGCAAAAAGTTTGAAAAGCAATCGAATATCTTCAAATTAAGAAAGCCACCATATATAAAGAGAACCTTTCGAACTTTTCCACTTCTGCACCTGTGGTTGATGGACAATACAGTTAGCCTGCTTCCCGGTCAATATAACTGTAATCAGAGTCCAGGCCCCTATATAGCTACCACCCAATAAGTAATTATATGTAGAAGTACAGCAGCCTCTCCAATCGGAATACCTTGGTGTTTTCCCTGAACTCGAAAAGAAGCCAAGACTATAAATCGTCGCTAACACTTGATATCACGGTACCAATTGTTTTTCCATATACCTCAATGCTAATGTTTTGTGAAATAAATATACTTCCTATCCTAGTTCAGCATGCATGTCACACAATGTCATAGAGAACAAGGCTAGATTGTCAATTTGACAAGGACAAAACCAGGTACTCCATTGCAATTAAGAGAGATAACTCTGCTAGAACTAGACAGGGGTAAGAGTTATCTAGTCACAACAGACACAGTTACAGCCATGTGTACCACATTGCAAAAAACTTTTTAAAAAATACAAAATATGATCTAGATAGGAATTAGCATAATCTCAAATGCTGCCATGAGGCTTAACGTTTTTTTAAAGCTTAACAGAAAGTACAGCTCTTACATAATGCACCAATCACAGCTAGTGTTGTTCTTTATTTACCCCACACACCTTAAGCTCCGCCCACCTGGACTTGCGCATTAGGTACCGTTATACCACTTGGGATATTGGAGAAATCCTGCCAGTTATTAAATATTCATTTATGCAAATATGCAAACGATTTCGGTAGAAATGATAATTTTCATTGGACATTGTGGTTTTTAAAAAATAACATTGACATTGAGACTTGTGCTACTAGAAATTTAGTATTATGTTATCTGACCGGTAGTGTATATACTTCAACCGTTACTAGTCATATGGACAGCGTTCTTTTGCATACCAGGGCCCAGCAACGTGGAATGAATTGCCCACCGAACTTAGACATAAAGACACAGTGATCACATTGAAGAGGGCTCTCAAAACTCACTTATTTTGACAGCAAGAACAAACTTAAAGACCTAATAATGTTTCCTACCTGAAATATTCTCAGCATGTTTTTTATTTTATTTTTTTTAATGTTTTTCTAATTTCATGTTGTTTGTTTTTGTAATAATATTATTATGTTTCTTATCTTATAGGTGTTGTCTAAAGTTGTAAAGCGCTTAGAGCTTCTAAAGATTAGGCGCTATACAAAGTCCTCATTATTATTATTATTATTATTATTAATTAATTAATTAATTGTACGTTCATTTTCAGCGCTGGTAATTACATTTTATTTTGTTTACTATTACAATTTTTAAAGTACTATTTGAAATTAGATCGCCATTTATGGCGTTATCAATTTTCGTGGATTGGTTGAATTGCAAGGTTATTTCGCTAGTAGTTTTAGTTTTGTTATTATTATTATTATTATTTTAACCGTAACTATAAATTCTTTGTACGTTTATATTTTGCTAATGGAAAATTTTGTTAATTTTCAAATAGTACTTTAACAATTGTAATAGTAAACAAAATAAAATGTATTTACCAGCGCTGAAAATGAACGTACAATTTATTAATAGAATTGAAATTAAACTATACAGTAGTATACGCCCCATACCCATTTGTTACCGTTATCAGTTTTCGTGGTTTATTAATAAGGTAGCATTATTTTACCTGCACGGCAGTACTCGTAGTATTATGTATGCTGAAATAAGTTACATTTTATTTGGGTACCAGCAATTACATTTCTTCCTGATTAATCCACTTTTAGGTTAGGCAGCGTTATTAGTTTTCGAGTACTGGTACAAAAATCATTGAAAAACCAATATGGTGTGGCCTAGCTTCCGACGATATTGGTTTTATGGTATCTCGATGTTTGAACTTTTCGGTATTTTTTATCTATAGCGCCACGTATGTGTACTTTTATACACCAGATGACCGTAAGTTACTAGTTCTGCAACACCAGTTTATTTTGGGGAAAATGGGGGGATTGCTGACGAGTACACTATTTTAAAAATAAACCCATAAATATTACCGTTTCAAAATAATATCCTTACCCCATGTGCTCAGATAGAATCTTCTTAGAATTGCTATCACTGTAACAAATTGTTTAGCCAGTTTGTCGTCTGATAATGTCCAATGATGTTGTTCAAGAGTTGGATCACATGATTACAGCGGTACATGCACGAATGCTGGCTGATTCGGACTGTGGCTGATTTGGACCATAGCTGATTCGGCCCAAATGACGGGCTTAGTCGGCCCAAACTACGGGCTGATTCGGACCAGATGACGAGCTGATTCGGACCATGTGAACTATTATAAGAAAAACCGTGTAACACACACATTATTTAGTTTAGTAGTTATTACTGTTGTTGCAGACATACTAAGAGAACATAAAAAGTTGATATTCGGCTTTTAAATTTACGTAAGACAATTGTTAGCAAATTTCTAACCGAAATCAGAACAAACTCCATATTAGCATTTAGATTTTTTCAACCAAAATAAAGAATATATATATATATATATATATATATATATATATATATATATATATATATATATATGTCATGTTTACCCCGACCCAGAGTAGCCCCAGTTTGAAACATGTATAATCAACGTAATTCTGACAGGCCATTGTTTGATGTTAAACATTGCCGAAGGCTAGCACTAATCCGTTACGTAAGATTGCCGTAGCTAGAAGTGGAGAGCCGGACATAGGGGTTGCGAAGCCGCCCGATAGCCAATTATCACCTAGGTGTGGAAATGTTGTCCAAGATCAAAAGAAGTTGCCTGAAGAAGTGGGAGTGTCTTAACTTCTTTTCCCTGCAGACAGACAGACAGGTTGAACTGGCCGCTAAGACGATTGGACAGCGTCACAGCGCCACCCAATCAGAATCGAGATAAGGGAGAGACATTGATTTGGGTAGAATGATATCTCCGCGTCTTCCGGCAAGAATTAGTTCGCTGAGAGAAATTACCCAGAGTGGAGGTTAGCGTAACTCCGAATAGCCATTCGTTATTGGCGGGAAAATCATTTTAGAGAGTATAAACTCAATGAATAAGGGGAAATCGCAGGAGGAGATGGACTCTCTGCAGAGTTCTACATGACATTCTGCGGAGAGTTGTTGCCCATTCTCGAATGGTTATATAATAACATATTTTTACGAAATAAGGAAATGACAGAAACGATGAAGGAGGGGATAATTATTTTAATATACAAGGGGAAGGGGGATAGGGAAGATTTGAAAAACTGGAGGCCCATCTCCCTCCTTAACACAGACTACAAGATACTGAGTAGAATATTAAGTAATAGACGAAAAAAGGGGATAGGGGATATAATAAATATAAATCAAACCTGTGGGCCAAAAAATAGGGACATACAACATAATATTCTAAACATAAGCACAATAATCGAATATTTACAAAATAAGAGACAAAAAGCTGCTATGGTACTTTTTGACCAGGAAAAAGCCTTTGATAGAATAGAGCATAATTATGTACAAAAAGTCCTGGAAAAATTTGGATTCGGAGAACCCTTCCGAAAATGGACTAAGATACTATATAATAACATAACTTCTAGAGTACAAAATAACGGAGCAATGACAGAACAATTCGACATAAAACGATCAGTGCGGCAAGGGTGCCCACTATCCATGCTATTATACGTAATAGCAATTGAAATGCTGAGCATTAGCATAAAACTAAACAAAGAAATTAAAGGTATAAAAGTTCCAAATATTACAGATGAAGTGAAAATGTTACAACATGCAGATGATTGCACCAACTTTATAGATGATCCAAAATCCTTTGAACACCTAATAAAGGAATATGAGAAATTTGGACAAGCGTCCGGATCAAAAATAAATCAAGACAAAACGGAAATATTAGAGATAGGCAACTGGCGTGGTAGGCACTCAAGCATACCTGCCCATGTATTCAAAGATACCGTTAAAGCACTCGGGGTGTGCTTTGGCAAAAACGAAGAGAAAGAAAACTGTAAAAAAATGGAAAGTGAGATTAAACGGAATGTTGATATCTGGGCACTTACGCCGTTATGCTTAATGGAACGAGCCCAAGTGGCCAAAACATATATGTACAGTAACCTTAACTATATAATGAAATCGACTAACATAAATAATGTAATATTGAAAAATATAGACAAACCTATAATTAATTATATATGGGATTTTAAATTACACTACGTAATAAAAGAAATTTTGTATAAAACGAGAGATTTGGGGGGGTTAGGAATACCAAGCCCATTAATTTTAAAAAACTACTAATATACTAAATAGATTTAAACGACTGAGCGACGATCCAAAATTACCATGGGAAGGGATATATATATATATTGGTTTGGGTTCGTTTTACGGAATAGGGAGGGGATATACAAAAATAATAACGTTATGAAATTACTAGAAGCACCTAGAAAATATAAAAGTATAAAGGACCTATTAATGAAATATAGAGATAAAAAAGAATTTTGGGACTTAGACGAAAAACTCTCATATAATTGGATTAGAAATGACATGACCAAAAATATATTAACTAACGTAGAAAGAGAAAACCTTTATGTGAACTGGAAGAATGCATGGGGGCACTGGTCTAGATTAGGGTCCCTGAAAATACAAAGCCTCACCTTCAAATACATGCATGATGCGTGGTTGACAGGAGAGGTGGCAGCGAGACGGCGTATGGTCAGAGTACCGCCGAAATGTCCGCTGTGTAAAATAGGGTCTTATAGTAAAAGACACATAATTTTATACTGTAGAGAAACACAAAATGATAGAACAATAATAATAAATGAAATAAATAAAAATAGTATATTTAAGCCGCAAAGTCTACTATACTTTGACGGGGATTTTAATAAAGAAACGCTATATAAAATTTCTAGTTTTATAGTAAACACCATTAAAATATGTGGCCCAATTAAATTTTAGTATAAAATAGATTTCAAGAGGGAAAGTACAGATAATGGGGCTATGTCACATGGCGCTACGCGAAGTGAACAGGCCCATGGCAGAATCTGGAAAGGAACCCCTCTTGAAAAATAAATTTTAAACTGAATTTCTATCTTATCTATCACTAACTCCAACAAAAATCTATGTGAATTGAAATTGGATCTTAAACTTAAATTTAAATTTAAAACTTATTTAAAATTTAAATAAAATGTATAAAATCAGAATTTTGGTTTGCAACTCAAATCAATTTAAATTTAATTTTTTTTTTTTTCACTATTCTCTCAAATATTACTTCTAAACCAAATTAGAAACATTTATAATTAAAAGATAGACAGCTCCATGGGGGAGAAACATAATAATTAAAAAAATGTGAACCCTCCCTGGAGCTCAGTCTGATCTTATTAAGAAAGGTGATATAGCACATTCACAAGAATCATTAAGATTCAAAAATTAAGGGGACATCACCTTTCTCCCAAATTCAAAAAGTACCAACAGGATCTTCCGTGATATGTGAACACGGAATATAGTAGGAAAACTTATACACTACAAGAATTTGATTTAACAAGCTATCCCAACAAAAACACATTATAGCATACATAACCCATAGCACAAACATATAACAAACATGGGATGTAGGAGACCCTAGCAAGGTCACAGAGAAAACGAAATAGAGGAAGTTTAACCGAGAGGATAATCTAAATCGCTCTCGGAGATACTCCTCTATAGATTGTTGTTGTTGTTTTAGGGTTTAACGCCATTTTTCAGCACACGATAGGCTATATATGGCGGCCAGTATTAATGGTGGAGGAAGAACCCGGGAAAACCCCGGAAAGAACCACCGACCCACGAGAAGCTACTGGCAAGCTTTCTCACATACCCACATAGGCTGAATCCGAGACTCGAACCCACGCAGACAGAGGTGAGATGGCAGTGATCTGTAACGGAGAGCGCTTTAGACCACTCGGCCACTCGGGGCCCCTCCTCTATAGATACACTAGGGATTGAATAAATACCCGAACTCCTAAATTCACCTTACAAAAACGATGAAATAATACATTACAACATATCTGGGGGAATACAAAAACACATAAATAATTTATGTAATTAGGATGGGGGGGCATCTGTCTGGTGCCCCCCCACCAAAAAAAACCAAAAAAAAATATTTAAAAAAAAAAAAAAAAATTAGAGCCGGAAATTCTAAGTACAGAGAGCTTCAAATAAGGAAGCTTTGAGGGACAGACCAGTTACAGCTTGGTCCCGTAGTCTCAGATAGAGAGACGGAGGAAAAGAGAAGAAAGGAGAGAACTCAGGACAAGTTGAAGTCTAGGAGCGAATTGGAGGAGGAGATAGTAGAGACGGAGGAAAGGAGAAGAAAGGAAAGAAGTCAGGAGAAGTTGAAGTCTGGGAGCGAAATTGGAGGAGGAGATAGTAGAGAGGGAAACGGAGACAAAGGAGGAGTTAGAGGAACGGAAAGAAGGAAGGAATCAGCGGGAAAGAAATAAATGAGTAGATGCAAGGACAGGGGGAAAATCGAACTCACACTGTAAATCACGGGATGAATTAGGCTGTTACTTGGTCGAGGGAAAGACGAGTGATTGGAAGTTATCGTTTTAATTTATCGAATTTATTAAATTGTTATTGATTGAATTTCATCTTCGTGTTCTCTATAATTTAACCGTCGGCATTGCTGACTGGGGGCTCAGAGCTGTGAATCTACCTCGTCACTAATTTAACTTTCTAACCTAACGAGCCAGGGTGGAACTTTCAATTTAATTAAATTATATTGGAAGAACCCCACCCCAATGCGTGCAAACGTCACTATATATATATATATATATATATATATATATATATATATATATATATATATATATATATATATATATATGCAATAAACTGACAACGAACAGTGCAAAACTAGTATCTAACTTGCCAGAGCACTTTCGACTCTTAATGAGTCTTTTTCAAAGGCAAATACAAAACAGAGACAAGACAAACAAATAAAACAGAAAAACGGTTTCTACAGGAATTAAACATTTAAATTTATATTGTTTGAAATAGTTTATTTCAACTTTGTTGCAGATACTGGAAAATATTTTTATTGACCTAGAAATCGATGAGCCATTACGCCATCTGTTATTTTATGTAAATTTATGTAAGGGCAAATTATATCCAGGATATTTCATTGTTATAGTAGCAATTATAGGCTATTAAGCAAAGTTAGAGAATTATTTAAAAGAAAAGTTTATTTGTGCATGGCCGTCTTTTTCTAGTTTTCTTGGTTTAAACTGCTTGGTTTCAATGTTCTAAGGCAGCGTATCCAATAAGATTCCTTTTCTTTCCTGGTTTCGGAACTCTAAACTAATAAAATGCAGCCATTTTTATAAGTCGTATTTCACAGCTGTTATAGCTGCTAATGAGCTGAAAACTGACATCCCCATTTTATTCTGAAATGAAGCCCTATACTGTTTTAGCGATTTTTGTCCCCAACAATTTGCATACAATTGAATGATCGATTCCTTAAAAGCATATTTGAACTGCTCAACGTACCTGGGAAATAATGAGAAATATTGTGTCTTAAACAACTGTAAGTGTCACATTTAAATCTCAGACGAAACTTATTGATATGTCACATGGTCCGAATCAGCCAAAAATCTGGTCCGAATCAGCCCGTAATTTGGACCGAATAAGCCTGGTCCGAATCAGCCTGTTACCACATGCACAATGTGCGCACACCACTATAATCCAACTAATCAATCAATTACTGTGTTGGTCAAGGACTAGGAGATCGAATCTATGGTATCAAATAAGAGTCAAAATGTGAAGCATGTTAATGTCATTTTTTGGTGGCTTTCGCACTTAACAGGTGTTGACTTGAAAACTGTTGTACATGATTTATTACTTTTCATTGGAACATCGGTTGTGTTCAGAAGTCTTAGGTTTAAAAGCTGTGTTGTACATGATTTATTACTTTTCATTGGAACATCGGTTGTGTTCAGAAGTCTTAGGTTTGAAAGCTGTGTTGTACACGATTTATTACTTTTCATTGGAACACCGGTTGTTGTTCAAACAGTCTTAGGTTTATATGTACTTTCATGCTCATGTAGATCGTCCATTAGCAGCAACAATCCCAGAGCAACTCCCTCATCATGGGTGGTTAGTTACAGATGCATTTCTTTAATTCTCTCTTATAGGTTTATGTTGCTGTATGGCACAGGTGGCATAATGAGTGCAATAGAAGTAGCATCCATTTTTCCAGTTGATTACACTTTGTGCAACACATTCATTAAGTTTCCAACATTAAGACAAGTATATGCCATCATCAGAATTCAGATTTTTGTTTTTTAGTTGGTCTTACTGCGCTATCAGAGTAACTCCCCTTTCATAACTTGGACTGTACATAGCGTATGTTTATTGTTTGTTTCCCCCAGTCATCTGATTTAAAGTGGAAATTAAACTCATTTTAATACAAAGAACAAAAAAAACAGACTTAAATTATATCTTGAAGGTCATTGTTTTTATTTACTTATTTGCTGACTGACTTATTTGCTGATTGCAGACTTTAAGACCTGAAATATCATAGCACCTATGTATAGTAAAGAACAGAAAATAAAAACAAAAGGAAAGAAAAAATCCAAATTTTGAATCATTTTAAATCAAACACTGAATTGTCGGATTCTCATAAATTCTGTGACATAACTACACAAGTTTTAAGATCATTTTTGGTCAGCGTAAATGATAAATATACATTATACAGCGACATCACTCAACTGTGTGTTACTGTAGTAGTTGTAAAGACATTGCTGGGTCTATATACTCATCCAAATCTGCCCATATCCTATATGTACCAAAATCCATCCAAAAGTCTCCTAAAACAAACATATTACAAGCTTGATGATAATCGTATTGATTATTACAATCAGCTGATCATTAACATCAGAAGTCTATTCAGTGGATGTGGTAAGTTGAATGATAACACTTTGTCAGTGCTCATCCATATCTGGTGACAATAACAATCATTACTATTGGAGCTTTGCAAATAACACGTCCATATAAATGTACATTTGCCTGTATATTATAGTGTGTGTTTTAGATTTTTTACGTAGCTTTAACAATTTTTAAGTCGTATCACATCTATGTCTGCAGTGTGGCAGTTTTTAGTGATGTCTGGCACTGGGGCATCATGCCACAGACATGTAGCATCATTTCCCACCCAGTCACATTATCCTGACACCAGGCTGACCAGTCATAACACTAACCTCTTGATGCTGAGTGCCAGGCGAGGCAGCTGTTAGCACCATTTTTAGAAGTCTTTGGTATGACTCGGAGTTTGAACCTGTGACCTGCTGTTATGTGTTTAAAATTATTATTAGAGATAAATATTTACATTTGCCTTAGAAAAGCATTGGTTATGATTTCTGTAAAATTCAACCTATGTATTGCTGTTATAGTTGATGTTAATACTTTCCTACTTTCAATTTCAAAGGTTTTTTTTACATGGTATTAATTTAAACCTCTGCTTATTTTTAATGAGTGTACTAATAACTTCATCTTTAAAATTCAATTGTCCCAACTATTGGAAGGGGGGGGGTGACTCACCAATGTACATACACAAGGGGGTGGGGTACAAAAATGCTGTGCAATGAGTAAGGGGAAGTGTGTAAAAAAATCACCAATTGTTTGCATATGTGCTTTATGGACAACCCCTAACATCATTAGCAGAATATTATTATTGCCAAAATAACTGTTCTTAGGTAAAGTTATTGGATCGATGACACAGTAATAGTATTGTTAACATGTTTTACCAGCTTACCATAATGTCTTTATAGTTTGTGCATGAAATATCATTCTACATTATAAGTATTTTCTATTCTTTTTGTTAACTTTCTTTGCAGATTAGTGTAGATTTCGGCTGATTTTGGTAAGTATATGGACTTTTACAAATGGGGGTTGTCACCTGATAATCAAAAAGATGCTTACATGATCATTCCTCTGATAAAGATTTGTAGACGAGTCAGAGGCTAATGACAAGCTGAGAAATGTGATGCAGTAAAGGTATCTTTTCCATTTAATATATCAAAGATGACTATCAGGTATCAGCATCCATACTAGAATTCTAGAATTATATGGGTGTGACTGACTGTCCTGTACTCTGCATGAGAGAGAAAAGACTATCTAAAGTTGTCTGCCATATCTCATAACATATATGCTATACATTAATTTGTATAAGGGGAAATATTATTCATTTTGTAATAGAGTTAGAAATTTTAATTTGTCCTACAGAATGGTACATTTTCCTTTCCTTAAGCTGTGGATGGGCATCTTGAATTATATATTATTTTTAACATTAACATGAAAACAATGTTTTTGAGATTACTCCAATTTACAATACACTAAATCATTTAACCTTCTATGAGTAACAATTATTAATTTTTCCTACAAACTCTAAAGGCATCAAGTGTTGTGTTTCTGAATTAAATGCATTAGTTCCATTATGTCTTAGATATTTCACTTTGAATTGTTCACATGTAAATATAAGTTATTGCACATATATTGTATTATTAGGTGCAGTATTAATTTTAATCTTTATTTTTTGGGGGATTATTCACAGTGATGATTTAATATAATTTAATTTTCATCTTTACATGCTGGGTATGCAGATGAGTTTGAATGTTTATAATCTGCTGTTGCTTTTAACAACTGCTGTCCTAGCATATTGATAGCCTCCATATCACAAGTAGAGCAAACTTTTACCTAAAGTTCATAGTGAAAACAATTTTACAGTGTAGGTAATAAGCACAGAGAGAGAGAGAGAGAGTTCACAGGCACTGGCCAAACAGAGAAACAACTTAGTATAATGTATCACAAGATATTACAGTCTAGCAAAGAATCTCACAATTGCCAGTCATAGGAATATATCATGATTTATTAATTCTACCAGAGGCAAAGATCTATTTCGTCCTTTGTCCAAACAGCTTAGAAATAGACAGTATTGTAATAAGTCCCAGATGAAATCAAAGCACAAAGTACTGTGATAAATCTTCATGTAACAACACAGTCTTGATTCAAAAAGTTGTTTTGTCACTGACTGTGCACAGCTTCCAACTTACGGACAAATGTACCAAAGTGACACTGTTACAAAGAGTAACTAAAATTCCTTCAACTCAATAAACAGCGTGATTACACTATTGAGACAGCATGAGGGGGTATGTGTTAAGAAAGGTAGTGACCAAATTCTGAGTATTCCATTAATGTTAACTCAGATGTAAATAGTAATCACCTAGTTTTTCTGATAGTTACAAATAGTTCAATTATATAACAGTATCTTGCAAATAAAAATCATTATTTGTCATTATTTGAAAACACATTCACATAAGTGCAGATTACAATCTTTTCACTTACATGGGTTACAAAAATTATTGTTTAGCAAGTTATTGCTGTGTATACTGTTTACCCACAGAAATCGATTCCTGTTTGTATTAATTATGACTATAGATGCCAAGCAAATAGAAGCCCATTTGGTGGTGAATGAACACAACTGGCAACGAGCAGTAAACTCATTGTTTGAACTTGCCGACAGGATGTCAAAGACAAAGGTTATTTTTTATTGCAATGCAAGCTGACATTAGAATCTGACTTTGGATACTTTTAAACCAATTATTTTTTAAAGGATATCAATAAAAAGGTTATATTTTTTAAAGCAAGCCAACCTTGGAAGCCAACTTTGGATTCTTTCAAGTGTGCTGATTTTTTTAATATTCAAAGTCGGCCCACATAGGGAAGTTACTTTGCTTCCTTTTGACCAGTATTCACGAGAAATTTTTAAAGAAATTGAAACAATGAAACAGTTTTTAAAGTGACACAATATAGTACTTCGTGCATGGACATTGATGATCCAGGGTCACCTAGAAGATTTGGAGAAAATAAAATCATTTGATGAATTTGTGAATGCCAGAAGAGAAGATAGTTTTGCAGACAATATGATCATTAACATAGATGAAATTCCAGTGTTCTTTGATCTCATTCCTGGATGGACTGTCGATACGATGGGGGTTGAAAATGTGAGAATTAGCATGACATAAGCATAGCATAACAATTCCTAATAAGTAACATCTCATCTGAAAAGTGCCATAACGCTTTCATTTATTATGATATTTTAAAAGGAAAACTCTTCTGAAATAATCTGAAAAAAATCTTTTCAATGGCTTCATTCCTTCATAGAAATTCAGAAAAAAGAAAGTCACATTATGTTTGCTAAATAAAATCATTCTTACTTCATTGCCATTATTTTCACCCGTCCATTTCTCCTTTCTGGGAAATACATTATTTTATCCTTTGCTGTCTGTCCAGCTGTCATACTTACCTATCCAGGCCATAGCTCCAAAATGCTTCTATGGTCTTCAGCAATTTGGTATTGATATTCATCTCAAAGTGTCAACTAACATTCATGCCTCCTATTGACGATCCCAATAAGGTCAAAAGTGCAAAGAAGCCACTTTTCTTATGGGTTTGCAATATTTGGTGGAATTATTTATATTAAATGGTAGTATCTCACATACAAGTTTCAGCTCTGGATGCCCATGTTTTGTTTTGTGCGAGGTCAAATTAAGCTTGCCATATTCTTGTCCAAGTCGTAACTTTTCAATGACATGTGGGTTTTTGAAAATATTCTATAGCATTATTCACATGAATAAGGCCATTTGTTGCATAGTCTCCCACCCTGAAACCTTGAAGGTCATTATCTTAGCTGCAGTTCAGAGTGGCTTAATGCAGTCTTGTCCAGGCTGTAACTTTCAAATGGCTTGTACATTTTGAAAACTATTTGTTGGAATTACTCATATGAACATATTCAAGATCACACATTTCAGTGATCTGAATTGACATCATGAGGCCTTGTTAGTCCAAAATAAACTAAGTAACAACTTTACCCATGATCTCTGTACCTACCACAAGAGTGGCTTAATGGGAGACATAATTTTTTATGAAGACCAATTTCTAGCTTTTAGAAATTAAAAATGGGAAATAGATCTTAAATATATTTTTTCTATGTTATATCCAAATGAAAATCGAAAGGGGGAGGGGGCAATGAAACATCTTCCTTGGAAGTGTCCACAAGGAAATAACACAAAGCATACATGTGCATATACCTCTAGTTATATTTCTTTTTCAGCTTCAACTATTCATGTCAAAAGACATAAAGAGTGATGACTAAAATCTGTATAGTGTGCTATGACCTTAATTACATTAAAACATTTTCTGTAGGGAAGTATAAACATAATGTAAATTATTGCTTGTATTTCTTTCAGTCAGATTGGAATAAGTCACATATTCAGCTGGAACTTAGACAATTATTTGAAGAAAAGCAGTTCCAAGGATAAAATATACTGTTGACTTGTTCAGTGATCTCTGCTTTTGTAAATAAATACACATATATCATTATCTTTTGTAAGTCAGAGAACATACAACAAAGTCACTGACTGGCAGTTTGGCATTAAATTGCAATTACTGTCCTGGGTTGGCTTTTATGGTGTTAATGAAATTTCATATATTTAAAGATGAAAATGTTCTGTCATCAGAGAAAGTGAACACAAATTAACTTTACTCCTATTCACACTTTGAGGGTTAAAAATTCAGAATTGTGATGGAGCTGATTCCATGGCCAGGCTGCTACGTCAAGTTTCCATTCCACAGTAAATGATTAAAACAAATTTGTTTGTTTTCCCCAACTATAATTCTGTGAATGTAGTAGTAATGGTCTGCTGGCTGTTTTCAATGTTTCAAAAGCTTCTGTCAAAATCAGAACCTGAAATATAAGAAACAACATCAAGAAATAAACATCAGCCAATTCAATAAACAAACGTCTCGTTAATTTTCATCCTCACTTACACCTCTTTAACATGATGCTGCTAAATGGGTTCCAAACCAATAAATAATTAGCTAATCAAAACAGTGTAATAAAATCGTTCAAAATGTGATTCTAGGTTGGGAACCACAGGTCTCTGTTATTGTACATCTTTTTAGTGACCTTAGTAAATTAAAGAGAAATCCCATAAAAAGTCAGTTTTTCCTTATAGTTAATTTCTTACTGAAAGTGTTTATCTTTCAGATCCAGTGTTGAATGTCATTCTCATGATTCAGAAGAGCAAGGTTATGGTCCACTGAAATCCATGTACTTGCTACAGATTGCAGATTTACACAGAGAATGTGACCTCTGATAAGTCTGTCAGAGCACAAGCAGAATTCTTCAGTCTGCAACAGCACTAATTTTCAAGAGTCACCAATTTTTATTAGTACTAAACCTGTTATTTGTATTGCTAATTCATTATACAGTAATAGTGAAAGGGGTATACATTTCTAACCACACATTCTGCTGTTCCCATGATTTCACTCCTAACAAAGCAGTACTAGTTTACTAATGTTATAATGTTGCTCTGTTGCAAGAGCAATTAATAGAATTCCATTTTTCATTCTTGTTTCCCTTTCTTGTTTAGCAATGGCATCTGCTCTAACTGTATTTTACATGATTGTGTTATTGAATAATGGTTAAGATGTTGCTTATTATTTCAGCTTGGTAAAAAAAGTAAGGGAAATGTAAAAACATATTACAGATTGATTCTGATTGCTGATTAAACTTAAATGATGGCAGCCATATTATGGGCTGTTTCATCAAAACATACATGGGACCCAGGAATGCACTTTCAAAGTGACATACTCACCCATAGATGCAGTTTATAATTTTCTTACCATTTTAATATGAAGTTTATGAAATCAATGTACCCTGGCATATATTTTTTAAAAACTGCCTTCCGTGGATACCATGTGTGTTTAAATGGAACAGCCCTAAAAGCAAAGCTCACAAATATGGAACATATAGTGAATAAGCTAAATTTCAAAGAATCGGGGGGGGGGGGGGGAGAGAGAGCGCCACTATTTAAATAATTAGATTATCAAAGGTGCATTCTTTATATCTTGTACTTGTGTCAGTAATTGGCTTAAAGAACTAAATCTGTATATATGTTCATAAATATATGAAACGTGAATAGGTACCAAACCATGGGAAATAATTGTTGTCCAAAGAGTATTCACATAAAATATTTTGGTGGCTTGCTGGGTAGATAGTAGTTGCCTGTGACCACAACACAGTGGGTAGTGGATGTGTTCCTCCTACCAATTAACAAAGTGAACAATATGTACATGCATGATAGAATGTTGCCTTTGCAACAGTAAACCACTTTTGGATACCATTGATTTCATTTATTCATTTTCTAGAAAAATGCCTACCAAATGACTGACGTTTCGTGGTGAAAATTTAGTTTGATGAATTTCCCTGAAAAATTGTTCTTTTAGTAACAAAAATCCATTATGCATAAAAGACGTACACTGTTGTTTCATAATTTACTTACCTAGTTTAACATGTTTTGAAATGTATATAGTTTCTGTATTCCGTCCAAACACTGCCATTGAGATTTTCTAATCATGACTGTAAACGATTTTGCAACCGCAAATTTGACAGTTCTTTAATGTAAGAGTACAGTATAAGTGTTATGTGTTCCACCCGAACTTTTTAAATAATGGTGCAATGTACCTCTGGAAAAGAAAACATGGGTGCAGATTTAAATTATTGGGGTACATTCCTTGTAAGTATAAATTATCTTTTCAAGAAGTATTCAGTAATTGGCTTTAAACTGCTTCATAGACTTCAGGTCTCTACAATGTAATGCAGTGAAAGTTACGTTGAGTGTTTGCAAATGAATATTTGAGGAACTAAGCTTAAAATATTTATACCCAATAAATGCGGAAACTGTACTCCAATTTTACCATTAGAAATATTGAGATATTGATTTTTGTCACAGCCACCATAATATGGCTTCTCTGGACATTCTATGAAAGGCTTTTTCCCAGTCTACAAATGCATACCACGTCTGTCCTTCAGGTCTACAACAGTGACTTATATGAATGGCAAGCTGTACTGCATTCTTCATAATTTGCTACCATTTCATTCATGCTTTAATAATGATTTCAGGTATATAAGATGCTGTCCATAAAAGATGTCCTGCTTTTCAATAACTTTTTACCAGTCTCCCACCTCCATTGTCCCCCATTGTGTCCCAAAGGTTTTTCAAGGATTTTAAAAAATCCTATACACCTGGACAGCCTCTAACGAGTGTATGAGTTATATCGTGATTGGTAAACACCATTAATTTCATTGTAACCATAATTAAAATTTATATACTAAGAAGTTGCATTTTTGGTGTTTGAGCTTTTGCATTTAAATTAAAATGTGTTTCACATATTAAGAGGTCTTGTAATATGTATTAAGGAAAGAAATGAAAAATAGCAAATAGCAGTGTCTGTATTAGTAGCAAATAGCAATGTCTGTATTAATAGCAAATAGCAATGTCTGTATTAGTAGCAAATAGCAATGTTCTGTATTAGTTATATTTGAAATCTTTTTCATTGTATGATTTCAAATTCTATTTGTATTTAGATGTTGTGGTCTTTACAGTTTCAGTGTAAAACCAATTTTTTTTAATAAAACATTTAACATCATACAATATTTTTTGCTACTTGCATGTACATAAGACCATACTTATAGGCCACATATTGTCATAATTCTAAGCACCTACAATACGTTTCTTCAAATAGGAAAATAATTGAATCAAAAGAAATTATTTTCTTTGAATTAACTGTTTGCATAATTGATTTTATGTCTACTATCTTCTCAAAATTACCTTCTCGCAATTATCAAATGTAGGTTTATAATCAAAATTAAAATCCATACTTGTCAATATATACTGAGTGCACAGGCCTGGATATAAAATTAACAATGGGAAATGATAATTAAGGCAAAATAATTTCCTTTCTTTAAATTATTTTCCATTTCCGGAGATTGTGTATGTATGTATATATATATGTGTGTGTGTGTATATATATATATATATATATATATATATATATATATATATATATATATATATATATATATTTGATTTGATGTGATTGTTTGTGGGATAGGGACTCTTTTTTTTCTTTACATGTCAATATAATGTAATTTTGTTTACAAGGAATTTTATATTTTCCAGAAAATTCAGTTTGACTTGAGTTTTAACATAGATACCTAATAATAAAACACTTGTTTCTATTTTTGACATAGTTCCTGGCCTTGATTGAGGGTCAAGTAAACAGCTTTTTCTAGGAGTAAAATGATTGGTTCTTATCAAGGACATACAGGAGCTATGTGACTTTTATATGTAAACGTGATCACATCATCCTCTATTTCACAATTAGGCATTTCTGAAATTGTGAAATACTTTAAATAGTATTAATAGTGATGTTTAGAGAGAGAGCTCTCAGAGTGGAGGGCTTTTAAACACTTGATGTCAAGTTGTTTTCTTCAGTTCTGACCAGAATTTAAGTACTGAATTTTTAAGTTTTTGAGTTACATGTATATGTGAATTCTTCTGATTACTTGGACTCTAGAAGATTAATTTGTTTCTCTCAAAATATTATTGTATTCATACAGAACTCTTGAACAAGGACTTTTGTTGAAAATTTTATTTGGATTTCCAAGACCAGAGGATTAATTATTATGTTTGTACAAGGAACTGTAGAAGTCAACACAGTACAGGCTACAGCATACATCATCGCCTTCCATCTTGGATTCTTCATCGGGACTCAAACTTGGAATCATTAGAACATTTCAATATTAGGACTTCAAAAATTTTATTTGTGGATTATTCTTGTATTATTTTTGGATTTGATTCTGGATACCGTAAGTTCTCATATTTGTTCATTTTTACAGTATTTTTCCAGGGAAATAAATTATTTGTTATATTTTTCAAAGCTTGTTGTTTTCACTCTTTCTTGTGTTGCTGTTTATTTGAGCCTAAACATGTAACAATATATATATATAGTGCATTACTACAATTTTCTCAGACTGCTCTGGTGGCCTGGATGCCCAGTGTCAGGATAACGTGACTGAGAGGGATATCATGCCTCATGTCTGCATCGTGTTGCCCCAGTGCTGGACACCACTGTAAACAGGCCCCCTGGTGGCAGATTGGTTTAAAACATCACCATACAAGCTCTGGGTTTATACAGTCTCATTAATATTGCCAACACATAAAGCCCATAAGTGTGCTGGAAATTGGTGTTTATCATATAAAGTCTAGCTGGACTTAAATCAGTCATACCTCTGCAGAAGACACTATTCAAAATAATTTCAGATATATCAGCAGCATATTTCACCAATTACAGCATTGTTGTTGAACTGATTTCTTCTTTGCATTCACTGACTAGTACTTTATAATTGGAGTCACTGTACTAATTAAAACACCTTAAAATAGCCTTGGCTGCTAAATTTTAGTTTATTGACAGCACGTAAATATTACTTTGTAGGAAACAGTTCGTCCTGCTGACCAGAACCATAATTTATCAATTATAAACACACTAAAAGCTTCCTCGATTTCCACCATCAGCGATATTCTACAGAACTCAAACATACTGAATTTCAAAAAGATGTACTTCTTGGTGTACTGTATCTACCACTAACCAGGTCACTTTTGAAAACTTGCTTGAATCATTTTGTTAGACCACAAAATGATTAGTGTCTTGCAAGTCTTTTGTTACTCTAGTTGCGAAGAGTGAGCACGCTTCATCTTTTTATTTCATCCTACTCCTGCTATTTAACACATAGTTTCCTGCATGCATGGGGGAAAGTTCTCCATTATATAAGGGGAAATTCCATCTTCAGAATTTCTACATCTGTTGATCTTTCAAATTTTGCAAATCCATGAAGTTTTTTCGGGAGGGGAGAAGAGGTTAAAATGGTTGGAAAAGCATTCAGTAGGAATAAAATCAATGCTTAGGGATACTACATTTTAAATGTATGATTTACTATTAAGCAAGCAAATGGAATCTTTCATGCAGTATTCAGTTAAGAGAGACCTTTCAGATGTTCTGCTGAATCACAATGTTCATAGTTCACTACATCATTCATTGCCCTCTACAGAAACCAGAATAACTCACAGAAACCCAGATAACTCTGTAATTATATTCCATCGCTATTCAATTCCTACATTTGTATCATAGGAATTATAGCAAAATAAAGGGTTATGACTTATTGGAGTGAGATCTTCAGCTGATTTCTTTACCTTCTTGCATATCATTCTACCATTATTGT
The DNA here is from genome assembly GCA_028554795.2 of Sinohyriopsis cumingii. Lineage (NCBI taxonomy): Eukaryota > Metazoa > Mollusca > Bivalvia > Unionida > Unionidae > Sinohyriopsis > Sinohyriopsis cumingii. Next base: position 46,401,470 of record CM068836.1, on the reverse strand, counting down.
TTCTATTCCCCAACCCACATCATAGAAAGAGTCTTTCAACAAATAATTTCTTGCATTATGTTGGATTGGTAGTCGGCATGCAGGATAATAATAATTTTTTCCATGCTAAATTCACAGACAATAACTGCATGTTTTTTGTCTCTCCAATTCAGTACAAATACAAATGTAGAAATGGCTAAAAGAACAGCACACTGCTTTCCCAACCCCACCCCTGAGTTGAAACTTCAAAACCTTCACTGTCTACTACTCATGTGCAGGTCCTGCATTGAGGAAAATATGTTGTCTATAACAGCAGCTTCATACAATGTATATATGCTGACTTACTTTCATGGTGAAAACAGGAGAAGGACAGAAACATGAAGGCAGTCAACATGCTAACAGTAACAGAGTTAAGATTGAGAAAATATGATTTGTTGACTATGTGAATGAAAATGACATTAATATCAGTCTTATAGATCAATCGTTAATGTCAGTCTTATAGAACAAGCAACTGTGGTTATTTGTTAACTGAAAGAGGCTTGAGGATTTATTTAACAAACTAAATGTTTCATAGAACTAATGCCATGTTTTTGTGTAACACTCAAGTTTGGCTCCAGCATATATATATATATATATATATATATATATATATATATATATATATATATATATATAAAAATAAAATTGAAGTATGTCCTGAATTTTAAGTTCAACTCCATGTTTTTTAATTGATGTAATACATCTAATGGGAAAAAGTTGCCAAAAACATCCACATGATTCGGGGAAGACAGATTCTTGGGTAATTCTTACAGGATCTGCAAATAACATTAATATTTAACTAGGCCACATGCAGCCAGAGTTCAGTTTTAGGCTTTTTATACTGATGTCAAGTTATTTTGTTGCCAGGATATGGGGTACTGTGTGCCAAGTTGGGGGCAGGATGTTGCACCCCTATGTACCTGTCTAGCTGGGACAGTGTATAAGGTTGTTGTAGGTTTCATGGATTAGCTTGGGACTTGCCCTTTCCTGATGTAAACAGAAAAGTTATTGGTTTAGCACAACTTTCTGGAGTCGGTTTCATGCACATTTTAATGCAGCTCATATTTGCTGAGTATTAAATACATTGAAATTTTAATGTTTTATATATGCCTAAGTAAATATATCAGAGACAATTCGAGACAGTTACAGACTGATACAATACTGTTTTGTAAAATATTCAAAAAAATCCAATCTTTTGAAGTCTATGTACATACGGTATTGTTAAAAGGCTTTAGTGGAACGTCATTAATGTGATGAAAACATTTTGTAAGATTAAAACCAGAGTTACTTAAATGAGAGACTGCTCCAGTGGCCTAAGTGGTTAGAGCATCCACCTTGGATGTGGGAGGTCACAGGTTCGAAACCCGTGGCAGAGTCATACCAAAAACTTAAATGGTACCAGCAGCTGCCTTGCCTGACACTCAGCATTAAGAGGTTAGTGTTAGGACTGGTCAGCCTGGTGTCAGGATAATGTGACTGGGTGGGACATGATGATGCATGTCTGCAGCATGATGCCTCAGTTCTAGACATCCTTCAAAATACTTAATACACTTTGTGGTGAGCACAAATAATAACATCAGTGGTTAAGTGGAGGAGAGGTTTTGAAAGGTACATAAATCATCTTCTAATAATAAAAAGCTCTTTTAATCTCAATTGAAATTTAACATGAACAAGATGACAATCAGTTCCTTTAAGATGTTAAAAAACACAAAAAATTACATTTATACACAAAATAAGATTACAATGTTACATGTAAAGGACACACACAGTGCAAAGCAGAAATGTAATTAGTACGCACAAATACTACAACTACTACTGCTACTACTACTATTAATAGTAATCTAAGCATTATTATAGTCTGGATAAATGTATCAATGGAAAATACCACATACTGAGACAAAATGCTTTTTTAAAAAAATACAGGTGAAAAATGGCTCAAGTCGATTCACTGCAGAAAAGGTGAGTTTTCTGAGCTTTCTTGAAACGTGTTGCAGTTTCACTGTGTTTAAGTTCAAGAGGCAGACTATTCCGGAGAGCTGGGCCCTGATAATCCAAAGGATATTTACCAAAGTATTTTAATTAACATTAGGAATAATGATGGAAATACAGAATTACCAGAGATGAGTGCAAGTGTCTGGAAAGTGTGTATACACAATGAACTCAAATGTTCTTTGGGTTTGATGTATGAAAAAAGTATTAAGCAAAGAAGTCACTTTTTATTTAATACTTGATATAACCAGAAGCCTGTGAAGGATACCACGCATAGCAGATAAGTACTCACTGCTAGAAACTCGTTGACAAACTAAGGAGCATTTTGTACCTTTTGGATTTTTTTTTTTATACTATGTAATGAAGTAGAACAGAGAGACTGGAATCGAAATAATCAAGTATAAAAATTACAATGTAAAGATGCGTCTGGAGGAGACGAATCCAATGATACCTCATTGATGAAAATCAGTTGAGGCATTTGTGAGAAAATTGTGTTCTTGTGACTTGGGGTTAGGGTTACGGTTTTCTGGTAGTAACGTACGAACATATAGCGCCATTATGGATAGCGTTTTCACTGAAATACTTGTCTCATGGAGCCCGATAGATATTTCGTTGATGAAAATCGGTCAAGTAATAACGTAAAAATGGACCCAGCGATTTTTATGATCTTTTCACTGCAATACATGTCTCGTGGACCCCAGTATATATGTACTTGGTTCATGAAAATCGGTCGAGATGTTTTGCAGCAAACATGAATTTTTGTCAAGTTGTTAGGATTTATGGTTACCCATGAAGTAACTATTTACTCAAGATCTTGGGAATTTTTCATGCGGTTTTCTTTGATTGATCTGCCTTGGGGAAACCTATGTAAAGATGGTGCGTATGTCTTTCACTGACCTGCAGCACCCCTTATAATGTGAAATGAGTGTTTGGTATTGTAGTAAATCTATTAATACCTTGTTGAGATAGAGAGCTTTATTTTTTTTTTTGCTAAGTTAAAGCCTTTCCAATGACCGTTTGACTTCGTCGCTTTTTAGATGAATTTCGTCTTTTTCTGTAAATATCTTGGTAACCCCTTTGATTTACATGCTGGCATTGGCCCTCCCATATGAGCCTGGAAAAGATGCACACTGAGACACCTAGCCTATGACGGTAGCTTGAGGGCTCATGGAGTTACATGGATTCGAGTGACAAAACAGACCCTGTACGACATAAACTGGAATAAAGCCCGTCTTCCAAACTAGCACCGTAAGACAGTCTGCTTGGGGTAAAATGGCCAAGTTCCTAGATCACTATTTTCTCATTAACTCGGTACCACATTGAAATTTTGACATGCGGTTTGCTTTGCTAGATTGGCCTTGGCGAGACATAAGTAAGGATGGTTCATCCGTCTGCGACCTACAACAACCCCATAATGTGAAATGAGTGTTTGGTACTTAGCTAGCGGATGGATCATCAGAATTCTATGATACATATGTCCAAGGATGTGTCTTGATGACAGTAATCCAACAATACCTTGTTCGTGAGAACTGGTCAATGCATTCGTGAGAAAATCAGATTCTTGTGACTTAGGGTTAGGGTTACGTGCTTCTGGTAATAATGCAAGAATGGACAATGCAATTTGAATGTGCTTTTTGCAGCAATACGTGTCTCGTGGAGCCCAAACAATCGGTACATGGTTCATGAAAATTGTTTTAATGATTTGGTAGAAATTTGGATTCTTGTGATTTTCCATAGGTGTATCATAGGTTAGGGTTAGGGTTACAGTTTTATGTTAATAGACTATGAACGGATGGAGCAATCTGTGTGCAGTTTTCACTACAATACATGTCTCATGGAGCCCGATATACAGGTAGTTACTTCATGAAAAGCAGTCCAGAATTTGGGTTTGGAAAATGGATTTTGTCATTTAGAGTTAGGCTTAGGGTTATCTGTGAAGTAACGTTTTGGTATCTCGTGAGAATTTTGTTATGTTGATTGCTTTGCTAGACCAGCCTTGGCGAGGCCTAATTAAAAATGGTTCATCTGTATGTCTGTACAATGCCCCCTATAATTTGATATTTATGTTTGGTGCTGTATTAAGCGGACGGATCATCGGAGTTCTGCGATACATATGTCCCTTTTTTGTAAGAGGTTTCCTATGCTGGATAAAGGTATATCTGTTATCATAGTTATTCAAATGAAATTAACTTTTACCCCTGGTATCGATGACAAGTCCAGTACTAGTCGTGCTTCTTCTTGGTGTTCATGCCAGTTACATGAATGCATAGGTTTTTAGTTTTTGTTTTATAAAATTTCATTTAATCTGCAGTTGCTAATTCCTATTGAAATAAATGTAATTGTAAAGGGGTCTCTTCCTTGACTACCTTGGGTTGGGGTGGGGTGCTCCCAGTATTATCTTTAATTATTACAGAAGACCCACCCTGGCTCGTTTTTGTTAGAAACTGAAGTAGTGATAGAGATGCAAAGCTCCGAGCCCCCAGTCAGCGATGCCAACAGTTAAATTACTGACTACACAAAAGGTGAAATTCAAATAAACAACAAATTTAATGCGATTCAATTACAGATAATTCAATATTCAAAACCCTATCACTCGTCTTTCACTCGACCAAGTGACGGCCTATTTCATCATCTGACTTAGTGTGATAGATTTTCCTCCGGTCCTGTGTTTCTACTCATCTCATGATCTGTAGTATTTCTTGACTGGTACCCAGTACACCTTCAGTCCAACTACCACGTCCTTCACCCTTCACTTCCTCCACTTCCGTTCTCTCCGTTTCTTGTCTCCCAGAGACTCGGGACCAACTGTACCAAGGTATTTCCCTTCTCTGTCTCATACAGTTCCTCCGGTCCCTAAAAGCTTCCTTTCCGAAGCTCCTTTGTATTTCCCAGAATAACAGTGTTTCCCGCCAATTTCGAATGACGTTAGAGTAGCTTAGAACTTCCTTATGTAATTCCGGCAAGATGGTTTAGCAACTACTGACGTTTTGTTTCAAGACACTAGATTTAAACTTGCGATTCCAATGGTGGCCACGCCTTGCTCAATTCCGAGTGGATGTCGATTTACCCATGGTCTACATAATTAGCAGACGTTGTCCCCTCCCTGGCAGTTTGTCAAGGGTGGATTTACGACCCCCACTTGACTTCCTTAGAACCAACACCAGCAATTCCTGCCACTTACCTGTGAATCGCATTCAGCAGAATAAGGCGCCAGTAACAAGTTCCTATGGCCATGTTATATACAACTGGCTTCCTCTCCGTCTTTTTTATGTCGGCTTACCTCGCAACATTTATGAAACGAATAATTAGTCTCAGGGTCTAGCATATACATGTTGCAATCTGGCTATTGTTCTGTACTTATAACGTGACAGTAATGTACAGGTAATGACCATTAAATGTTATCTTCTGCTAACATCTTCAACACTCCCAGGCTTCAGGGATACGATGTGGTCAAGAAATTTCTTGCTTCGGTTACTTATATATATATATATATATATATATATATATATATATATATATATATATATATATATATATATATATATATATGTATACTGCTTTGACATATGTGTATATATTTATATATGTGTGTGTGAAGAATTTAAATTTTAAAATATATTATTGATCACACGTTTATTGTATCGATATCAGTTATAAAAAATATAATTATTTTATTGAATAAATGTAAATAATTACTTATTGCAGAATTTGTTAACGCGTCATGTACAGAGGCTTAGATCTTGAGATTACCCGTCTGTTGAATTAAAAGCTGTTCTTTGTCACCATACTGCTAGAATAGTGACCGGGGTTTATATGATCGGGAGGTGGGGTGTGTGTCACCGTCAGGTTGGATGATAGTTATTTTCTGAACATACGTGCTTGCGGTGTTTGTTTATGCACCCTATTGGCTTGAAGGCTTGAACTGGTATTTACCTAGGTACAATGCAATTAGTGTAGTGAGCAAGTGTAGAGTTGGTGTCAACTATTAGGTGTTTTTCTGGGTCATACGGATAAAGAAAAAACAAAAACGAATGTGCACGTACACTAGAACTAACAGAACACATACAGTACACAGACTCTCAAAGTGTAGTCAAAAGAAGCGCAGACAGACAGGGTAAGAGATAGAGCAAGCGAGATACTCTGTGTGTGTGTGTGTGTGCTATAAAATCTCAACCGGTATGAAAACCAAAGGTTTCTTTGCTGTGACTCTTGGAACTTTGTTTACACTATGGCTCTGATAAATTACTTGCCTTTGGGTTGGCTTCGCCACATAACGGTAGGCAAAGCAAACTATTACCGACCGACGCGGTTAATTTATTAGTCCAGGGAAATTGGCACTTTACGAGAAATAAAATGGTAATCTTAATGTAGCTTCCATGTGTGGCTTCCGTGTTTGGATTTTATTCCTGCTTGCTGAGAGGCTGCTTTATACAACAGCCACACCAGTTTTACATGTGCTGCATGAAGTTCTTTGATCGAGGTTCATGCGTGAACAGATCTTTGATAGATTTGGATTGACTCACCTTAAAACACATATAGAAGGTATCTGCGTTTTTTAATACTAGTAGATATAAGGAAATATGTCACTGATGACTTCACAAGTCACTTATATTTCGATTTGCATGAATTTGTTTCTCCGTCTGTGTTACTCCGAATAAAAGCTGAATTGCTAACTACATTGATAATGAGAAGTACCGAAATCTTAAAATCATTTTAGGCCTGCGATATTTCACAAACTTTACATTGAACATATACAGCTTCAGGGTATTATTTTGTCAAATTAAAGTTTCTATGTGAAAATTAAGAGAGTTTAAGAGATTTTATTTTCATGAACACATTATTGTGTGGAGTGATACAATTAATATACTACAGAAACGTGACAGAACACATCAACAAACTTCAGAGCGTCACATTGTCAAAAACAGATTTTAACGATTGTGAGTTTGCTTGTTTGGATCTTGGCTGCTATTTTTGTTTATTTTTACATTCAGAAATGAATTTTGTGTGTTGAAAAGCTTGCAGTCTATTTCCTTAACTGACGCTGGACCCTAATTTCGATTGCCACTTAATTTCGGATTTCTCCATCGTTTTCAGACATCGTGAAGTTTATGATGACAGTTATAATCACTCCCTATAAAATTATTTTTAATGTATCAAATCAAGAATTTTTATTTAAAATGTGTACCATTGAGAGTAAATGGCATACGCTTGTGCAGTGGCGTCACTCGGGTTGGTGTCACCCAGTGCGGTAGCTCATGGTGTCACCCCCATGGTCTTCCTTCCGTAACAGACCATACAGAATCCTTAGTAATGTCATTTTGGTGTCAACCCTCTGATGGTGTCACCCGGTGCAGTGCGCACACCCCGCATCCCCTAGCGACGCCACTGCTGTGCCTGCTAGTCATGTATTTAACTATGATCGGTTATCCGCTTATGAAATCCGACTAGACCGAGCAGTGTGTGCTCTGTAAAATTTGCAATTTTTCATTTTGGTGTCACCCCTCTGAGATGGTGTCACCCGGTGCAGTCCGCACCCCCGCACCCTCCTAGCGACGCCACTGCGCTTGTGTATATACGACACAGAATATCGAATACCAACAGGTCATGTAAGTTCAGTCACTGATAATTTGCATGATTCAAGTGGCAAACTAAGTATATAAAAGTTAGTACCCGAAGTCTACTTTGTGTTGTTTGGATTCATTTTTCATGCACTGTTGACAGCTCCTTTTCACTGATTACATAAATGTACACTAGAGGGTGAACAGTCGTTAAACATTTTAAGATCTATTCATATTGATGGAGGGAGGGGGGATGAAAGCGGAACAAGATAAAATAAGCCTAACTATGGAAATACAGATCTGAAGAAGATACCTAAAAGATGTAGTTTCTAAATGGAAAAAGTAAGTAGTTCCAATAGTGATATCGCCACTGTAAAGATAAAGTGGTATCAACACTGTGGCGATATAAATTCTCTCCTACTGATATATTTCAATATTTAATTATGAAATGTATGATAAATTAAAAAAATATCCCTTTTCTGAGTGTACTTTCTGTACAGTTATCATTAAAATACAGTAGGACATAACTAACAACAATACCAAACCCTCGAATTCCGATATCGTATCAATTATTTGCTCAATGTTAACGATTAATAACAAAAACAAAAAAATAGAGAAAGAAAAAAACTTGAACTATCAAAAAAATATATAAAAAATAATTTTAACAAACTCAACCACAACATATGGAACGAAAATATTTCGAACGAACGAACGAAAATAAATTATTTATGTTGACAGTTTTTGAAAAAAGAGAATTCTAAAGCACGACATTTAAAAAGTTTTTCTTCTATCTGATGCTCTCCAGCTGCACTTATATAAGCAAATTATTCCTGCGAATACACTGCTTAATTTTATTTTCTTTTCGTTTCATATTTAAGAGTGATTCCTTAATTTTATTCGTGTATTTAAAATCTGAGGGCGGACTTTCAAGGTTGACGATTTCATTGAATTTTTGCTTTTGTGATGAGCCAATAATGTTTCCATATATGTAACTCGTGACTTTAAGGGTTCTTAAGTGAATTAGCCAATGGAAATACAGATTGCATTAATCTGAAAGTGAATAAAATCTTTTGCCACATATTGTTGTTCTTCAACCATACTGCTCCGTCTCCCAAACGCGAAGATACAAGACTTCATCTGATTGACTGATAAAATAAACGATTATGGTAATAACATCGGTCACAGGAATATGACCCGTAGGCAGTCGCTGTCAGATCTTTACATAGGATAGTGGAGATTGGCTATGAAATATATAATAATATAATATAAGAAATCAAAGCATAAGAATATCATTCATTTACCCTGACAAGTCATTGGAAACTCACAGTGTTTATGCATCGCAGTTCCGAATTCATACACACATTTTTCATGTCCGACGGGCAGTAAAGCTCACAGATCACACGGAAGACCTTTCCCCATGTGATAATTTTGAAAATCATTGGGTAACAAACGAGGGGGGATAATGGAGAAATCCTACCTTCATTAAATATTCGTACATTCAGATATGCAAATGTATCCTCTAAAAACAATGGTTTTGATTGGTTGTACAATACATTCCTCAGAAACAATCCCATAAACCACCAATTCTACTTCCTGCTTCCGCTTGAACCAAAATTCGTGCGAACGCCTTTCAAATTTGAGCGATAACGATTAATAATTGCTGCATCTTAGTTACCATATTCTCGATTCATATATATTTAAAAATTGTTAGACATATATGTAATTATAATTAATCACGCTTTGATTTATTTTACAGTTTATCATAGTGCGCAAATTTAACAAACTAGTTTGTATAGACCATAGTCACGTTACCAACTGCCAGACCAATTTGAATTTTCGTTTCAGTCCTTTTAAGTTTTATCAGTTTGACTTTATTTTCTATTTGTTGTGAATATTGGCTGAATTTATTTGATATTGTACTTGCATTGCTAAGTTTTTTTGTTCATTTATATGTATTAGTGTTTAAATTTGATTACTACCTAAGTAAGAAGTTTGCATATTCACATACTAGTTAAGGTATTGGAACTGATAGCGTGAAGAATATACTAGAAAATATTTTATTAGTTATATTCATTTGATACGTTTTTACCCCAAGATAGTAGTTTGTTTTCTGAAGTGTTTATGATTAACTTCCATTTTATTACACTTGATCTGGTGTGAAAAGTATAATTTAGTGTTTATGTAATTTATATTTTCTTTTTAGAAAGACAGTTACTTCTTTTAAATAGTGGATATTCATTTCATATTCATTGTATATTTTGCATAGCTGCCGCATACTTGTCAGAATGTCGAGGAGCATTTTCGTTGCAGGTGATTCCAATTTGAAGCAACTCAGTTGTCTTCTGAATCTTCCCAACTTATTCCTGTTGACTATTCCTGGTGCGAAATTGGTTGGAGATGTCACCAATTTTAAATCCAAAGTGTTAGATGTTGTCCGAGCCCAAAAACCTGACCTGCTGATTCTTCACATAGGTTCGAATGATGCTGGAAAAGATGTTAGCATATTTACAAGGTATTTTTACTTGTAAATTTGACTTTGAAAACATTTATTATTTGTGCCCAATATTTGCAGCATAACTATTATAAATTTCTATTGTATATTTGATTTATTATATTGATCTTACAGAGTACAACTGGCTAGTGATGAATTCCAAATATTCTCTCTAATTATAATATGACCAGCATAATTTTCAATAACAAATTTACATGATTAGCATCCATATTGACTACTTGTCATACAGTCTAAGACATTGACCCTGATATTTATGTTTTGGGGTCAATGTTTTATTACCTAATTAATTGTGCTTGTGTAGCATGTTTTGATGTCACCTAGCATCATATTGAGAAGTCAGATTTCAGAAATATCTCAAACTTTATGCAGCCCATATTGATGCTTTTCTACAAATTAAAGTCACAATGATTTAGCGAGGTTGTTCTTACTCTGATGCATTTTTTCTAATAAATTAAAATTCTCACACAATCATGTGGACCTGATTTCAAGTTATGTTGGCCTACATTTCATTTGCCTGAAATGTGATTTATGCCGGGAATGCCATAATCAGATTAAGTTGAAGTATGTTTCTTTAACAAAATGAATAAAAACATAAAAGTATTGAAGAAAGTGTTTCAGTAGCTTCATTTAATTCAAGATTCTTGTCACAATTTTAACTGATTTTGGTATTCTCAGCTTCCAACAATCTACATTTATTAACTAATAATCCACCAAATGCCACAAATAAACAGGCTTAACATCAGGAGGAGGGTAACATTAATTAGGTAATACATATTGCACTTTATGACAATACAATTTTTACATTGCTACAACAAAAATGAAGTGTGTTGATTGTTCCGAAATCTTGCCATATGATGTCAAAATGGGATATTTATTTTTGCTTAGAGCTTGAGAGTTGAACAAAATAACCCTGGTAGCAGATGTTTTTAAATTTTTGTATCATTTTCTTTATATTTCCCAAATGGCAGCAGTTACTATGGTGGTGAATTTCTGAAATTTTCACAGTTTTATTAGTCATGTTTTGTTTGCATTTAGTTAATTCTTTTTGTGCACTTCTTGCTTTCATTTGTTACAGAGACTTTATTCGTCAGCTGCTGGAAATGAATCCCACGATGCTGGTCACTGTTTGTGGAATTCTGCCTCGAACCACCAGTAACCTTAAATCTTTTCATTGGAACTCTACTGTTTTACCAGACTTACAAAGAGGATGTGCTGCACTAAATGATGTCATTATGAGCTTAAGCCGAGAATGTGATAAGTGCCATTTTATTGACTATAACCCATTGTTTGATCGAAGTATGCATTTGGCACGTGATGGACTCCATGTAAATATAAATGGTGCATATGTATTGAAAACAGTATTGGAGTCATTTGTTGTTAGTTTGGACATAGAGCAGGTAAACAGCGCTGAAAAATTGTTATCCTTGGACCTTGTCGATACCCGTATGTCTTATGCGGATGTAGTGAAGCAGTTTCCACCCAGAGATAAACTTAAGTCGATGGATTACAAGGATAAGGTGACTAACATAAATTATAGTTTTTACATAAAATCTAAACTTGCTTTTAACATGAATAAGATCACATATTCACATCAGTCTATATTTGGTAAATGATTTTGGTATTACAGCAATATGTCCATGTTAAATCATAATGTTCTGCCCCTATTTGTTTTTAGAAAATGTCAACTTCATGTTTGTCCTTTTTAAAATGACAGGTAAAATTATTAATGTGCTTATTATATACTTAAGAGTAATTGGACTGACCAAAGTACAGAATTTTTTGTTTACATATATTGTTAATGTTTTATAATTATTTCATTTAAGGAGAGCTGCAATTTTAGCAAAAAGCCATTTATTCCCAAATTCAGGAGGTATAAACGATACAGAGTACCTGTTTCAACACGAGTTAAAAAGGTATGAGCATATTGTATTAGATAGAGATAAAGATAAATTGAAAAATGTATCATCTAAAGTAAGAAATTATACTAAAGTCTCCCCTGCCCCACCCCCCCACATTGTTATCCCTATTTTCATGAGTCAGTTCGTCACATTTTCACATTATGGCCATAAATCTGTAAAGCTTGATATTTTTTCAATAAAATCTGGGTCAATTAATCGTCTTGACCCAGCCACAACGTCTTTTGAATAACTCCTGTCTTGAATTATATGTTGTATAATTTATTTATATTGTCCTAGTGGTGTCAAATACCAGTTTCAACTACATGTTCCACTTCATGGTTTTGAGTCAAAGGTTAGGTTAGGCCTACGTCAGGCTTATCCAGACTGCAACTTTTTAACGATATCTGGGTTTTCACAAAGATTTCATAGAATTATTCATATGAAACGTGAATCATATGATCATGTGTCATACACCCACCCATAAATTGTGAAAGTCATTGACACATCTATTGTTCATAGATCAAAACTCTTATACTCTAGCTTTATCTGTGCAGTAACTTTCTTTGCCATAACTATCTAATGCCTAATAGTTTTGCACTAATATTTTAGCGGAATTGTTTCAGTCGACCTGCTTTGTGTTGGGGGTGAAAGGTTGAATCAGTTATACCACATGTACAGGCTGGAATTGTTATAAGAATTCTGATTTTTCACATATACAGTGATGTTGGTTATATAAACTCACACACAGAAAGCTTGGAATGTCCAGGTATGGTTCGAGGGTTGAAATAGACATAATGTAGCTTTTGTCTTGTCTCAGAGTTTGAAAGTCTTGTTAAATTTTAAAAATAGTTTGAGGAATTGTTCATATGAATCCGATGCTGTCAAGTCCACTCACACTCCAAAAAATGAATGTCAGTTTCTCATAGTTGGTTCCAGTTATGTGACTTTCAGCCTTAACCATCTCACAGTGTGTTAAAATGGCATTAAACATCAGTTCCATCACCATCACACCATTGCCTTTTTGAACATCAAAAAAGTGGGTGTAAGAAGAGACATTTTTATTTCTTATTAAATCTGAAAGATTTTATAAATAAATTTCATGATTATTGTTAGTCTATTTTCCAAAATGTACATAGCTCGCTTGTTTCATAAGTTAGGTTTCACAGCTCAGGCAGATATATCATTCACAAGAAAAAGATATCAATTTTCTCATCCTGACATGCATCACTTTTATCTCTGCTTTATATTCATTTTAATTTCAATAAAAATGAAACTCTTTTCAGTCTCATAGAACTAGAGTTTGTTCTCAGAAAAGGTTTGTTTTTCTCATGTTTTTATTATGTTGATTCCCTTTTTGATATTTCATTTCTGTTCATTTTTTACATTTACAACTAAAATGATTAAAGGTGGATAAATTGTAAGCCAATTGTCAGGTTATATTATATCATTAATCATGTTGGAAAAGCAGAAATATTTCACATTTAAATACAGATTTCTTATTTACATAACAAGTTTTATTCTTAAAATCCTATGATTCAATAAGTACCATCATTATTCTAGCTGAGTTATAAGACCAGAAATTTACCTCTGACGTTGCATCTCATTTGTATTGCAATCACATTTCAGTAAATGCATATTAGCCCACTGTCATGATAATGTGTGACACAATATGTCTTTGGCATGGTTTTGACATCACTATATACCATAGATGCACAAGCCCTTGCCAGTGGGCCTAATCTGGCGTGTGAACAGTAATAATATTAAAGAAATTTGTTTTCAGCCCTCGATTGGTCTTCGAAAATGCAATCTGGTCTTTGGCCAAAACCAGTTTTACACCCTGGCTATAGACTGTGACAAGGAAACCTTATAGTTATGTAACTGATAAATTGTTAAAGCTTCATTAAAAATCCAATAAAACTAATTAAAATCTTTCTCAGATGACTCCAGTTGCTCTTTATCAGTTACTATACAAATGATGACATAAATCATGCCACCTTATAAAGTTAATGCGATCTCTGAATGTGGATGTTAATTTACAGTACAATTATCTTTGTCACAATGTGCATGTTAATTTACCATTAAATTATCCTTTCATCAGCACATAATGAAATCATGCAGTGTGGCATATCTTTATTTACAGTACAAAAGCTCAGTATGTTCAGTACCTTCTATATTGTTATTTTTTATAAAATTACTAGTTATTATTCAGTCATAACAAAATGTGTTCATTATGGACCAGACTGGTTTCTTTTTTCTTTCAATTCATTTTAATAATGCACATACTTCAGAAATGAAATTTGTTATATTGTTACTACTAACAATATTTGTTTTAATTTTTAAAAAAATTCCCCTGGCCTGGAGAAGTATAAAACCACTAAAAAGAATATATACAACACTCATGCAATGAGAATTTTCAATTTCTTTAAAAGGTATTAAAATCGTATTGGGGTTCCTGTGGGTATTTATGACAGCCAGTGTGTTTCAAAATTTGTGATTAGTTAACTTTTCAATTATTGTTATAATTTATAACCTAAATGCATTTGTTTTTACTTCATTTGTACATTAAATATTCAAACAATGTTGTTTACTGCTTTAATAATTGTTTTATATTTTGCCATACATTTATATGAAACATAAAAATTACAATATTTGGCATTCTAAGAAATAGAGGATTGGTACTGTACATTTAATCAATTATGTAAGGCCATGCCTGCTATATTTTCCAATTATAGAGATTATGATCAATCCTGCAGCTTAGTTAAAAAATATGTTAACCTATTCTGCATGTCTATTTATAGATGATAATACTGAATCTGTTCACTTATACAAGAGCAAAATTTTCACACTGATTATATATTTGATTCAAGTTTATTCAGTGTGCATGTGTTCATTAATACATACATTATGGGTGTTTCGATTGGAACCTGTGTAAAAGCAGCTTCAGTTTACATACTTTGTTATAGTTGTTAGTATTTAATATTGTTATTTTTCTTGTCTTTCTTTTCCCTTTTTCCAAGTGATATGTTTTTACTTGAGCAGGAAAATAATCATCAGTTATGCTATTGTTTGATGATAGTAATTTACTGATATCTGTACAGCTGCGTTGCTACATTATGATTAATAAATCATCTGAGAATTGTTAACTGGTAGTGCTTGTGTACTGAACATATATACCATCATAGATTAAGAATGGCCTATTCATTTCTTTTTGTGGAAAACTGACATTGCCAGCAATATGAATCTATCTTAACTTTTTATATAAACTGCATATTTGCTAAATGGTAATATCAATTGAAATTACATTTTTATGCATCTTTATTTCACAATAATATTTTATATTAGAGTGAATATTCTTCATCAGATTCCACCCCTTACAGCCAATGTGTGTAGCCATCATTATAATATTGTTCGCATATTCTTATTTTTCTTTAAAAAAATTCTCTTGAAAGACACGTACATATTTTTACATTTATAATTCGAGTGACGCATTTGCCAGGTCTTTTATTTAACTGTATCAGGTGTCCTTTTTTTATGTGTCAAGAGTTATTGCTGATACTTTGATAAGTTTGTTTCAATTAATTTTTTTTCTCAGGAAAATAACCATTGAAATGTTTTTGATGATATATACTTTTTATGCAGATTAGAGCAGCATGAGATAATAGTGCATGTCAGTGAGGATGTTGCTGTAATATTGCCACCAACAGCTATTCATAACATATACAAGATAATTGTTTAGTATTAAGGTATAAATGTTAATTATCAAAGTATAAATGTTTCAGTCAGAAAGTTTAAAAAAAAGTTAATGAATAAAAGACCGGTGCTGTTTGCGGTATTATAGTTTGTTATAGAAACTACAGTGAAAGTAATGACTTTGGAAATTTCCTTTTTTTAAAAATATATGATAATATAATTAACAAGGTATTTATTTATAAATTTCAGAGCAAATGATGATATAGGCACCTTTGCATATGACTGTGTTAATGACAACATTTGTTGTTATCAAATTTGCTTGATTTTGTGCCATCATATAAAGTTTAACTTTTTAAGGATCGACATATTCATGCTGCCTGTACACACCAGAAACCAAAAGTGAAAAGATTCATCCAGAAAATCATCCCTGCAAAGGTAAGTAGAAAATACTATACAATTGTTTTTTCTTATTTTATCATTCTAAATACTGTTTTGTGGCTACTGTTTTCACATTTGACCAGTAAAGAAGAAATCTGATCTTGAGATTTTTTATATATATTTT
The DNA here is from genome assembly GCA_028554795.2 of Sinohyriopsis cumingii. Classification (NCBI taxonomy): domain Eukaryota; kingdom Metazoa; phylum Mollusca; class Bivalvia; order Unionida; family Unionidae; genus Sinohyriopsis; species Sinohyriopsis cumingii. Next base: position 46,385,243 of record CM068836.1, on the reverse strand, counting down.
TGAATCACTGTTCTTTAATAATAATGAATACTAAGCTATTAAAAAGTGCAGCATTGTTAACATTTAAGTGCTTTTCTATTTTCCTAAAACACTATTACTGTTGAAATATTGTTATTTTTTTAGGTATTCTGCTGTCCTGAGTGCCGTGTGAAATGCACTAAGGAAGACTTTCTTTTGAACCATTACTTGAGCAGACATGTTCCTCATAGAAAGAAAATGGAGATCATGTGTATGTTTCTTGAAGTAGTTATTGCCAAATTATTATTAAATTTTCAAAAAATTAACCCAGTTAATTTGCTTATTCTTGGTGAAATAGATGCATTACAATTATATTGTGTTATATATTTGGTGCTTTTGACCTGTAAATTCTGTGATATGAAGTTGATTGTTTTTCATTTTCCAGCATAGATACACAAATATTGTTTTATTCCTTGTGATGTTTTACCCCAACCCCTTGTATTATACATGTATTTATAAGTCTGTAAGTGGAGCCAGGTAAGCTTTGTTTTCCAAGTACCTAAGTTGGCTGATCCTCTTATGTAACCCAGTCTTTGTTTGAGCTCTTGAGTGGAAATCCGGCGGGAATCTTTGTACATGGGAACACATGACGTAGACAACTTCAAAGAGCCGGAAGCCGACAATGGTAGGCTGGACAGTACATGGGGACACACAGACTGACATTTTTATGATTGACAGTTCGATCAAATGACCAGAGTCCGTCGCCATCCAATCGGGATGCGTTGTAGGTGGGACTTGATTCGAGAAACTGGCATAAGACTTGTACAAGCCTGAAATTCGTCAGTTGGTGTTTAAGAGTCGCAGTGACACACACTCCGTTAGCCATTCGTAAAAATTGGCGGAATTTAGGAAATTCATGAAATAGCTTCGATCAGGTAAGTTTGATGTTACGTTGATTCTGCTTGATACGACTGCTGTTAATTGAAGAGAATTTGTCGTATGTATACATTTTACTTGTATTGAAGTATGAATAGTTAATTATGACCTTAATATTTTGCATTTTTTTCATGACTTATGCTAGTACTTTTGTTTACGATTGATTACGATGTTGATTCGTTGCATCATTATTCATAATGTTACTATGTACACCTTATTGGTGAGGCGAGAATGTTCTCTTCTTTCGCTAGTAATATGTGTGCATATTATTTCGTGGATTATTACGTTTACGCCCTTTTGAAAGGACGATTTGTATTTGTGAAGAATTGTATTGCTCGCTAGCCGCTATAAGAATTAATATTGTAATTCTTTGCGTAGTTATATTTTGGTAGACAAGAAATTTGTTTTTTTTGCCATTGAGTAACGGATTGCCGTTTATCACCCTTTGAATGTGAATATTGTGGATTTGGTACGCTTGTGTAGGAAATATATATAAATATATAGATAGTCATATTACTAATCGTAGTAATATTTTAGTACAATCATATTTGAAATATTTTGTATGTATATACTGATAGGGCTCAGTATGTAGATATTTGAATCCTTTGTGTGATTGTGTTATGGCGCCATTTTTGTAAGCGGCGGAAGTGTATGGGAATTTCGATGTGTGCGCATGCACGACCCAAATGTCCCGCCTTAAACTGATGGTTCAGTTCAGTGACGTAGTGTGAGGGAAGATTTTTATAACCCTATGCTAATGCATTATACCTTTCAACAGGAAGCTTTCGGGGGACGGGAGAAGTTCAGAGAATTTCGGGTGACGGTGAGAGATACCGAGTGAATTTCGGGTGACCTCAAGGGATACCGTCAAGGGTTCCGGATACTAGAAGAGGAACCGGAAGTCAAGATAACGGCAAGGAACAAGGATTATAGAAGAGGAAGCGGAAGTGGAGATCACGAAAGGAGAGAAAGACAAGGGAACGAAGAGATTTAGATGAGTAGCACTCAAGAAGGGAAAAATCTCCTCACACTGTGAACTTAAATGATGATCAAAGGGATCATTGGGTGAAAGAGAGACATTGATTACTTTAAATTCTTTTAAATTTCATTTATTAAATTGTTATTGTTTAAATTTCATCTTTGTATTTCTTTTAATTTAACTGTCGGCATTGCTGACTGGGGGCTTGTAGCCATAAATATATTTAGTCAATAAATAATATAGTGTCCAGAATTAACCTTCTGAATAAGGACCAGGGGAACTTCTCATAACTCGTTAAAGTCTATAAGAAGAACCCCACCCCTAGACAACCAGGACACCCCCACATTCCTTAATTATTAATTAGCTTTTTGTTTCCTCTTTGTAAGCCTTTTCTTTAATCGAATCTAAAACATTTATTCCTTTCCAGATAAGGATGCTTCATTCAAACCAAACCATATGAAGGTATGATATATATTAGTTTCTGCTTAAATACAATTCAGAACTTAATAATTTTAATTATGTTTACCAAAATTATATTTTGGCTTCTTGTGTTAAGGCAGCCATCACTTGTTTTGAATGAGGACAACTTATACTACTTCGTTTGTTTAGTTTGTTCCAGAAATACTTACATAACTAATTCATGGTGTACATTTTTTAATTAATGCATATGATTCATGATTGGGTATTTGCGCGCACACACACACACACATAGTTACTTCAACATGACACATAAAGTTGAGTTAAATAAAATTATTTCTGAAACCTTAATACAGTCCATGTTATATTTTAATGTTCCTATAATAATATCTTGAAAAGATATCAATTTTCTTTTTGATGATAACAATTCATGCATAAATTAAAATTTATCTTCCAACAGAATCAGGGTACAATTTTCATCTTTGTTGATATCTGTGTATGTATAGTTATTTAATACTTCTAGTGTCCTATTTATAAAATGCTCAACAACCCTCAATCATTGGCTTTATAATGAATTTACCCTTTTACAGGATGAGATATATACTTGTAAAGCATCCAGTCACATAAGTTCCATAACTGATAGTGATTTTATTGCATTGGATGTTCCTGAAATGCAGTTATTTGGTAAATATACATTTCAGTATTACAGTTATGTATCTGGTCTGTTTACTATTTTCATCTCTCTCACTTTCTGTGTGTGTCTATATATATATATATATATATATATATATATATATATATATATATATATATATATATATATATATATATATATATATATATATATATATATATATATAGTGCCATCCTAATGTGCCGTTTTATTAAGACTGAGGTATAGAATGTGTAAAGTGGAATTTTAATGTGACTTAATCGTTTTCCCTTTATTTAATTTGAACATTATTTTGTGTCTTTCACAATAAATGATTCAACATTTATTTGTCAATAAGGCATGAATAATTTCCTTTCAGACACGATACTCAGCTTTGTGGATTTAATGCCATATATCATCCATGATAGTCATTTTTTATCAGAAAGAAAACCAGGGTATTACGATATAATATTTACTCTGGCTCAAGACGCTGATGCCTTTAGTAATATCATTAAGCAAATTATCAGATCTTTCTTATGCTGTTTCTCGCCATTGTATAAGCACATACCTTGCATACTCATGCAAAATTCCTGTCAACAAAGTGATGCCATGCCACATTTAACATCACCTTGAATACAGTTGTTACATATTGTTGATGGATGTTTCGTTCATTTATTATTAAATTTATCATCTTTATCAATATATAGGCATGAAATGTGAACAAAGAGACAAAAGAGATCAAACAGTGCTGTCAAACTGTTTGTCATTTGTAAAGAAAATTGCTGCATTTTGTTGGAAGAACTTTGCAAAAATGAAACTGATCCTTTCTGGTGATGTTGAAGAAAATCCTGGACCTCCAGTGGTAATTATTTCTATATTGTCATCTATACCTTTGTGAGAAAGCTTGCCAGAGCTTCTTATGGGTTGGTTGTTTTTCCTGGGGTTTTCCCTGGTTCTTCCTCAACCAATTAATACGGGCTGCCATGTATAGCCTATCGTGTGCTAAAAAATGGTGTTAAACCCCATAACAACAACAACAACATACCTTTTGGGTACACACATTTTATTTTTTTCTCCCTTCTGTTCACAATATATATATTAAAAATTATCATACGAGGAATTGATATGTATATCACTAAAACAGAATATGTATCAATGAGAAGTAAGTTCTAGGAAATTCCTGATCAGCAAATATAACTAGCAGTAGTGTGTACAGTCAGAACTGTGAAAGTTTCTATGCAGTGTGAGTGATCATAATAAACCAAATTTAACTATTTTTGAATACATCGTAATACAGCTGTTTTAAACAAATTATCCATGAGAATAATGACTAGTTGTATTAGAAACATCAATTTCTGCTTCAGGGCTTTGAAGTAGGGTACAGCCTCATCACGCCTACAGACAGGATCAGGGCTGAATTGGTTAACTGCCAGTGTTTCCTTAATATACAAGATTAGCATTTTAAACTTATTTGTTTTCCTGGTCATCTTTTTCTCTTTTTTTATACTTTTAAAAGGTAGGAAAATACTTTCAAACAGGTTCAGTTTTGTTTAACACGTGAATTAGTTCTCATAGTTACAGTATTTTAGTTCCCCATATCATGCCCTATTCTACTAATCTCTCTCTAGATCGAATGTTCCTGGGAATCTTGCACAGAAACATTCCAAACAGAGCAGCTTTTAGGACAGCATGTAATAGGTCATATTCATCCTGGCATGTTATGTCAATGGAAAGACTGTGCTTTTACCAGTTACGATGGAAATGAGTTGGAAACACATGTATTAAAACACATTTATTTGGTATGTAATCTTACAGTTTTTGCATTTTTTGTCTACATTGTAGAGTGTGACTCAGTTATTGTCATATATTTCTTTTTTCATTCATTCATGAATAATGTAGTCCTTAAAACATAATAATAGTGCACTGAAACTTTTGAAAATGTCAATCACATGCTACAGTCATCACAAATTGGTTACATCACAGACAAAATTAAATAAGTTGGGCTATGAAAATTATTTGGCCTAGAAAAATCTGCTGTGGCCAGTAACACTAGTTTGGTCCTTATAAAGACCTTAATCATAATTATAGTAACTTTGTAATGACAATATTAACTGCTTCATTATTACAATTGTACTTATTTGGCTTAAATATTCCATATACTGTGTAACATATTAAAATAATCTTCTTCATAGTAACATTAATGAAGAAATGTATTTCAGCAGTGGCAGGTGAAACTGGAAGAGGAACTTTCTTTCAAAACCAGCTACAGCATTAGTCATATATAAAAGACAATTATTTCTGATGACCTAACCATGTTTTTGGTTACTTGCTATGAATTTCTTCATCTTTAAGTTGTGAAAATCTGACTGTTGGTGAATGAGAGCCCAGTTCTTTATTCACTGTCATGTTTTTAAGGCCATCTTGATTATCATATGAGTTAATTCTTGGACAACATTTGAATGTTCAGAATATATTTTGTTTTCAGCTTCTTTATGTACTGTTCTCTGGAATATACATGATATTTAAGGTTTTGTTGTAATGAAAAAAATTACTTATTTTAAACATTTAAAAAAAATATTTTATCACATTCGCAGGAACAGTTTTCTTTTCATTCCATTGAAGAATGGCAACAAGCTTTACCTCTTGGACAGTTATCAAAAATAACTAGTGATCTGCATTTATGTCCAGTGCCATTGGTGAGATATTACAATGATTGTCATTAGAAATGCGCCTTGAAATTAAAAAATGCATGTTTTTGGTTCACTGATAGTTCTATTTATCACATAGCTTTCATTATCATATCAGTTATCCATATTGTATGGTATAGTTAAACTTAGGATTTCTTAATTTTCTGTGATCTAGTTTTACGTTTATTATTTTGTAACATGAAATTTTGTGACAGTTTCTTAATATTCCAACTTTAATTATTTTTCAGTGGATATTTCATGATAAGTTTTATTTCATTTGTTGATTTGAAAGGAATTATTTACCTAAACTAATTTGTTCAGTTCCTATATTTTTTTTCCTCTTACATATATAAAATATTGCTATATGCAGAATGAGCAGTTATATTGGAACTGATTAAGACAATATTCCACTCAAGGAATAGTTTAATTATAATGTAATACATTACTACTAATGCGTACCTTGATTATTTTTTATTTTTTTAGGTAATCAGCTCACCCTCTTTTCTCATTTAACTTTCAGTCTGTGTGTAATGTCTCTCATACATAACAATCTGCATAGTTTCCTAATAATTAAGCTCATTTGATAACATTTTGATGATAACAAAGATCTTTATAAACTAGTATTTATAGTGATATTCAAGATGTTTTATTTACAGTTAACTTTATTTTTCTGTCAACAGCGAAGCAAACTGCATCTCCTTTTACTGGATGAAGATTTCAGAATGCCACCAAAATACCCATACACTATTGAAGATCACAGCCAGTACTTATCTATGCTAAACAGTTCCAATGCTCGTGAATTTGAAAAGCAAACTGCAGAATATATTTGCAAGAGGCAGCTTCTAGGAGAAAAGTGGACAACAGATGACAGTATAGAAGTTAAAACTCCTGTGTCAAATTCTTTACAGCAGGAAGCCGCATTACATCCTACAGATATTAACAATGAAACTTTATCCAGGAAAAGAAAGTCAGTTTTATCAGAAGTTAGCATTGCTAAAAATGTGTTTACAACCAATTTGGAAAAGTGCCATAAAGCCATTTACATAGAGCATGACATCATCAGTCAGTTGATAGAGTGCCATTTCATGGATTCGAAGAATAAGCAGCTTCAACAATTTGAGGATGCTGCTATAAATATAGCCACTTTTCCTAATTGTACTGAGGGAGTATTCGTATTTACTTTACTTAAAATTATAAATGACAGCAGTGAAGCACCATTTTATTATATGCGATATATTGAATCAGGATGTTATCAAAATTTTATGGTGGAGAATTTTTCACATCTAATATGTGAGAAATTGACTATCTCAAAAGAATCACTTTTCTTGTGCAACATTGCCACTGATGAAGATAAAAAAAAGATAACACAGAGGAAAATGAAAGGTTCACATAAAAGTCATAGCAGACCAGATAAAGTATATAAATATAATTTAAGTAATTTGAAGGAAAGAAAACTACAACTTGCAGAGCATGCTGAAAATTTCACCAACTTGGAATTATGTGCCTGTTTTGTTCTTACCACTCGCAAAGGATTCACTGTTAAAATCGGCAAAGATGTATCGGATGCCTATTACATGTCCTGTGACAATGAAATGCTGAAGACTCCTGCTATTCGTGATATCATATGTCATTATCCAGAGATCGGAATTTTGGATTGTTATGAGAAATCTTCAGTAGACTTTCTAAAAAGTTTTGCTTCTGTTGAGTCTCTATATGAACAAAGTATTATGCTAAATTTATTATCAAATGACCATGGAATTGACATAATAAAATTTCTGTATCGCTTTTCTATCTGTTATAGTGCCAAATCATTAAGGAACAAGGCGCTTTATCTTTACAAGAACAAACAATTTGGTGAATTATTCAAAGTCTACAGAGACCTTTGCCAGGAAAATGATCACAATAATAGTGCCAGTGAAAATATTGTGTATGATGCTGAACCTGCGCCAGTACGTAGGAAAATGTTCACACCACGTGGAAAGATTGTGACAGCAGAAATGGTATTGAAAGCTGTTGACCTAAAGAATGAAAATGTAATGAAAGATATAAGTATCTATGATAATTTCAAGAAACAGCTACTTGAATATGGAGATTTAGTTATACAGGTTTTTGATGAGCACAAATTAATTGCTGTCATGAATGACTATGATGATGAAACGGGAGAATTCAAGAAGTCTGAGTATGTCGTGACGACAAGGGAGCAGTTTGAAAATGGAATGTTCTACACTTGTACATGTAAAATTTATCGCACACTTTTAGAATGTTTCAGTGATATAGAAGAACAGTATGATGCCTTGGATATAAATGGTATAAAGTGCATGCATTGTCGAGTATTAAAAGAAGATATTTTTCCAAATATTGAAAGTGATGAAAATGCAGCAATTACAAACATACAAGCAGTGATACAGAGAAGTCTATCATTCAAAGATATGAAGGTAGTTGAGTTGTCATCTTGCCGACCAAATACAAAGAAATTTTCAGTCTTGCATGATGATGAAATTTCATTTGTACATTTAACGTTCAGTGACCGTGTTCAGCGTTTTATACTTTCATGTACAAATGGTTTCTGCAGAAGTAGAAAGGGATTCAGAAGAAATGTAGATTTGCTCACTAAAGGAGGAAACCTATGTTGCCATTTGCTGGAACTAAAAAATGTGCCTCATTACTGGATGGTGTTTTCCAATTGTTTATTTAATGATACTGCAGATGATTTGCAAACTGAAGCCTTTACTGAAAGTATGGATGTTGAAATGAATATTGAAGACCAGTTTTCAACAGGAAATGACTCAAACTTTAATGTCAATGATGGACTTTGGTCCTTTCCTTGTGTAAGTACACATTCAGCACGAAAACAGCAAGATTCAAAATTGGCCAAGAACATAAGGGAAAGATACATTTGGATCACTTCAGACTTTAGCAATATCGAAAATGGTTGTGTAAAAGGACCTGACCTTGTGAATGAGATACCAGAGTTTTCATGTCAGTGCGATGCTGGGTGGACTGATTTAGATCATTTAAATGGTAAAACTGTTTTTGATCGTACATTGACCATTTACACAAAAAATTGCACCAGTGCATTGTAGAGTTTTAACACGAATATGTGTTAAAACTGAAGCACCATGTAAAATAAAATGGGATGAAGGGCAATCTCTGTGCATTCATGTTGCTACAAGGGACACTGCTGCAGGTGATGAGGTTGGTTGGGCATTTGTAAACCAGGTTTTGTGTTCTAAATTGACGTTTTCATCATTTTGTGACCTTAGAACTAAAGATTACCGTGAATCAAATCCAGATTTCCGCACATTCATGGATCATGTAGTATTTAGGAAATGGTGGTTCAGCTGGGCTTCAAATATGAAGATAGATTTCAGAAAACCCTGTCCAGTTTGTGGGTTTGCCCCAAATCAGCTTGCATGTGATGGAACGAAAGTTGGAGTTGGGTTTCGCAATGCTAACTTTGAGGAAATAAGCAAGCCAGATGACCCTGATACCATCTTACCAACACTCACAGAAGAATGACAAGATGTTTCCTTCCTGACAGGACAGGCATTGATAAAGATAGCTTAAAACAAGCCAGAGAACATTTGCATTACATAAGCAGTGTAATTTTAAAAGAAATACCACAGCAGGAGATTCTGCCACATGAAGAACAATTTAACAGAAATAATTTACTTTTGTCTTTGTTATGTGATTCAGTTAAGCCGGTTTTCAGACGATTTCTTGCACACATGTCAGAGGATGAAAATATTTTACCAGATGAAAATATTGCATTTGCTAATGTTGTTAAAATGTTGTCTACAACAGCTCCTATCATTAGCTTGATCCCTCATGCGTATTTGGATTGCATTGTAGAACTTTTGGATCATATGACAGGAGAAAAGGTTAATAATGGTGGAGATCTTTTCTTCAATAGAAAAATGCAGGAAATGCGTGAATATTCACCTGAAATAAGAGATTTGATTGCAACATCAATGCTTGGCAACATTAATGAGAATGGTGAAGATTGTATACGCCAAGATGTAGTTGACTTCATTCGTTATTTAATAACACAAGTTAGTGAAATAAATGTAACTCCAGCTGAACCTACATTGCCACAGTTTGGTACTTATAATCCTCCAAAGTTCGGGAGAGCATACTATTTTTCTGAGTCGGGAAAGAAATTGCGTTCAGTCAGAAAATTTTCTATTGACTGTGAAAGAAAAACAACATTGGCTTATGATGATCCACCTTTAGATCATGATCGCTGTGAAAAATATTTCTCTAAAACTCATATTTCCGCACCTGGTACTTCATCTTTATTTCTTTGGTTCTGTCCTAATCATGGACATTGTTATGGATTTCATATGACAAATGCCGAAGGACGTAAAGACCCATCAGCATCAATTTATTCCCACTTGGAAACTCCACCAAAGAATATATTTTATGACTTTGCATGTAATCTCCATGAGTATTGTTTAAACCGAGAAAGTGGCTTTTTTAGAGATGTTAGATTCTTCCATGACATTTTCCATGGATTTGCTCACAAATGTTCCTGTGCATATCGATCATCAAGACTGATTGGATTTGACTCTATAAATTCTTCAATATGTGAACAATTTAACAGTTTCATTCAGTGTATTAAATCGTCAGCTCGTCAAATGACCCAAGAACATTTTTGCTTCTACTTACAATTTTTCATACATGAATGGAATGTAAGAAAAAGTGAAAGGTATCAAAAACAAATGACAGTTGCTTTAGCTGGAGTTTAGATGTATGTTATAGATCATTGGAACACTTTCATATTCTTAAATTTCTTTGCTGCATTTTACATTGTTTTGTTTGATACAATTTCTGGGTATATTATTGCAGTTGAGGGAGTAATTTTTACTCCAAAATTTAGATGTGAAACATATTTACAATATATAAAATGATCATAAACAGAGACAAATTTCATAAAGTAATGTAAAGATACTTTTTTCTATTAAAAAAATGACATTTGATATTATTGTTACACATGATAAGATGTCAGATTAAGTTGAAGGTTGAAAAAGCATCCGAAGATTCCAAATAGGTACTTTTGTTTATATTTCTAAAAGTTTTTAAAAGACTTATTTTCGTAACTACATTGAAATAAACTTATTACGGTTTCTACTGTACGTTATTAAGCAGTATTATAGTAAACACATTCCAGATTTTCCAAGCTCAGTTTTTTTCAGATTATTAAATATAAGGGTTTATTGTACATGAAAACAAGAATCACAACTTTTTGCTTTATTAAAAATCGTTGCCATCTTTTCCAGTAGCAGCATGCCTTTATTCTTTCAATAGTTCACTGACATACTAACCATCATTGGTACTCTGCCATAAGAAATGTTTAAGTTTCCATTGGCTCATATGTAGTTTGTCTTGTGCTTTCTTCTCTATATCCTGAGATATGTAAAGTTTCCCATTTTTCAATCAGTATCCAAAGATATGCTTCCCATGTGAGCCTGAAGTTAATTTGCATTAAACAAACTTCATTTACATGTTCTAGCCTCACAAAATATGGCTTCATTTTTTTCCTATGCCGCCATTCCAACTTTTCAACATCCTTTACCTGATCACAATTTCCAAAGCCTAGATCTTTTTAATATCTCCAGTCTTTGCCCACTGTTTCAGCTTCTTAGGGTTTTCACATTTGTTCTTTTGAAGATTTGTCCTTCATGCCTGCTTTTTTTCATCTATTTTTATTTTGTTTATAATCATTTTTTATTATACTCATCCATAATACTATAAATACAAGCTTTAGTACTATTCACTATTGCTGATATATCTTTAATCAAATGTACTTGACAAATGTATCCATATTTTAACACCCACTTAGACATTTTTATTTGCTCCATTAAACAAAAAATTCTACATTTATCAATCAACATCAGCGATTCACTTCATCATTACCCGACCACTATCACTAATTTCTTTTGGTCTGTTACACTTTAAACATTTGGATTGTAACTGACAAACTCTGATAAAATTATTTTACAATCCTTATGTTTCTCCAGTCATACTTTAAAGAATTATTGTTCATTTTACTACTGTATTAAAAATTATACACTTATATTTTGTGGTTAATTTCAAAAATGTTAACTGGCACAAATGTTGTGTGTATCAGTCAACAGAAAAATGAATAGAGAGCTGGAGATCGTTTTAGTTCTTTATTTCATAAATTTTGCTAGCTTTTCTTATTCAGATGCTACTAACATTTTAGTTTTTTTCACTGCTCAGCTCTTAAACTGCAGGTAAATGGCACAGTATTTGCCTTTTTTCCGTCCTTTCATAATGATGTAAATTCATTCATTTTTTCATTGCCCTCATACTTTTATATACATATATTACATTTGCAAGTTAACTCCTGCTGGATAGAATGACATGTTAATAACATGTTAGTGGTTTGCACTGCTCAGCTCCTTAAACTGAAGGTAGAAGACACGACACATTATTAGCTTTATTTCTAATGTTTTCATAATGTTATATAGTTAGCAATTCTTCCATTAACCCCATACCTTTTTTATAAATTACATTACATTTAATACAGGGGCCCCCGAGTGGTCTAATTACAAGCAGTTTATTGTCTCCAGGTATTGTCCTGAAGATCAACGGTCAAAAAGAAATGTATATTTATCAACATAACACTTACCAGAGAGCCATAACTATCGTCCGATCTTTGATGTACTTTTTTTTTGTTTTTGTTTTTTCTTTTGTGTACTCTAATGCTAATGCTAGAGTGCCTGCAAGTTAACTCCTGCCGGACAGAACAACATGTTAATAACATGTTAGTGGTTTTCGCTGCTCAGCTCCTTAAACTGCGGGTAGACGGCACAGTATTAGCTTTACTTCTCATGTTTTCATAATGGTATATAGTTAGCAATTCTTCCATTAACCCAATAATTTTTTTAATAAATTAAGTTACATTTAATACATAGGTCTTAATTTTGCTTCATTATGATATTATGTCAACTTGTGAAATTGACAAGAGCAGTTTAAATTTGACTGACATCATGATGAGTAAGTATATGATTTCCTCATTCTTTAAATATGAAACCAATAATGATAAAATGACCTTTTCTATGATTTTGATACAAACTTATATGTAAATAAGGTTTTAAATATTTTCCTCCTGCTGTTTTATTTTATTTTACTTTCTTTTTGTACACTAATATTAGGATTACTGTCAGATCTTTGTTTGGGGGCCCCAAGTGGTCTGAAGTGCCATCAGTGTTACGGATCACTGTCATCTCACCTCTGTCTGCGTGGGCTCGAGTTGCTGGTTTGGCCTATGTTGGCATGTGAGAAAGCTTGCTAGTAGCTTCTCGTGGGTCGGTGGTTCTTTCCGGGGTTTCCCCGGGTTCTTCCTCCACCATTAATACTGGCCGCCATGTATAGCCTATCTTGTGCTGAAAAATGGCGTTAAACCCTCCAACAACCCCAACAACACCAAGATCTTTGTTTTATTTACAATAAATCTTCACTTATTTTGAGAGTCATGGTCTAAACTGCGAATATTCTTCGTTCCTTCAATATTAAACAAGTTTTTATGTTAATATTCAAGAGTAGAATAATGGTCTAAGTTTTGACTTTTGAATATTATTATTAATATGGTTTGGATGTATGTAATAGTTACAACACATTATTTTTTCAAATACAGTTTTATGAACAAGATTAATAATATTTATTTTGAAGAAATATCTACTTAAAAATTACAAGCAGTTTATTGTCTCCAAGTATTGTCTTGAAGGTCAACGGTCACAAAGAAATGTATATTTATCCACATAACAGTCACCAGAGTCATAAATCTTGTCCGATCTTTAATGTACTACTTTTTTAAATTTTTTTTTTTTTTTTTTTTTTTTTTTTCACTCTAGTGCTAATGCTAGAGTTCCAGCAAGTTAACTTAAGTTAACAAGTTACATTTTTCTTCATTATGATGTGATATCTACTGCTGAAATTGACTGGCGCTATTACCCCTTAGGATAATGACCAACTGATGTTTATGTTTTATATCATCAGTTGTCATATATTTTATTGGGTTTTAGTGAAATGCATCAGACATCTTCATTTATTTTAACTTTTTAAATAATGTTATTTCAAGATTTTCATATAAAATCTTATATTGCTGTATCTGTTGTTATTAAATTGTGTTTTCTTCTTCAAAATACTTTTGTATTATTATTGTGGCTGTCAATAAATAAAAAAAAGTTTCCAAAATAACATTTCAGTTTTTTTATCTCTCTTACTCGCTCTCTCGATCGCTGTCATTTGCACTCTCTCTCTCTCTCTCTCTCTCTCTCTCTCTCTCTCTCTCTCTCCTTCCTAACTACCGGTATATTCTGAGAGACTGTGTGCTGTGTCCTGTTCATTCTAAGCCAACTTGGATATGCGAGAAAGCTTGCCGGTAGGTTCTCGTGGGTCGGTGGTTCTTTACGGTGATATCCCGGCTTTTTCCTCCACCATTAATACTGGCCGCCATGTATAGCCTATATTGTGTTGAAAAACGGCGTTAAATCCTATAACAATGAAAACAACAACAACTCTCTCTCTCTCTCTCTCTCTCTCTCTCTCTCTCTCTCTCCTTCCTAACTATATTCTGAGAGACTGTGTGCTGTGTCCTGTTCATTCTAAGCCAACGTTGATATGCGAGAAAGCTTGCCGGTAGGTTCTCGTGGGTCGGTGGTTAACCCCCAATTCCCTACATGCGTACGTGCTAAATGGACGGCCCCTAAGTAGTTATTGACATTGGTTCAATTAAATAAACGTTCTAAGATAATAAATATCGATTCAATGCATATCAGCAGTAACTGCAAGAGCAAACGAGGGGCCTGATTTGGATCATTTTGGCCAGGTCCCTTAGACTTATGTGCGGTGACCACCATCGTGAGCATGGCATTTGGAAATAAACTTTTAAAAAATTATTATATAAAACTTAAGTTATAATTTTCTTCCATCACTTACGGGCGACCCCCCCCCCTCTCTCTCTCTCTCTCTCTCTCTCTCTCTCTCTCTCTCTCTATATATATATATATATATATATATATATATATATATATATATATATATATATATATATATGTGTGTGTGTGTGTGTGTGCGTGTGTGTGTGTGTGTGTGTGTTAATTCACAGATAACAGTAACCCTAACCATAAAGTAAACAACTGCATTTTACTCCTAAACCGTTTGATTTATTGTCATTAACAAAGCTATAGGGCTCTAAGATACAAATACTGTTGTGAAAACAGCCACCAAATCGCATGTCCTTTCAGACCAACATTGCCGTTGGGTGGAAAACTATAGTGATAAATATGGGGATTTTTGTTGGCCGGGAAAATGCCAACAAAACCCTAATAGGACAGGTAGGGAAAGCGAATATGAACATAAGCTCTCCGAGATAGACATAACCAGAACATGCATTCCTAAACATGGGTTTGAAGTTCAAGCCAACAACTAAACTTCTACATAGAAAATTTCAGTAACAGGTAAAGAATTTACTAGAAAATTCACGGTAATGAAGTTTTTAAATGGTAAACAAAACATAACGAAAACATAATTTGTAATGATAAAGTTCTTGGTACCCGCAACATTCAGCCTCCTGCGATTCATTGTGATGGAAATAACAGAACGAACTTGTATGCAGGCATCACAGTATATACCCGAAAAATCGCAAAGAGATAAATGTGATTGTGCAAAGATTAATAAATTATAAATTTATTGCAAATAAAATTTCCGGCTACTTAAGCCCACCGATAATGTTAGACATAGGCACATTTACACCTTGTTAAAAATTCAGAAATTTCAATCTTGGTCAGTCACTTCTAAAATTCCCACATGAAGGCCCATCGTTCATTTATAGTGAGCGAATCGTATAACATTGCGCAATAAATATACTCCTTTTTGGCGTGTGTGAACTGGATTTCTAACGTAGCTTTAACAATGTTTAAGCATTGGGGCATCATACCGGAGACATGTAGCATGATGTCCCACCCAGTCACATTATCCTGACACCAGGCCGACCAGTCCTACCACTAACCTCTTAACGCTGAGCAACTAGCGAGGCAACTGTGTATACCATTTTTATTAATCTTTGGTATGGCTCGGCGTGGGTTCGAACCGGCGACCAACCTCATCCTAGAAGGAAGCTATAACAACCAGGCCACTGGGGCGGTCCCTTTGACGGCTAAACATATGGCGTATCAGAAACTAAGTGTTAGGGAACTATTTCAAGAATAACCACGACCAGAAAACCCCGTTTTAGAAGTTAAAAAATTGTTAAAGCTGGGTTTTAAAAAGTATAACTTTTAATTTAACTGTAATTGGTTCCTACAAATATCTGACACGTTAAAGCCAACCTACACGTGCTAACTCTTGCACATACCTTCCTTCCATTCTAAACACACTTTTATTTGCATTCTGAAATCTCATATTATTAGATTACACATAGATTATGTTGCAGAAATGGAAGATTTTCATAAAGCAAAAATACAAGGAAAATGACAAAATTACCAAACTCTTGAAAGATGTATCTCGTCAAGGCGCATCTTTTGACAGAACTGTTATAAAATTCGGATGATCTGTCCGATAGCTACAACCCTAACCATGAACCTAACCCCTACATATGTGGGGGCGCTATGTGCTGCAGACAGACGAACCACTATATACCACTATATACAAAATATCTCGCCAAGGTCGATCTAGGAAAGGAAACCGCATGACCAATTTCCAAGTAATTACAGAGATATTTCATTAAAAAGGTCATAAAAGCAACCCTAAATGACAAATATCCATTTTCAAATCGAAACATCTGTATTGATTTTGATGAAAAAGTAAATATCGATAGGGCTCCATGAGACACGGATTGCGGTGAAAACCGTCCGAATCATCATGTCCGTCCGTACGTTATTACCAGAAAACCACAACACTAAACCATAACCCTAATTAACAAGAATGAAATTTTATCCAAAATGACTCAACTGATTTTAATCAACGATGTATCGATGGATTACTCTTGACAACGCTCATCTTGGGACACAAGTATCGTAAAATTACTATAATCTGTCCGCTCGATACAGTGCAAAAAGCTCATTTCACATTACAGTGAGCGTTGTAGGTCATATATAAAAATTTTTTTTACAGGAACAAAAAAAAAACAAACAATCAGTATTATACATCATGTCTTCATAAATTGAAACCGCTCCGGTGGCCTAGTGGTTAGAGCGTTCGCCTCGGATGCGGGAGGTCGTGGGTTCGATCACCGGCCGAGTCATACCAAAGACTTACAAAAACGGTACTAACAGCTGCCTCAGCATTAAGAGGTTAGTGTTAGGACTGGTCGGCCCGGTGTCAGGATAATGTGACTGGGTGGGACATCATGCTACATGTCTGCGGCATGATGCCCCAGTGCTAGACATCACTATAAACTGCCACATTGCAGACATCGTAGCGATATGACTAAAAAATTGTTAAAGCTATGTTAAAATTCCAAATCACATCACATCCAAATCACATAAATGAAAACATTATATCAAAATTTAAAAGCAACCTAATAAAAACTATAAAAAAAAAATAAAATCAGCTTTTTGTTTAAAATAAACCAAAACCAAATGAAAACCAAACAAATGCGGGTTGCTTTTACTTCCGTAGTGGTAATGTCGTGACTGAACACGTAGGTCATCACCCGCGGATTATAACGCACCTGATTCTCCCCAGAACACCATTACCACCACATTTATGCATCGAGACCGTTTCGGTGGCGTAGTGGTTAGAGCGTCCGCCTCGGATGCGGGAGGTCGTGGGTTCGCTCCCAGGCATACCAAAGACAGGTTACATATTAAACAAATTATTATTGAGGTTTCACGACGCGCACACACACACACCGTTTCCTAGGCGTACGTACGTTATCTGTAGACTCCCTGGCCCCCCCGACACGCAAGCTTATGCATTTTGGTTAAACACCCTCCCCCTCCATGCGTACTTACTAAATAGATGGCCCCTATTACGGACTTTAGGGTGGTTACCTGCCACCCTATGGCCATATAAAGATGCGGTTACTCTTTTTAAACGATGCTCTCCTCTACCATAGCCAAACCATCGGTTGTTGTTACCTCGATTGCCGTTTCCTCGGTACCGTTGATAGTTGTACAGGCTGCTATTCATATTACTACTCAGTTTAACTCTGTCTGGTCTACAATGGGCTTGAGATATAATGTATATTTTTTTTTAAATCTGAATTGGCCCAGCGTCATTCTGCAAGTTCAGCTGCTTTTTGATCATCCTCATCTCTCGCAAAAAGTCATCATAGTTAGAGAAGGTGTCGAACTTAGGGCAAGTTTGGCTCTTCAGGAGGTCACTCCTCAGGTCGACCATTCCTAACCTCTTAATGTTGAGCAGCAACAGAGGCAGCTCCTAATAACATTTTTTGTTAGAAGTATTCGGTATGACTACTACAATTCCACAGTTAATTTTTGAATGTTAAACTAACGGGAAAAAGTGACAGTGCTGTTCTTTTAACCATTTATATAAATGTTAACTGTACTGAATTCGAAAAATGAAAATAAATGCAGCTATTGTATGTGAATTCATGATGTGCAAAAATTTCCATTGTCCTGACTGACGATCACCAAGCCAAAATAATGCAATGTTTTTTAATAATCTTTCCATGAGGCAGTGGGGGTGGGTGGAAGTAGAGAATAGAATAGTACAGTAGTAGAATGATATACATGGTGGTATACAAATCGGCTGAGGAGTCTCACACCAATAATTGAGGACCATCAATTTGCTATCATTTGTATGATGCAAATATAGGAATTGAATAGCATTTGAATATAATGACAGAGTTACTTGGGTTTCTGCCGAGGGTAATGAATTATGGAGTGAAGTATGAACTTTGTGATCCAGCAGAACATCTAGTGAATTGAATAATGCATGAAAACTTTTGTTTGCTTACTAATGATGATGTAATTTCTGACATGTCAAAGAGAACTTTAAACATGCATACAGTAAATTCTGTATTAAATAGCAGGAGGGAGGAAACAAAATGTTTGCTCATTTTTTGCAACTAGATTAACCAAGGACTTGCATTTTTATATAAATGTGTGCCTTAATATAATGATACATAGCATCCTCTGCTGATATATGACTTATTTAAGTCAACCTAAGCTTTATATTGTTAATACCATTTATCAAACACCCTCATGGGCTTTATGTAGTAGCATTATTAATGAGATTTATGAAACCCAGGGTGCATATGACAATGTCTTAAACCATTCAACCACCAGAGGCTGTTTTTATTTGTGTCTGGGAAATTGTGATGCAGACATGTAACATGATATCCCACCCAGTCGCATTATATTGACATTGGCCTCTGTATATTCAAGTACTAAAGAAATATTTGACGAAGATAAATGTTTTATTCAATATTTTTTTACACAGAAAAACAGTAACAATAACAATAACAATATCTAAATACAAACAGATTATGGAATTTAACAATGAAAAAGAGTTAAAATATAACTAAGATGGACATAAATATTACATATGTTTCATTTCTCTCCTTTTAATAATTATTACAAGACCTGTTAACATGTGAAAAAAAAGCCTTAATCATAATGCAAAGCGCTAGCAGCAAAAATGCAATCTCTTAGTACATAAATTGTGTTATGGTTTTATTGAAATTAATGGTGTTTATAAATCACAATATAAATGTAGTACTAATATTAGTAACCTTACTCTTACCAAGCGGACAGGGTACTAACATGAGCATATACATGTCAATGGAGCAAGCTGGGTGTGATTGACAACTGGTGCTCTTTTAGCCTAATGTCATATAAATCACTGTTGTCAACCTGAAGAATATACAGCCTGTCATAGGTGGCTTTGAAAAAAGTTGTAGAAGGGAATTTCATCGGTAAAAATTAAATTCCGGTTTCTGAATGATTGAGTCAAAATGTTTGGTCAAGTTTGATTCATCAAACATTCATTTGCAAGCACCCTATTAATATAACTTTCACTGCATTATTGTAAAGAGAGCAAAAGTCGATAAATTGATTTTATGATAAATACTGTTGACATGTGAAAAACATATATACTCACAAGGAACATAGCCCATTAGTTTTAATCTGCATGCACATAATTTTTATCAAGGAATATACTGAACTGTTATTTGCCAAGTTAAGTTGCAGAAAGTAACACTTATAATGTACTATTACATTAATGTGCCAACAGGTACCCTTTGTACAAGAACAATACAACTTTATTTAGACCATGATAATTCTCTCCTTATTTTCCTTTGAAGTAATATTTAATGTATAGGATGTCTGAATAAAATGAAAATAGATCATTTCACTTATAGCAATTATGATATATATCACTGCACACACAAAAAACATACCTCTACATCCTCTTTATCTTGCTCTCTCTCTCTCTCTCTCTCTCTTAACAATAAAGGGATTAATATCAAATTAAACCCAATTTAAATGAGAAGTATATTCGGCACAACAAAGATAATAATACTTTGTCTCTTTTAACTGAAAAATATAGGAGAGCACCAGTAACATAGAAAACTTTTTTTAATTATGTGACTTATAAAATTCCTGGTCTAGGACCACATCTTTGAAAAACTTATTAACGCAGCTAAGCAACCAAAGAGAAGAAGAAAATTTACAGTTGCATAAAATAGAGATATGATATTATCATAATAATATTTCAGATCTATATTTAATGCAAAAATATTTCAACGAGATCTTTTATATTTCTAAACTATACAACTAAAATCGTTTCTAATAAGTCCAACATTTTTACTCGGCTAATCAACCCAGTAACTATTTGAATAATTATTATTAATTATGAACTGCTGAATTGTCCATAATTTGTATGTTTTTAGGGATATTAATCTGTTGAAAATAATCACTTAGTTAATTATGTGAAAATGATTATTTTACTTTTATGCAGATAGGAGAAAATGCGATTTTTGTTTTGCAAATCACCGATTTTATTTTATTTTTTACTTATTATTAAATTAACTCCTTTTTAGTTGCCCAGATAACTTAGCTCCTTGTCTTTATAAAATTATCTATCACCGACAATAACATCTATAATAATAATAATAATAATAATGCTTTATTTTTAGAGGGTGACTCATTAGTCAAGGACTAATGTTGCTTGAGGCCCTCTTATGGAGAGCATCACAATGCACATTATATGAAGATAGCAATAATTGCTGTTTATTTTAACATGTTTAGTATTAAAATACTAAATTCAATTAGCTATTAGAAGCACATACATGCTCATGATATCTTTTCTTAAAGAGTCTAATATTTTCAGCAGATTTTACATGTAGTGGAAGCTTATTCCACATAACTGAACCAGAATATTGGTATTGTGTTGAAAATGGCCTGAATAAATCCTGAAGATACTCTGGTGCAGTTCCATGTAGACATTTATATAAAAGAACTGCCTTGTGAAAATCTATCCTGTCATATATTGTGAAACATTTTAGTTATGTAAATAATGCTTTTGAAGGATGATCAACAGATGCATCTAAAATTACATGTGCTGCTCGTTTCTGAAGTTTATAAATCATGTCAAGCTCAGATTTAGCACAATTTTCCCATACATTATAACAATAATCCATTTTTGGAAGAATATATGACTTGTAGTATAAATTGCGAGTTTCCGTAGGTAAATATTTCTTGATTCTGCTGAGAAGGGCAATTTTGGATGACAGTGTTTTACAAAACTTATCAATATGGTCATTCTATTATAAATTATTATCTATCGACACAGTACAAGCCTTTCATGTTTGACATTTTCTAATGGATGATTATTTATTGCAAGAGACAGTTTTGAGTTCCCTTACCTGTGTAGCTTAAGTGATGTCCCCAAAATCATACATTATGTTTTATCTTCATTAACTACCATCCTATTTTGTTGTGGCTAGTTATGGAGTCAAATAAGGCCCGAGTTTAATCTTGTTTGGTTAACTTCATTATCATAACTAGACATATACAAGGTTGCATCATCTGCAAACAAATATGTAATTATGGATTCATTATTTAATGGCAGATCATTGATATAGATAAGGAAGAGGAGAGTGCCCAAAACTGAGCCTTGAGGGCCCCCTGAATGCCTAGTGTGAGTTTGAGAGCTAATATTGCCAATGCTTACTTGTTGAGACCTTTGGTTTAGGTATGATCTAAGCCAGTTTAAAGAAGGATTGTTGAACCTGTAACAGTTCAATTTTTTTAATCAGAATTTCATGATCAATAAGATCAAAGGCTTTCTTGAAGTCAAGGAAAACAATCCCAGTCATATGTCCATTATCCATTTTGATCCATTTCCTTCAGCCAAAGATCAATTAATTTGGTAAGTTCTGTTTGGCACGATTGGTATTTTCTAAATCCTGATTGCATTTTATGAAATAGAGAGTATGTTTCAAAAAATGTATAGACCTGAATGGCTAAATGTTTTTCAAATAGTTTTTACAATACTGATAGAATTGATATTGGTCGGTAATTTCCTGGATCCTTCTTTTCTCCTTTCTTAAAGATATGTGTAACCATTGCACATTTCAGTGTTTATGGAAAATTACCAATCATTATAATTAAATTTATGATATGCATTAGTGGCTTTGTTATTACTTGTGCAGCCATTTTAAGAATTCGTGGACCAATACCATCCAATCCAGAGGATTTATTAATATTCAGCTTAATTACAATATCAAAAACATCAGCTTCACTAACATTGGCTACTGAAAATTAATTATCACCAGGAATTTTAGCTATTATAAATAACAGAAGAGCATCAAGTTCAATTTTTTTATGCTAGTCTGGTTCTGAATACTTTTATTGGAGATATTTATGAAGAAATTGTTTTGAACATTTCCACAATGTCTTGTACAGATGTTGCCATATCAAATAAACAGTGTGATCCCGCTATAGCTTGCTTTGATGTAACACGAATTTGGATATGACATGGCTATGGCATGGCTTCTGAAATTAAATATACATGTACTCTTCTCATAGGGGCCCTGAGTGGTCAAGTGGTCTAAAGTGCTCTCCGTTACGGATCACTGCCATCTCACCTCTGTTTGCGTTGGTTTGAGTCTAGGATTCGGCCAATGTGGGTATGTGAGAAAGCTTGCCAGTAACTTCTCGTGGGTCAGTGGTTCTTCATGGGGTTAGCCCTGGTTCTTCCTCCACCAATAATACTGGCCACTATGCATGTTATATCATAATCTGCTTATCCTGACATCTGGCCTGAGTACTGTATGTTCCGTGAGATCTCATTACTTTTTTTTCTTAAATCATTTTTGGTAGTGGATATCATCCTCACAAGGAACTAGCTCATAATGGATGTTTTGGAAGAAATAGTGTTGGTTTATTGGCCGCTCGCTAGTAATTAATATTTTTATTTTCACTGAACTCTGTAAGTGGATTGTAAAATTAAAGAACACTCGTATTTTCTGTAGTAATCACTACCAACAGAACGGAACACCTGTGTATTCATTTTATGATGGCCTTCTAAAAAAAAAAATGTATGATGGAAGGCAGCATTACTTCGCCAACAGAAATGTAACGGGAAACAACCCACCAAAACAGAGATCCAACTGTTGGTCTATTTATGATAACGAGATTTGCTACAGTCAACAAACTTTTGAACGCAAACTAAATGTCCAGACTTTGAAGCCATATAGTCTACATATAATCAAAAGTGCCCCTTTTTGCAAACGCTTTTATAACCCCTCCAGCCCACCATATTTTAGGTAACTTAATTGGTTGGTTAAAACAGGGTTTGATTTATAACACAACTGGGTTCTATGGAGCCAAACTACATTGTTACGGCAGGATCACACTGTATTGCTTTATTAATAGGAAAAGCATGGAAGCATCAGCAAGTGTGATCAGAAATGCAATATTTTGAATATTAACGTACAATGAATTAGCTAATACAGATATGTCTAGTACTAATAATTAGTGAGCCGTAAAAAGTTAATGCTGTTCAGGACTGAGGAATTATGCTTGTGCTCCAAGACTTAGTAGAGGTCACATTCTCTGTGTAAATCTGCTGTATGTAGTAGCTACTGTACATGGCTTTCCGTGGAGAATAACACAGTTCTTCTCCATCATAAGAATGACATTCTTCACTGGATCTGAAAGATAAAAACTTCCAGTAAGTAAGGAATTAAGGGGTTTCATATTTATGATACTTATATATTTTACTGTGTGCCTTATAGGTTCCTGTAACTAATGCAGAAAAATAAAAACTATACATATATAGAAAATATATATAGTATGTACGCTGTATCAATGATATACCTCAAGATGTATACATTTTTCATTAAAAGGAAACAAGACTTGCTGGTATATCAAATTGTTTTATAATGATACTTTTAAATCCATGTTTTAGGATGTATGAATACATACCAACCTCTGACGAGGAAAAAGTGTACTCCAAGTGGACAAAAAGAGAAATAGAAGCAGAAAAAGAGGAATCCACATATAACATGCTACAGTTTCAATAAACAATGATTTATCTGCCCCTCTATTCTTTTAACATCCTTTACTGCTTCAAGTTTTCATATGTAGCACTTTTAGTTTTAGAAAGCAACAGATTTTCATGTTGCATTTTAAAACACTGTACCAGCTGAGACCATGAATGTTTTGCACACCAGTAGAGCACAAAGTACTGGGTTACTGAGCCTGGATCTGTATTCACTTTTATGTTTGTTAACAATACTGTCAGCATTAGAATGGTAAAGAACCAATATTCCTTTCATAGCCTGACAAAGAAGAGGAAATTTATATCTTCAAGTGATTGTGTCTTTTAGCTGGGAAATAAGGTGCCACTGCACATCAACTCTATCTGCATTAAGTATATTGTCAGGTAGAATCTAAACTATATATTTCAGGAATTCTCCTTCCAGATGATCCAAGGCAGACGAGGGTATTAGAAAGTGATATCTCTTGAAAAAGAATCTAACACTTTGGAAGCTTTTTGACTGTCTCTCATTTACATCAGCAACTGAAGCTTTAAAAGCACTTCATCTCCATAGGTGAATTTCTGGAGCATGTAATCACAGGCTGTAGCATAATAATCTCAAAATATTATCATAAAACACGTTCACAGCTAGAGTAGAACTGTGTTCTATGAATTCTCTTGCTTCTGCACCAATAGCAAGATCTTCATTATCTTTCTATTAAGAACTTGATAAATAACACCTCTGTGTTTATAACATTCATGTCCGCACTTTAGTTCTGCTGCAGATAAGAAGTTCCCTTAGTATTGGAGTTCGTAAGACGAGCCATTCATATATTCATCTTTGAAGGATTCGGGCTTTTTTTTGTCTTTTTCTGATCCACCTGTGATTTTTTTTTTAAAAAATATATGTGCTCTAACACAAACATCGACTAGAATACATCTGAAGACTTTTAGAGCCAAATAGTAAAATTATTTCCACATGGCCTGCAATAGATGTCACGTGATACTGCCCTTGTGTCCTCATCTTTGTAGGATTCTGTTATTTTTTGTTTTGTTTACTTTTGGCCTTTTTCTAATCCATCTGTGAAATTATTTGAAAGGAGATATTTTTGCTCTCATACACGCATCGACTAAAATAAATTACACTTTAGCACCAAATACCTATAGACTGGTTTTGTACTAAATATAAATTAGAAAAAAGAATCTGTGAGTAAAGATTAAAAATTAGAAAACCAGTCTGTTGTCTCGTAAACTAAGCCATGAAGCTGCTATGTATAGAAACGAGGTCAAAAGTTTGAAAGTAGAGCATGTTTCTGGGTAATAGGATAGTTGCTATAAATAGAACATAATACTGTTAAGAAAAAACATGGACAAGTTTACTCTTATATTGTAGTTATGTAGAAGCCATCTTTTCTAAAATATGGTATGTGGGATTAATGGGATGTTAATAAAAGTGAGAAAACAAACAATTGATTGTTTTTGGAAGGTGGATATACCGAAAAAGCGTAATCCATATACGTTTAGGTGTAAGGCGTAATTTAGTGAAAAAAAGCGTAATGATTGGCATGTATGTGTATGTAGTATAAATAAATTTATAGTTTTAACATGACTCAAAATTATGTAGCCACAAAATGTTCATTATCAATATCCTACAAAAATGTCATCGATTATTGTAATAATAAAGCATAATGATACATTTCAAACACATCATTGAAATTTAAAGATTATCTGTCTCACTGTCACTTTACTTTAATGTTCTTTACACTGTAGGTACGTATTAAATCCGACCTTCATAGGTCACATTTTCTAAATTGTCATGAAATTTATTATTATGCACAATTTTGCATGACCCCTCACCCATAAAATCCCTGTATAACTTCTTTATGGATGATATCTTAGAAGTGTATCACTTATTAAAATAACCGATGAAAATTTATTTCACTTGTATGAGATAAGAAAAATGTGTTAGTAGATTGAACACTTTCATTTCCAGTATAACCAAGATCATCCCATACAAGTTTCTGAAAACATAAGACATCTTCATTATGGTAAAGTGCTGATCAACTTAAATTTTTTTAAATTCTGGAGCCAATAGCATAATGAAACCATGATAGCTGATACATGTAGTTGAAATCACCTTAGGAGAACCTTGGAAAGTGCTTCAACAGAGTGCCCCGGACAGAGGATGTTGGGGTTTTAATGGCTTATGCTCAAATAAGGGGTCTGCTAATGTTACCGACTACATTTCCAGTGACATGGCAAAATAACATACTCATAGACATTAATGTCCTCAAAGCATTTGCTATTACCAGTAAATGGGTTATCAATGGATGCAATATTATCGGAACATTTCTAACTCAATTGGCATGTGTCACTGAAATATGATATAAAAGCAGTATATGTCAAATGTAACAGGAGGATTCACTGTCACTCACTGCACTGACTGACTGAGGCAATGTGCCTTTATAATGAAACTAAAAAATATTGGCAAAATTCATGACTGCAATGTGAAAGTGAGTTTTGGTAGTTAAAAAAATTGGAGATTTGGAAAGGGGCTGTCCATTTAGTACATACGCATGGAGGGGAGCTGGGGTTAACCGTAATGCATACACTTGCGTATGAAGTGGTATAATGATAACGTACGTACGCATAACCTATTCGACTGGGTTCAGTTGGCATTTGAATTTTAGTGGACATGAGACAAACTTTTTAAAGTTACAGTTATTTCTTGGATGCAGCCAGACATTCAGTGTCGGTGGACGATCTGTTTTATAAAAAAAACATAAATACTATTAATCCTTGATTGTTCATACATGAATTAAATATAGGCCGTTATACAGAATTGGGGTGGTCAAGCATACGTACACAGGTTGGGGTGTGTGTAAAAAAGTATGCATGTGTAAAGGGAGGGGTGTAGGGGTGAAGCTTTGCCAGACTTTTGCATACATACTAAATGGATGGCACTAGTGGGACCCAAAGTGGATGCACATTATGACAATAGTAACTGCAACAACACAATGGGCTTAACAAAACCTAATGACACTAATTCACATAAAACTGGCCGATGTATGCAAAACAAAAGAACATTCTTCAGCAGATACACTGAAGAATTCAACATTA
This sequence comes from Sinohyriopsis cumingii, assembly GCA_028554795.2. Classification (NCBI taxonomy): domain Eukaryota; kingdom Metazoa; phylum Mollusca; class Bivalvia; order Unionida; family Unionidae; genus Sinohyriopsis; species Sinohyriopsis cumingii. The sequence continues at coordinate 46,358,011 of CM068836.1, read as the reverse complement.
ACAAAATATAAAAACACTTGCAAATAAGAAAACATGGTTTTTCTTATCTCATGCAAAATGTACAGTGGCAAGTATAAGGAAACACAAAAACTTAACGTAAGAATAAACCTTCTTCTGATTAACATACCCTAAAAAACAGACTTTAGTCTGGTAGATTTCTCTTGCCTTTGATGATGCAGTCGTTCTGGATTTGCCCAATGCCATTACTGTTTAAATGAACAAATGAAAGAAAAAGAATATATTGCATTAGATGTCTATAAATCTTGCATACTATTCGTCAAAACAAAAAGGAATAACAACATACACATAATACATAAAATTGTTTATGAAACATATTAGATCATATTATTTACATCGGAGTCCACTTTAAGTCAGTACTCAGAAATAAGTCCCTACATTTCTTTAAAAAAATAACCCCTCATGCTGGCACAACAACATAATCATATTTTTTGGACTGGTGACTGAAGGATTTTCAGCTGGTCTTTGCAACAGTGTCACTTTGTTATAATTGAAAATGTAACTTTCAATATGAAAAATCGGTGGTCACATTAAGCTTTATCACAGTATTGTGTGCTCTGATTTTATCTTTGCCTTATTCCAATTTCAAATATGGTCTATGTGTTAAGTATTTTGATTTGAAATACATGTAACATGAAAAGGAAAAGAAAAAGGTCAGCTTTTATATACTGACTATAAACTTAAAAACTGATGCAGACAACATTAAGTTTCATAATTTTCACCTGCTTGAACTCTTTAACTTTAAACGTGACTACATTTCACTGTTTTCATTGATTTTTGAATTAAGTTTGCTTATATTTTCACAGAGTGTTTATGTAAATATACCAAAATAACTGTGTCATTGACAGTGACACACACACACACACACAGTATATATCCAGTTCTTTTATTGTCTTCACAAAATTGTGAGCTTCATGTTTTAAGCTCATTTGATGTATCAGTATTATGGATAATGGGTATGAATGTGAAACCTTATGCAGCCCTTAAAATAAAAATTTCTGTTCATTTCATGATGTTATCAATTACATACTGAACCATAAAATTTGAATAGAAGCAGAGATATCGAGTAAAAAAAACAAAATGGTAGAAAAGTTTATTTGAATTCTATATTGAAACACTTCTGGAAAACAAGCATAAAGAAAAATACTGCAAATTACGCTGGTCATTTTGTTCCTTCTTTCAGAACGATCTCTTGACAATGGATGAATTGTGGAATAAGAAATCAAAACAGGCATTGCCAACTTTTCAAAACAGTTTTTATTTTATCTTTCTTTTTTCATTTTTCCTATATTTTTTCATCTGATATTTGAAAACCGGGCAAACAAAGCACCGTAGAGTTATAACCCTCTCAATAGTCTTTATCCTTACTAAAAAAAAAACAAGTGCCTGTGACTGTAAATACTATTTAAGATGAATTATAATGTAAAGAATAACAAAGCAAACTAATAATAATTATTCATGACTAATGAGTTTGTGTGTGGTTTAGATTTTTTAATGAATTTTTAAAAAAATTTCCCTCATATTGCTATGATGTCTGCAGTGTGATTGTTTATAGTGATGTCTAGCACTGGGGCATCATGCCACAGACATTTAGCATGATGTCCCACCCGGTCACATTAACCTGACACCAGGCCGACCAGTCCTAACACTAACCTCTTAATGATGAGCGCCAAGCGAAGCAGCTGTTAGTACCATTTTTGTAAGTCTTTGGTATGACTTGGCCACAGGATTGAACCCATGACCTCCAGCATCTGAGGTGGACTCTCTAACCAATAGGCCACCAGAGCGGTTCATGACTGATGAAGTCTAAAATAGCTTGCAAGATGTATCGTTTTGTATCGACTCCCCATGTGTTGTATCAATATGTGTACCATAGCAGCTAAAGTATGCTGCTAAATGAAAGAGCAGATCATGAACATTCAAATTCATTTGCATAACCAGCATGTAAATCTGAAAATTAAATGATATGAAATCATCAATGTGAACAAACAAACATTGAAAATTTGAATAATGCACTTAATAATAATAATGTGAAATAACTTACACGTGATGAATTGAAAGTGAAATATATAAGACTTAATGGAACTATTGCTTTTAATACAGATACATAGCACTTGTTGCCTTTAGTGCTTGTAGGAAAAATTAATAATTGTGGCTGATACAGGGTAAAATATTTACTTTATTGTAAAATGGAGCAATTGAACACTTGTGACAAAGATTTTAAGTTTATATTAATAAATAACAGACAATTAAAAAATTACCATACAAAGCTTAAGGTAAGGAAAACGTACCATTTTTTATGACAAATTGAAATGTTCTTGTTAGCTTGTCTTTAGCATAGGACTCATCTATAATATTTCAACAGAGCGAAGATGTCATGTGAACATCTTTTTGACTATAAGGTGACAAAGCCCTTCTGTAAAGATCCATATAATTATCAGCTGAAATAAAGAAGGAAATAATCATAAGGTATCACGGTACCAATTGTTTTTCCATAGACCTTAATGCTAATGTTTGGGGAAATAAATATATTTTCTATCCTACTTTAGCATGCATGTCACACACTTTTCTAGAGAGCAGTGTTAGATTGTCAATTTGACAATGACAGAACCAGGTACTCCATTGCATTTAAGAGAGATAACTCCACTGGAACTAGACAGGGGTGAGAGTTATCTAGTCACAACAGGCACATTTTCAGCCATGTGTACCATATTTTAAAAAAATCATAAAAAATACAAAATATAATCTAAATAGAAATTAACATACACTCACATGTTGCCAAGAGGCTACACTTTTTTTTAAGCCTAACAGAAAGTATAACTCTTACATAATGCACCAATCACAGCTAGTGTTGTTCTTTATTTCTGAATGCAATCTTCCCTACACCTTAGGCTCCGCCCACCTGGTCTTGCGCAATTGGTACCGTTATACCTAAAGCAAACCTTAATTTTTCCTATAATCTGCAAAATGGTTCGGGACTGTATAAGTAACAAATGTACTTAGTCTCACTTGTGAAAAACAGTTTTATGAGTTGCTAAGCTATGTCTTATATGAATGTGTATAGAAATGTCATTGAGCTGTTTTCAACTCTTGTTTTCATACTTTAGCTTCACTAGCAAAATCATATTTTGAAATAAAATGAATTCTTTTAACTATGAGTTGTGTCTTATTCATATCAACACTTATCTAACTTCACTTTGGCAATATGGGATAAATCACATTATGTCATATTATGTAATAGCAAGGTCAAAGGTCAATGCACTAGTTAGCATGTACCTGTTCTACTCTTAAAAGGACATTTTGATCTAAAATAAAGGACTTTATATTTGTTTCATAAACACAGAACTTAACATCAGGGACAGGTTGATATGACCCAATCTTAAAAAATTGTCTATCAACAACTTTCACTGCCTCTTAATAAATGGGGTCACTAACCCCAGTCCTTTCACACAGTTCAGCCTCCCCCATCCCTTCTGTAACATAAACAACAAACTTTCCTCCCCTAAATAGTAACTAATATTCATACAATAAGCCACACTGTAATCATACCTTATACAGTACAACTTTTAACCACTCTGGATTGGAATTTTTAATAATTTGGGGAATCAAGACCAGAAAAATGCCAAGAAAAAGTACTAAGCCTGGCAAATCCAAGGGAGTTAAAAACAGGAGGACAGTGTGTTTCCAAAAGGGACATGTACCTCACAATAAAGGGTTCACATACGACAACAATAATGATCAGAAAACAGAGAATAGAAAGTTTATAAGACTCACATCAGATCAGTATGTGGAGGCTGTGTCACATCATAGCAATGAGAATCCATTGGCACCGGTACTGCTACGCCCGCTACCTGCATCAAGACTTAGGTGGAACAGTGTGCATATCCATCTGTAATAAAAGGGTAAATAATGTAAAGCATACAGACACATGCAATTTGTATGGGTCATACACATTAAGTTCATATTAATTGGCTTCAATTAAACTGGTGTAAGAATAATTTAAAAAAAAACAAAACAAACAAATAAACAGTAAGCTTTGCTCTGACAAATTATGGAAGCAGTTTTACTATAATTTGCATAGTTATTTAGTGATACTGTAATATTGTATCATTAATCTTCTGATTATTGGCAGAAAAAGTACTGAAAATGTAACTTTTTATTTCTTGAAAAGATTTGTGCTATGAAGGGAGATAACTTAATGAGATGCCTACACATGTGTAGTAATTTTCTTTTCATGTCTTAATTATCCATGTCATACAAGTCATTTCACATAAAAGTGATTTAAATTACATGCACTAAATCAAAGAAAATTACAATGCCAGAATGTGAGTGTTTACATAATCAAAGATCTATATATATATATATATCTTTATGTAAGTACAGCAGAGAGTCTCAGGGTAGTTATTATTGTTCTTGTTTTTTGTCAGAGATGAGGAGTCATCCACTAATCGCATTATAAATGTTCATCAGAATGAAATAATGTGGAACAGCGTCTTCAGAGAACATGCACAAATATCCCCAAAGTGTTTGGGGTTTTTGAAATGGGACCAACAGTCTGAGGAACAATGGGGCCTTGGTTGGAGAGAACGGGCAATATGCAAAACATGCAGTTATAAATCAGCAATGTTTAATCTGTATGAAGAAATGTATAATAAAAATCCTGGACGCAAAGCAGCCAATATAAATAGAGGGCTACAAGTGGGGCTGACACAAGTGTCCATGGGAAATGCTGGCCTAAGGAAATTACTCTTGTCTGCCAGTATTCCTGCCCCTTCCACAAAGGGGATGCAAAAGGTTTCAAACAAAATTTGTAAAGAGATCATACAAGAAAATATTTTGGATATGAGAAGTCGGAGACAAAAGCTAAGAGAAATTAATATCGCAAGGGGAAATCCACCTGATATCATTGATGTACAAGGAGATGGTTTATACAATAATCCTTTGTATTCTGGTGTTGGAAAAACTCCATTTCAGCCAGCAACACAAGTTTGCTACTTACAGGCTGAAAATGTAACATCAAAGAATGACATTATTGCCCTAACAACTAAAAATAAATTGTGTTCTCATCACATACAACACCAATCAGATGAACTTAATATGACAAATAAGACCTGTGATTGCACTGCAAATATAAGTATGGAAACTAATATTGGTGATGAGGAAACTTGGGCCTCGGAATGTCTTCTCAACTTAAAAGAAGATAATTTTGAAGTGCGGAACATAACAACTGATCCAGATACAAGCAGCTATAGGGCTGCAGTCAACCTATACAATGAGGGGATCACTCAGACTATCCCTAAACAGTTTATTGACACAAGACATTTCTCTGAAAACCATAGGAAATATATAAAAAGGTGCCCAAATTTGGTTCACATGATGCCAGGGCTTACCAAAGCTGCTAGACAAAAAATGTGTCAAAGGTTTGCCATTGACTTGAGTCAGCGGTGTCAGGTGGAGTTTGAAAATGCTTTTAATAAACTTAACGGGGATACTGACAGAGTCAAGGGTTGCCTTTCATACAGTGTAGATGCTATTGTACAGTGTTACCAAGGAGATCATAGTCTGTGTACTGCTAATTCATATGCATGCAATGGTAACTGGTTGGAGAAAAGTCCATACTTGCCATCTAATTTTAAAATGCATGTAACAAAACTGTCTGAGGGCATATTGCGGGGTTGTATTCATTATCGTTTGGGACCATTAAATTTGGAAAAAACAAAATTAAACACAAATACTCAAAAGGTTGAGGCAGCAAATAGGGTTTTAAGGCGTTCATTACCAAGATGTATAACATGGACAAGAAATTTTCCTGGTAGAGCACACAGTGCAGTGCACTCTTTAAATAATGGGCCTGGGGAATCCATACTAAAACTATGCAATGCAATTGGCTGTAGCATTTCATCTGGAACTAGGGTTGCTCAAAGACTAGCTCAGGAGCAGAGAATTTTTACACGATATAAAGCATACAAAAAGTCAATGGCATTTAAAAGAAGAAGGTGTGAGAAAAGAACTTATCTTTATAAATTGTATGAAGAATTTCAAGAGAAAAAATATTACAAGAAAGGGCTATTAATGCCAAATGTCAAAAAGAAAAGGGGAAAAGAAGACCATGTAAATAATAAATTACCAAAAATCACTTAAGCCTGCATTACCTATATGACACAAAGTGGTCTATGGCAACCGGTACAGCTTCCTTGAGTCCTACAGTGTTCTCTATCCTGGTTTATGGCATGTTGTTCTAGAACTAGATGTTTACTATTTATACATGATTTATTATGACATATATGTGAAATATCTAAAAGGCGACCATAATCATCCATACGTGGTATATTGTGTTTAAATAAATTATTTTGTCGCATGTATGACAGTCTATGAGCAGACACAACTGATATTGAGCCATCTGGCCATACAACTTTCTGTCTGCCATAGCCGTCTTTATCAAATGCCCCTCTCCAAAGCCAGCATGTGTTTTTTTCTGAAGATTTTATACATTTTCTATGTAAAAGTCTGTCAATATTAGACCAAAACTTCTCAATATCCATTGTTTTACCAAATGACACTATGACAGTTTATAAATGGCGGTTATGTATACTCGTTACTATGGATACACTGTGAAGCTGATCTTACCTTTAGGTATCACGGTACCAATTGTTTTTCCATAGACCTTAATGCTAATGTTTGGGGAAATAAATATATTTTCTATCCTACTTTAGCATGCATGTCACACACTTTTCTAGAGAGCAGTGTTAGATTGTCAATTTGACAATGACAGAACCAGGTACTCCATTGCATTTAAGAGAGATAACTCCACTGGAACTAGACAGGGGTGAGAGTTATCTAGTCACAACAGGCACATTTTCAGCCATGTGTACCATATTTTAAAAAAATCATAAAAAATACAAAATATAATCTAAATAGAAATTAACATACACTCACATGTTGCCAAGAGGCTACACTTTTTTTTAAGCCTAACAGAAAGTATAACTCTTACATAATGCACCAATCACAGCTAGTGTTGTTCTTTATTTCTGAATGCAATCTTCCCTACACCTTAGGCTCCGCCCACCTGGTCTTGCGCAATTGGTACCGTTATACCATAAATTACAATGATATTTTATGCGCAAAGGAACAGTAAAGATACTATGGTCTAAAGAAAAAACATGTTAAAAATAATGCTTAATTGATCAAATAATTTAACCTAAGAACAGTAAGTTTGGTGATTATAATATGGTGATAATGATGTTAGGGGTTCTCCATAAAGTATGTATGAAACAACTGTGATTTTTTACCACCTTTCCCCTTACAGACTGCACAGAATATATTTTTGTACACCCCACTGTGTAAACATATTGGTGAGTCACCATCCCTTTTCCAAGAATAGCTGGGACAATTGAATTTTGAATGATGAAGTTATTAGGATATTCATTAAATATAAGCAGAGGTTTAAATTAATACTAAGTAATGAAACTTTACAAATGAAAATAAGAAAGTGTTAAACAGCAACTAATATTTAGTAGATTTTATCAGGTTAAAAAGTGTAATAGTCAAAAATCAGAAAGTGACTAAATTTATGATTTCAACCAATCGAACTGGATTACTGGAATATTTTCAGGCTTGTCATCACTTGGAATGACAAAAAGAACGATTTCAATTTTTATCACCAGCTTTGACATCATCGAAATCATGAACATCAACAGTTCTTTTCATGAGTGAGAACTATTGTAAGCTGTGTATAATCATGTGACATTTCATGCTGAACTGTAAATGGTGATAAATTCCAAACACAACACATACATGCTTTTGAATCTCACTATTATAAAAGTAATTGGACAATATGTGTCAAAAAGGTAATCAATGTGCCTCTTGGTTCATCCAAATGCAATATATTGTCAAAAAATGGCAAGGTACCGCTTCACAAATTCTCATGAGGCATCAGGGTTTGGATTGCATAATATGTCAGATCATGAGATATCCCAACCGGTCCTGTCAGAAAATGAAGAATAAATATGTCTTCCACAATGTGCACCATGGGCAAGAACACTACAAGGTAATCACACTTCATAACTTTAAGTAGTAACTGGCTCTGCTTGACTTGGCATAGGAGCCACTTTGCATCTAACTGATCTGCTGGTTATGATTCTGACTTGACTGGCTCAACATCTCTAAATAAACATCAGTTATCAAGGGATTTTGACAACTGCAGCTGCAGAAAATGCTTATTAACAGTCACCCTGCTGCTAATGCTTTTTCAAAACACTTCACCCTCACTCCATGTATACATACTTTATGGATGACCCATTAGTTTAAGGGAAAAAACATATATGACAGAATGAATTAGACAGGTCAGTATCACAAGCTTTATATAAATCATTATATAATAATGTTAAATGTAAATTTATATGGACATGTTATTTCAGAGGTCTCGGAAATGCTTAATCACGCGTATTTGGACGCCAATGTTTTATCCTGGATGTAATAGGTGGGCGGCAACAATCAAAGACTTGCCGGTCATGCTTCAGCCACCTGCTTAGTGGGTAAATGTGTTGATTCATTAGCTGTGTTGATATTTACATTGACATAATTTAGTGGCTGAAAGACCCATTGATATACAGGTTGCCATTATAAGAGTACATTAAAAAAGAACACGATGCAATAGCTGGGTGGCAGGTTCAAAGACTCTAACTGGTGGCTGGGTGGGACAATGTATTGATATTTACTGTGAATGAATTCAGAGGCAGAAAGAACCGGAGATGTAAATGTGGTCATTTATAAGAGTACATCAAATAAATAAATTTATATTTTATTATTGTCTTAATTTCTGAGCAAAGTAGAATAAGCAGTGCATGTGACCTCGGAATCAATACATGCTGAGACTTAAACAAAATACCATTCGCAAATTTGGATAAGTATTTTGGGGTTAAACAGCAAACTGACAAAGACTGTAAAGAGATTCAGAAGAGTACTCAAGTTCCTAGTCTAGAACTGATAGTTCGGATGACACAGTATCTAAATGTATGAAAGTGCTTGGAATAAGACATTCTTTGGACTGATAAAATGTGAATGTGTGTGTTTAACATAGCTTTAATAATTGTTCAGTCCTATCACTATGATGTCTAAAGTGCGACAGTTTATAGTGATGTCTTGAACTGGCGCATCATGCCGCAGACATGTAACATGATGTCCCACGCAGTCACATTATCCTGACATGACACCAGGCTGACCATTCCTAACACTAACCTCTTAATGCTGACCGCCAAGCGAGGCAGCTGTTGTTACCATTTTTGTAAGTCTTTGGTATGACTCGACCGGGGATCGAACCCACGACCTACCGCATCCGAGATGGACTCTCTAAACACTAGGCCACCGGAGCGGTGGGGGGAAGATGATGTTACATGTCTGCAGCATGATGCCCCAGTGCTAGACATCACTATAAACTGCCACACTGCAGACATCATAGTGATAGGACTGAACAATTATTACAGCTACGTTAAACACACACACACGCACATACTCGTTTTCCAGAAATCAACTGGCAAAGAAGAACTAGTATCTTACGGTCCTGTAGTGCATATAAAATATGTACAAGATAGGTGGTGCACTGCAAAAAAAACTTAAATTTTCGAGATATTAAACCCGCGATATCGTAGGAAGAAATGTAACTGCAAGAACCAAACTAAAAGTAAATGAATTCTTACTAACAGTTTCATTATATATAATAGTACTAAATAGTAATAAAACAATGCGATCGTATTACCAATTCACGAAAACTGATAACGGTAACAGTCTGGCGTATATAATGTATGGTTTAAATTCCATTTTAATTTCAAAACTTATCTATTAAAATATAAACTTTTAACGTTTAATGAATTCAAAGTTACGTTTTAAACAATAATAATATAATAATAATAATAATAATATTTGAGAAATTGAGACAATCCACGAAAATTGATAACGCGAACAATGGTGTTGTCAATTGAATTAGTAGTTAAATATTGTAATAGTAAACAATATAAAATGTAATTATCAGCGCTTAAATAAAACGTGAAATGAATTATTAGTAATGGTTAAAGTATATATACCACCAGCCAGATAACACAATACTATATTTCGAGCAGAACAAGTCTCAATGGCGAAAGGAACTAGATTGTTTTCTTTAAAACCACAATGTCGAATGAAAACCGTCGTTTGTACCAAACTCATTTGCATATTTGCATATATGAATATTTAATGACTGGCAGGATTTCTCCGTTATCCCAAGTGATATCATCAAAATCATGAACCATAACAGTTCTTTTCTCAGGTGACAATTTTTGTAAGGTGTGTGCGATCATGTGACATTTCAAGATGGCTTAGGATGAGTAATTAATTTAAGACATGCTTCTGAATCTCACACTTATAAAAGTAAATGACAATACGTGTCTAAAAGGCAATCCATGTGTCTATCCAAATAAAATACTGTCCCAGTCTGGCAAGGTATGGCTTCACAAATTCGCATGAGGCACCATGGTCTGGAATGCATAATCTGTCGGAATCATGAGATAAAATAACTGGTTGTGTCAGAAAATGAAGAGGAAAAAATGTCTTCTGCAAAGTGCACCATGTGCAATAAAACTACAACATATCACACTTCATAATTCTAAGCAGATATTGACTCTGCCTGACATGGCATACCAGCCACTTTGCATCTAACTCATCTGCTAGTTATGTTTCTGACTTGACTAGTCTTCATAAACATCACTGTTATCAAGGAATATTGACCCCTATCGCTGCAGAACATACTTAGCAGTTACCCTGCCACATATACAGGCTACTGCTTTTTGAATTTTTTTCAACACATCCCACCTCCACTCAATGAATACATACTTTATGCTCGACCTATTAGTGTCACAGAAAAAATAAAGTGACAGAATTAACTAATCATATCATTATCACAATATTTACCAGTACATGCGTTATATAATATACAGGTGACCGCTCTGGTGGCCTAGTGGTTAGAGCATCCGCCTCGGATGTGGAAGGTCGTGGATTCAAACCACAACTGAGTCATATCAAAGACTTCAAAAAATGGTAATAACAGCTGCCTTGCTTGGTGCTCAGTATCAAGAGGTTAGTGTTAGGACTGGTCGGCCTGGTGTCAGGATAATGTGCCTGGGTGGAAGATGATGCTGCATGTCTGGGGAATGATAAACCAGTGCTAGACATCACTATAAGCTGCCACTGCAGACATTATAGTGATATGACTTAAATTGTTTTAAAGCTATGTTAAAAATCTAAAACACATACTGTAATATACAGGCAAATGTACGTTTATATGGACATGTTATTCGTAAAACTCGAACAGTACTGATTGTTATTGTCACCAGATATGGATATGCACTGACAAAGTTATCATTCAACTTAATGCATCCGCTGAACAGACTTCTGATGTTAATGATCAGCTGACTGTAAAATATCAATATGATTACCATAAAGGTTGTAAAACGTCTGTTTTAGGAGATTTTTGGATGGATTTTGGTACGTATAGGATATGGGAAGATATGGACCAGTATATAGACCCAGCAAAGTCTTTACAACTACTACGGTAACATACATTTGAGTGATGAAGCTGTATAATGTATATTTATCATTTAAGTAGACCAAAAAGGGTCTTAAAACTTGTGTAGTTATGTCACAAAATTTATGAGACTCAGTCAATTCAGTTTTTGATTTAAAATGATTAAAATTCGAAATTTTTTGTTTCCTTTTGTTTTGATTTTCTGTTGTCTACTATACATGAGTGCTTTGATATTTCAGGTCATAAAGTCTGCAATCAGCAAGTAAGTTAATAAAAACAATGACCCTCAAGATATAATTTAAGTCTGTTGTTGTCATTTGTATTAAAATGAATTTATTTTCCACTATAAATCAGATGGCTGTGGGAAACAAACAATAAACAGACGTTATGTAAAGTCCTAGTTGTGAAAGGGGAGTTACTCTGATATTGCAGTAAGACCAGCAACAAAAAATATAATCTGATAATGGCATATACTTGTATTAATGTTGGAAATTTAATGTATCATTGTGTTGCACAAAGTGTAATCAACTTGAAAAATGGATGCTACTTCTATGGTACTCATTATGCTACCTGTGCCCTACAGCAAGAGAAACTTATAAGAAAGAATTAAAGAAATGCATTTGTAAATAACCACCTACAATGACTAGAGTTGCTCTGTGATTGTTGCTGAGAATGAACAATCAATATGAGGATGAAAGTAAATATCATCCTAAGACTGTTTGAACAACAACCGGTGTTCCAATGAAAAGTAATAAATTGTGTATAATGCAGCTTTCAAGTCAACACCTGTTAAATGCAAAAGCCACAAAAAAAACGACATTAACATTCTTCACATTTTGATTCTTATTTGCTAACAAAGATTCGATTTCCTAGTCATTGACCATCACAGTAATCATATGATCTAACTCTTGTATAACATTATCAGACAACAAACTGGCTAAACATTTTGTTAAAGTGACAGAAATTTTAAGAAGATATTGATTCTATCTGAGAACATAGGTTAAGGATATTATTTTGAAACAGTAGTATTCATGGGTTTATTTATCAAATAGTGTACGTGTCAGCAATCCTGACATTTTCCCAAAATAAACTGGTGATTTAGAACTAGTAACCTATGGTCATGTGGTACATATAAGTACACAATATGTGGTGCAATAGATAAAATAAATACCGAAAAGGTAAAAAATATCGAGATACCACAGAACCAGTATCGTCGGAAGCTAGGCCACACCATATTGGTTTTTCCACAGGGGCTCGTATCGTTACTTACAACTGACCTGTCATACATGTACTTATACGATATTTATGTTGTCGAAATATCTAAAATGGGGAGGCAAGGGTCAGAGGAAACTCGGACTAATGTACTATATAATAACTACAATATAGCACATGCATGACAGGTCCATTGTAAACAACGATACGAGCCCCTGTGGGTTTTTTAAAGATTTTTTTTTTACCAGTCCTCGAAAATTAATAAGGGTAATAAACTTAGAAGTGTTTTAATCGGAAAGAAATGTAATTGCCAGTACCCAAATAAAATGTAAATTATTTCTTAGTAACGCTGTCAGTATACATACTAATACGAGTACTGCCGTGCAGACAAAATAATGCGATCTTATTACTAAAACACGAAAACTGATAACGGTCATAAATGGGTATGAGGCGTACTGTTTCGTTTAATTTCAGTTCTAATTTAAAAACGTGTCTATTAAAAAATATAAACGTACAAAGAATTCATAGATACGGTTATAATAACAATAATAATAATAATAATAATAAATAATAATAAAAATAAAATAAAACTACTAGCGAAATAACCTTGCAATTCAACCAATCCACGAAAGTTGATAACGCCACCAATGGCGGTCTAATTTCAAATAGAATTTAAAAAATTGTAATAATAAACAAAATAAAATGTAATTACCAGCGCTGAAATGAAACGTACAATGCATTATTAGTAACGGTTCAAGTATATACACAACCGGTCTGATAACATAATACTAAATTTCCAGCAGCACAAGTCTCAACGTCAATGTTATTTTCTATAAACCACAATGTCCAATGAAAACCATCGTTTCAACAAAGTCATTTGCATATTTGCATAAATGAATATTTAATGACTGGTAGGATTTCACCATTATCCCAAGTGAACAGAATGATGCAATTTAAAATAGTTGCTATCCAGGCCATTTCGGAGATATTCTACTCGTACTCATAGTGTCCACTGCTGTAAATGGCTAGCTCTGCTTCGTAGATATTCGTGTGTCTGCGTGTGCGTGATCTGGATTTTTAACGTAGCGGTATGTATACACTTTCCTTATAAATAACTACGTGTAGATTGTGAAGACTGTAATATCTAGTTACATCCGAGGTGTACTTCTTGCATGCGATAAAAATGGTAGAGGGTATTCCAAATGAACGAAGCGCGTTTATTTCGCATACTTAGCCACGTTCCTTTTGCTTCAATTTTCGTTGGAGGGAAGTAAATGCAGCGAAGGAGAAGATTTACTAGTCTGGTCCCCTGCTTAGTATGATCCATGCGTTGCACTCCACTATACTAGGTCAGGCGAACGCCGACGCCATATTGTCACGTGATCAAAACACATGACCTCACGTGGAGAGATCTAATTAATCTAACCGTGGCACATTTATTCCTTTAATATTCTTAATGACACAATATTAACTTTACCAATACTTTTGATTTCAAGTATAGCAGTCGTTATCTTGTGTTCAAGCTTAACCACCAATTCGTCCATATAATTATTTATACGAATATTTTACTAATAGCCGAAGATGAAGGAAAAGGGTACACACATCGATATTTTGGAAAATATTGCACATTTTATTAAAAGACGAACCAACAGCATATAACATTAAAAAATAAACATTGTTTTGAAACCAATAAACGTAAATGACTGTCATTTAGGCGCTTGTACTTAAATATACCTTGTGCTAAAAAAATAGGCCATAACATCACTGTGCCCGGCTCCAGCCATATTGTTTTCGGACAAAGCACCGAGAGACGCTTAGTAACATGTAGTAATTCACGGCATATGGTATCACGGTACCAATTGTTTTTCCATATACCTCAATGCTAATGTTTGGTGAAATAAATATACTTTCTGTCCTACTTGGGCATGCATGTCACACACTGTCATATAGAACAATGCTAGATTGTCAATTTGACAATGACATAACCAGGTACTCCATTGCATTTAAGAGAGATAACTCTACTGGAACTAGACAGGGGTAAGAGTTATCTAGTCACAACAAGCACATTTTCAGCCATGTGTACCATATTTTAAAAAAATCATAAAAAATACAAAATATGATCTAGATAGAAATTAACACAAACTCACATGTTGCCAAGAGGCTCAACATTTTTTTAAGCCAAACAGAAAGTACAACTCTTACATAATGCACCAATCACAGCTAGTGTTGTTCTTTAATTCTGAATACAATGTTCCATAGACCTTAAGCTCCGCCCACCTGGACTTGCACAATTGGTACCGTTATACCTATAGCAAACCTTAATTTTTCCAATAATCTGTGAAATAGTTCGGGACTGTATAAGTAACAAATATACTTAGTCTCACTTGTGAAAAACAATTTGATGAGGTACTAACCTATGTCTTATATGAATGTGTATAGAAATGTCATTGAGCTGTTTGAACTATTGTTTTCATACTTTTGCTTCACCATCAAAATCATCTTTTGAAATAAAATGAATTCTTTCAACTATGACTTATATCTTATTCCTATCAGCACTTATTGAACTTCACATAGGTGATATGGGATAAATCACATTATGTCATATTATGTAATAACTAGGTCAAAGGTCAATGTACCAAATAGTATGTACCTGTCCTATTTCAAAATGTACAATTCACCTAAAAGAAAGGAATTTATATTTGTTTGGTAGGTGCAGAACTTAACATCAGAGACAGGTGGACATGACCCAATCTATTATAAAGTATAAGCTTTGACCACATTACACTATCTGCAGATACAAGAAGTCACTAACCACCAGTCCTCACACAAAGGTCCACCTACCCATCCTCTTTGTAACACAAATAGTAAGCTTTCCTCCTTTGTAATGTGAACAAAATTGTTTCAATAAGCCAATCAGTCACCAAATATAGTAAATCACAGCCTCTAAGTGGTTGTGTTGGATTGGGGGGTGAACTTAGGGGAATAAAATACAGAAAAATGCCAAATATAAACACTAAGTATAGCACATCAAATGGAGTTAAAAACAGGAGGAAAGTGTTTATCTAAAAGGGAGAGGTAGCTTATGATAAAGGAATTAAAGGAGGCAAAATCAGCAATGCTGAAAATGAGAAGTGAAAGTTTGATGACCTTACCTTGGACAAATATATGGGGCAGGGCCCAACAGGTCCAAGGACAGCCCAATGGCAACTGTGCTATAACATCCCTTACAGGTACCCAAATTTCAAGTGAAGTTGTGTTCATTTCCATCTAATATGAAAGGGTGAATAATTTAGATAATATAGATACATATAAAGTATATTTCTTCTACATAAGAATTTAATAATAATTGGCATAAGATAGAGAGAAACTTATCTCAGATCCAAACAGAAGATACCTTATCAGTTTTCAAACTTGTAAACTTTACTGTGAGAAGTTATTAAATTGCTTCTACTTACATTTGCATCAAGATAGATGGCTAATATAATACTTCACAAATCTTCTCTTTATTTTCATAACCAGTTACTGAAAATGTGAGATTTTATTTCCTTAAAATGTTATGACTGGTGTAAGGGAGATAACTGAATGATATACATAAGGTGTGGTAACCTCTAATACAGTATCCATGTAATATAGATGAGTTCATCAACAACCTGTATTAACTTCATTGCAATTAAATTATCTCAAAACACATTACTGATAAAGTGAGAACCTAACATTTAGACTCCTATATTTAGTGGAGACCTCAAGAGTCATGTAATTTTAATTTCTAAGATGACGCAGCTCTTTCATATCACATAGTTCATATTTTCTACAATGCCAGCATGTAGAGTGCAGCCTTCCATAACCATGCAGATATCATCTTATGCCAATTTGGATTCTTGCGATGAGATGCAAAGTTTCAAGAACAGTGTGGATTTGAATGGAATGAATACGCACTGTGTGACTAAAATGGTTATCATTCTGTAATGTTGGACCAAACATGGAAATTCCACAAGAGCAGCTTGACACAAAGAAATAGGATTAATTGAAAGTCAATAGTAGATTATAATTGGGCTTATACAAGTGCCAATGGCAAATGCTGACTTAAGGAAACTGTTCTTGTTTGTTGGTATTCACTGCTACTTCAACAAAAGGGAATGCAAGAGAACTGAACTAACTACATGAACAATTTCAAAGCAGGAAAGTGTAAAAAAAAAAGGACAATTAGAGCAGGACAATTCAAATCAAAGTGGGAAGAAATACCATATCCTTAATAAATTACCTAAAAATTACTCATGCCAGAACATCCCACATGGTACAAGTGATCTATCTACAAGTGTACTGAGAGTGTTCTCTATCCTGGTTTATGGCATGCCTTACAAGAACAAGATAGCTGTTTTTGTACACATGATTTTTCATCTTTTGCAGGTAAAATAGCCAATATTTGGCCAAAATCAATTATATTATGTTTACATAACTTATTTTGTTGCATGCATTCCAATCTAGGAGGTAACAGCACATACATAAAGGCATCAGGTAACACAAGCCTATATCTATCATAGCTATAGTTATCAAAAGTCCCCATCCAAAGCCAACTTGTGCTATTTTCTGAAGATTTCATACATTTTATTCTTAAAGAACTTTAAATATTTGGCCAAAACTGTTCAGTACACATTTGTTTTCCTACATCAAACTAGTATAGTTCATAAATGCCGCCCACATGTATGCGTTTCTATGGATACACTGTGAGGCTATTCTTTCCTTTAGGTATCACGGTACCAATTGTTTTTCCATATACCTCAATGCTAATGTTTTGTGAAATAAATATACTTTCTGTCCTACTTGGGCATGCATGTCACACACTGTTATATAGAACAATGCTAGATTGTCAATTTGACAATGACATAACCAGGTACTCCATTGCATTTAAGAGAGATAACTGTACTGGAACTAGACAGGGGTAAGAGTTATCTAGTCACAACAAGCACATTTTCAGCCATGTGTACCATATTTTAAAAAAATCATAAAAAATACAAAATATGATCAAGATAGAAATTAACACAAACTCACATGTTGCCAAGAGGCTCAACATTTTTTTAAGCCGAACAGAAAGTACAACTCTTACATAATGCACCAATCACAGCTAGTGTTGTTCTTTAATTCTGAATACAATGTTCCATACACCTTAAGCTCCGCCCACCTGGACTTGCGCAATTGGTACCGTTATACCATATAGACAAAAATAAAGCTGTTTTTATTTGCACTTCCCTCACTATGTAATGTTTTAATATATTCTACTATAATACATGAGTGTGTACAGTAATAATTTGTGCATTTTATTTCTTGTCATCCTTTCGTATTGCTTTCAATCTACGCTTAGTAAAACTCTTGTATTTTGCACATTAAAAGAAGATATATAGATGTGTGTGTGTGTGTGTGTGTGTGTGTCCCAAATGAATGTATTGAAATCAATAATATTAATAATATTCATTTATATCTACTTAGTATTCCTTTTCAGTTTTTGTGTGTAAAATGTGTATCGTTTTAAGGGTGGTTGTCGTGATGAGGGACAGCAGTTTTTGAATTGCTGTTTCCATTAACACATGCATAAAAGTATACCTCCCGACAAACTGTAATTGTATATATCTTTTAATTAAGAAAATGTATTATTCACGTTGTATAAATATAATCAACCGAATGCTGCTCTTTTCAACACCGTAACTCTAATGAACATAATGCATTCTTTTACACTATAAACAGTCATTCGAAATTACGAGTTGTTTGTAAAACAGACATTGAGATAAACATAAATTTTCTCCTCTTTTCTTAACTTTGTTACCGATTAACACATCAGAATCAGAAAAGGTAAACAAAATCACTAATGCATAATAGCAAAAACAAACAAAGCAGCCAAAAAACAAACAGTGATACATTTCTGGATAATACATACATAATATCACATCAGTTAAGCAAAGTGTAATTTTATGCGCTAAACAAAATATAAGAAATAGTCACTTTCCTACATACACCCCTCTCTATTTAAAACATGAATTACATATAAGAATACTTCAACGACATTATTTAATGGGAGGGGAGGGGCTGTCAGTTCCATTGCAATTTTCACCTCAAAATATTCATCTTATATCTATCGGTGATGAAATCGAAGCAATTTGTGTATTATACTGCTCCAGAAAGATTCATCAAAATTGATTAGATGCAGGGCCGGCGCTACCATATAGGCAAACCAGGCAGCCGCCTAAGGCGCTGATTTCAGGGGGCTTATTTTTAAAAAGAAATTATTGTTTATAAATTCTGAAATTGATATTTTCGGGGGGGGGGGGGCGACGCCAGAATCTAACCTTGCCTAGGGCGTCAGATAGTCTGGCCGGGTCTGGCGCCGGTCCTGATTATATGCTTTATACAGTCTGCAGGCTTAAGCACCACTCTATCTAAATATTGGAATGCACATCCATATTCAGATTAACAAAATGTAATGCCTGGTACGTGGTTTTCAGTAAGAACAATAATAAGAACAATAGCACGGATAAAAACAATGAACGCTATTACGCCAGTTCGCCTTGCCCGAATGGCTATTTTTAGAAATTGATATCATTGTGTGTGACGTGTCACAGGTAAAAAGTACAAGCGCCATTGACGGCTCTTGTCCCACTTCTTGGCCCTTCGACACGTGATAAGGTAAATCTTGTATACCACTGGTGGTAAAACGACAATCTTGTCGGACGGAAAAGGTACGATAACGTCTTATTTTCTTTAAATTCTTAGTAAATAACACTTGTTAAATAACATTTATTCTGTTATTGGTTTCAGCTAATCGACTCATACTGTAACTACCTATATTCTCTGTTGGTATTCTGATTAGCAGCAGAGGGGGCGAATCTCACAAGGTTTTTCCGCCTGAAATCATCTCTATCAATCCATTTACAAAAAAATAAGTCTTATTTTGGAAAACAAATCCTTATTTTAGTAACAATGACAATAAAGGTGTCTATTTACTAAAATAACAGGTTTAATCCTATAATCTAATCTTGGAAACGTTATTGCTGTACCGATTACATAATAAAACCATCTGATTTAGCGCCCCCTCTGCTGCTCTTAAAGGAGACTAGAAATCAAAATTTTCCTTCTACGTATGTAATTCTCTACAGATTTTAATTCGACTGGCATGTTTATAAATTAAATATCGTAAGCGGGTAGTGATTTTATTGCATGGAAGATACCACGATTCCGTAAATTGCCGAGTTTTTCCGAGTTTTAATGAGACGACAGATCACGTGGTACCGTGACGCAATACTAGCCAGTCCTCGAATACAAACATAAACATTGGCGAGCGAGGCAGACGGAAGGAGACCACATTTGGGTTGCACATTCAAAACTTGAATCTGCAGTCTGATATAATAGTTTATGTACTGTACTGGTCAGTGTTAAAAGAATTTGTTTAGGCACAGACCCCGGGCAGGTGACTTAAATAAACTCAAGCCCTGACTGAAATTCCACAAGCCCGGACAGTTCATACCTGTCAACTCTCAAGCCGGGAGAAAAACCTCCTGATTTTGGGGGTATTTCCTCATCTACATCTCGATCTCGTAATATCTCTAAATTTTTCGCAGCGAAGTCCCGATAATTACATTATGTCTGTCAATTTTCATTTGTCAGAAGAAGAAAAAACCAACCCCAAACCGTTTATAAATAGATATAACGTATGCAATCCACAGTCTAAGCTGCCACACTGCAGACATCGTTGTGATATGACTGAAAAATTGTTAAAGCTACGTTAAAAATTCAAATCACACGCACACACGTCTAAATCCGGCACTGGACGAAATAATTAATATCACACAACATTTTTTTTCTTTTTTTTTTTCTTCTTCAGTAAATAGAACGTGAAAATTAAACATTATTCAAGTAAATTTCAGATGTTTTTAAACAGCTACAACAGTACTATAGTATAACAAAATTAAAAGAATACAATTGTCACCAATTAGCTTAAATGAATGATCACTGTGAAATTTTCTCTGCAAACAAAAATCGCATCTCCATTTCCGCCAAAGAAACTCGGCCAGTTAACACATGACATTCCTCGACCGTATATGTAAAGTTTAATTACCATAATTAAATTAAAATGAATAAAACAAAATATACCATGCAGTATATGTGGCCCTAAAGAACTAATTCTGAATAAATATTTTGTTCAGCAAACAGTGTTACATGCATTAAGACTTAAACCTGAAGTCCATGGCATCGTAAGTAACAACAAAATAGGCATCGTTTATTTTGGCAATCAATTGCTGGTGCTTACACACACACACACACTGTCGAACAGGGTTTCTTTGAAGTATGTCCGAAGGGCAGTCCTTTTCACAAGATCAATGCAAGGATGGAATATGTTCATCAGTCACATCGGCTTTATTGTGATGTGATGTGATTTTGATTTTTAACGTAGCTTTAACAATTTTTCAGTCATATCGCTATGATGTCTGCAATGTGGCAGTTTATAGTGATGTCTAGCACTGGGGCATCATGCCGCAGACATGTAGCATGATGTCCCACCCAGTCACATTATCCTGACACCAGGCCGACCAGTCCTAACACTAACCTCTTAATGCTGAACGCCAAGCGAGGCAGCTGTTAGTACCATTTTAAAAGTCTTTCGTATGACTCGGCCGGGGATCGAACCCACGACCTCCCGCATCCGAGGCGGACGCTCTAACCACTAGGCCACCGGAACAGTCACATCGGCTTTATTGTTTGCGTACTTAAATCAAAACTTTAGCTATTTTGCAATTTAGCCAGAGCTGACCAGAATATGCAAAATGGACTTGTCCTGGGGGAATAATAAGGCGTATCACATGGAGAAAAGGTACGTCCCATGGGCGCTCGCACATTGGGGCAAGGGGTTGGGTCAATAGCCCGCCCCCCCAGTTTCTATTGTCAGCCATTTAATGTGAAACTTTGACCTCTTTTCTTTTAATCGCTGTTATTTAAACTGCCCAAGGAATAATTTTATATCAGTTCCAATCATTACAGATTACCGTTTATGCATACTACATGTATACAATGATTTTTTTTAAAATTTGTAATTTTTATAAGATTACTGAAAATTGTGTTTTCTCGAAACACGACAGGTTTAGAATATTATTTTTGGCAAAGCCTCCATTTGATTAAAATCAAATCTAAATTTCACCTTGGACAGTATTGATTTGATTTAGATTGTGCCATGTTAAGGCATGCATGTCAACATCTTGAAAATACATTTACTAATTTCACCAGCGCGATCAAAGTTTCCTCAGGCAAACAATTTTTGTTTCGACAAGCCTGACGGGCACCTCATTTTGAATACAGGATGGGCCGGAACTAAAACCAGAGGGACCCAGGGTGTCGGGCTATCCGATTTATTTTTAGCACTGCTGGTGTAGATAAAAGATCTGTGAATTGATTGTTGCATTTTGTGGTCACTTACTCGGCCTTCTGCCTATTTTCGTAACTCGCACTTTCAACACTTTTCCCAGGATTTAAAATATTCAACGTTATGTCTGGAACAGAGCCAACTTTTTGTCTAAGCCTAGCATTTGCGTATCCTTGAGCTGCCATTTTTTCAGAATCCCTCTCGTAACAGTTCTTTGAGAAATGTAACGAGCACATAGGGCTGTATGGTGTTGCTATGAAATCGACTCGTCTGTAATAATGTATCCATTCTTTCAGTATGCCTTTATCTTTCGGAAAAGAAAAAAAATGTTGTCCACTGGCTTTTCTTAATGTTTTATTACACCCGTAAGCAACGCAAAACGGTATTGTCTTTTACTCTGGCAACTCCCACTTGGGCTGCTGGAGTCGCTACTATGACGTCACATCCCGAAAGTAACCGAATAGGCGCGGAAATTTTGCATACGAGGTCACGGAAATTCAGCTCCTAGAAGATAGGCCAATATTTTAATATTGGCATTTCGGTCGCAGATGATACTTCAGAATAAGGTTTACTGCTATAGTACCTTTATTATTATCCAATATTTCCATTGGTTTCTGGTCTCCTTTAACTAAATAACGTAACCGTGGAATTAAAAATTCGGGTTAACAATAATGGCCAACATCGGAGAAGCACATTCTGTTAGACTAGCTCGAGAGCGACTAGAAGCAATACAAAAATTTCTTCCTGTGCGAGATAGTGTAAGACAAAAATTACAAGCACGGCAGCAAGCACAAACAGAATTCACGGAAGGTACAACAGAATTATTTAAACCTGTCACTGCAGCTACTGAAACAATAAAAACCGCTATCATAGGAAAACCCGATCCTAATAAACCGCAACAAAGTCTTCTTCAGGCAATAGAAGAACTTAAGAAGGCTCAACCTAAACCGGTCAAGGGATTTAATTATAAAGAGGATTTCGTTGAAGGTTTCGTGGATGAAATTAAACAAATTCCAGTCAGAAACAAAAATGAAATAGTTACTTTTGGTGCTGAAGCTGCTAGGGCTTATCATTTTCGAGAAAAGCTTATAAAAGATCCTAATCAAAAGGTAACTAAACAACAATTTCTCGATGGAATTTATAAAATAAAACGGGGTGTTGAACGGTTAGATACCAGTGATTCATTTTATCGAGAGTACATGTCAGGATCAGATCGATTTGATGTCCAAATGCGACAAGAAAAGCGACATAAAAAACCAACTCCGAAAAAAATAGCTAAACCACAAGCCGGCACAACGACAACAACAAAGGAATCAGAGAAAGAATCATATTCTCTTCCTCCTCCGTTGCAGCAGCAGGAAGGTCCTGGGAATTTGTTTACGAAAGTCGGTATCGCTGAAGTAAGAAAAAGTGCGGAAGATTATTTTCCCTCTTTTGTTTTAGATGAATTTGATAACAGAGAACAATATTTAAGAAAACGTAAACACAACATTGACACCCTCGATGAATGGGCAGAAGCGGTATATTTTGCTAGACATGATTTACCCGTTGATGTAAGCGATCTTGATTATATAAAATTTAGAGAAGAATTAGAAAAGGTGCAACAAATGCGACGACGATCACCCACCAGCGAGGAAACAGTTTATGAGGGATTCGGTGATGAGTCTGGGGAAAAATCCGGGTCTGGTCTTGGTGGTCACATTACTTGTCCTGAGGGCGTCATCAACGACGTATCACGGCTAGAAGTTCTCATCGGAGGAAAACGTGCCGGAAATAACTCTCCGGAAATAATTAATGAAGCGGCTGATATCTGTCAGTGACTATTTCGCGGCGGCATCATGGATACTCACATCTATCGAGAACTTATTGATGAACTCGTGGACAGCGATTGAAAGTCGCCGCGATTGAAAGTCGATTAGAGAAATAACTAATTAAATAAAATGATCATACATGACTCTAATCATATGACCCGACGAGAGAGAGTGGTAAATTCGCGATATCCTGTTTACAGTGCATATTATGGAGATGTTGTTCAAGGATTGTTTACAAGAATAGCTCTAAAGGCGGGACCAATTGCAAAACAATTATCGTCAAAAGCTATTGATGTTATCAAAGACAAAGCTTCTGGTGTAATCGGTGAAGCCGCCGGTAAAGTGTTCGCGGCGATCAAGGACAGACTATCACGATTAATACGCAGAAAGCCTCCGCCGGTAAAATTACCAAGCACCGCGGATATGCCTGCAAATGTTAGCAAAATAATAAATGAAACTGCGAATCAAAAACTAGCGTCACTAATACCTTCCAAAGAAATAGAAAAAAATATAGTTTCAAGTTTAGTAGCGGGAAGTGGTCTTCGTTTTAGATAATAATGTATTAAAATAAGATGTTTCAGCGCATATCCAACGTAGCATTTGATATGGTTAAACCAGTCAGAAAGGATGAATCCTTGCGCGATTATCAATTTTATTCCTATGATGCAAAAACACCTAACGCGCGGGGGAGAATTGAATTTCAAATTCACGACACAAGTAGATATTTTCTGCCTTGTGAGGCCTTTATTGAGGTCACAGGTAGAATCTTAAAAGCGGATGATACCGGATACGGAATAGGCGATCGTGTTGGTTTTGTTAATAATGGTGTGATGGCGTTATTTAGCAAAGCCACATACTCGATTGATGGAAAAGATATTGAGTCGTGTTTGGATAATGTTGATGTTGCCACGACAATACTTGGTCTTGCAAGATATTCTGCTGATTACACAAGATCAGCTGGTCCAACAATGATGTTTGTAAATGACACATCTGATCATCCCGAAAATAGAAATGTAACGATGAATGCGGCCGGGGATGCAGTTGCAGCCATGAACGAAAATTTCAACTTGGATTTTGCCGCGCGTCGGGCAATGCTGGGCGACGACGAAGAGTTTTCTTGTGCAATTCCGTTATCTCATATTTTTGGATTTTGCAGAAATGTCCGAAAGGTTATATTTGGTGCCAAACACACAGTAACGCTTGTCAGAAAAAACTCTGATAATGATGCAATATGGAGAGCTGCTGGAGTTGATCCTGGTAAAGTAGAGTTAAGAAAACTATCTCTGTGGATGCCAACAATGTCTCCATCAATCGCTGAAGAACAAAAATTACTTTCTTTTATGGATCAAGGTGGAAAATCGTTGTTATCATGGTTAGCAATGACAACAGATAGTACTTCTATCAACGCTCCTGGACTGTTCACGTGGCTATTGGGATCACAACAGGGAGTATCAGCAGCGCGGCATATATTTATCGCGTTTCAGTCAAATTCTAGAATAAATAACCAGGAAGCAACTCCAATGATATTTGACACATTTGGAGTTTCTGAAGTTTCATTGAGAATAAACGGACATCAAGAACCCGCTGAGGATATCAATCTAAATTTTGAACGAAATGATGTTGCACGGGCATATTATCGATTGATGTCTTATGATGGGCGTGATCAAAACGTCGACACTGGGCTGCAGATATCCCAGCGTGATTTTACAACGTTGTATCCGATCTATTACTTTTCGTTGGAACATTTGGATTTATTCAGAAAATCTGTTGTTGATATAGTTATTCGGGCTCGCCTGGCTCGAGTACCAGCTGCGGCACCACCACTTCCTGGAGGTGTTAGAGCAATCGCGGTCATACTTTCCGATAAAGCAATGTTGCTTGAAGGTGCTGGCGGCCGAATGAGAGTCATTGGTGCACCAGTAGAAAACCTGTAGGTGCTCCAAAAACTTGTAAACAATTAGATCAATATCGTATTAAATAAAATGTCATACAGTTACGTTAATGTGTCACTGACTCCTGGTCAGGTGAAGAAATTACAATCGAAAAACGCGAGCACATGTGGGACATCAATAACGTTAAAACATGATCAGCTAGCGGGCGGTCCAAACAAACTGTCATTGACCAAAACTCAGCTAAAACATTTCAGTAGCGCGAAGCAGGGCACGACTGGAGTTCGACTTGATCTCTCTCCGGCCGCGGTCAAAGATATGGTTAAAACAGGAGGTATATTTCCTCTTCTCGCCGCGATACCAGCACTGATAGCTGCTGCTGCTCCCGCAGTCGCAAAACCTGCAGCGTTAGGAGCTGTTGGAACCGCAGCTGGAATGGCACTAAAGAAAGCCACCGGGAAAGGATACAAAAGAAAGGGATCCGGTCTAAGACTACCGGGAACTCCGGCGTCATGGTACCCAAAAAGGTTTTGAAAACACTTCCAACGACGCAGTCTCCGTTGAGCAATTTTGATTTACTTGATGCTGCCTCACGGTTACGTATAAAGAACTTCAGAGGTGTATTTATGCGAGATGAATTACCAGCAACACCGAATAATCCAGAAACAGGAATTATTAATCTCGACAACCGCGAAGGTCCTGGAACTCACTGGGTTGCTTACGCGATCGATCCACGTGGAATTATCTATTTTGACTCGTACGGGCTAGCACCGCCAGTTGAGTTTCTCAGGTACGTCCAAAGATTCTCCAAGAAATCCGAAGGATTTCCAATTCCAGTTTGTCAGTCAACGTTGCCAACACAAACACTGACTGATCCTCCGATA
Organism: Sinohyriopsis cumingii; assembly: GCA_028554795.2. Classification (NCBI taxonomy): domain Eukaryota; kingdom Metazoa; phylum Mollusca; class Bivalvia; order Unionida; family Unionidae; genus Sinohyriopsis; species Sinohyriopsis cumingii. Next base: position 46,331,240 of record CM068836.1, on the reverse strand, counting down.
TGCGGTCGTGAAGTATTAAATGTTCTTGATGCGATCTCGAAATCAGCGAGTCCTCCTCATAAAGTCGTGCATGAATACACGTTGAAATCACATCTGTGATTTCCGCTGTGATTTCCAAATTTAAACAACCCCATAACAGATAATGGTTGATATTTACGGAAGATCAAGCAGAACCAAGGAAGAAAAAAAAAGATATCGATTTATCGAAGTATGCGACCAAGGATGAAATTGATGATCTTTTAAATCTAACCGGGATAGACCCAGATGAGGTTGTTATTTTTCAGGACAGGCACGGCAAGCTAAGAACCAGTAACATTAAGTGGAATGACATAATTCGCAGGGTTATTGGAGCTGTCACGGACAACATCGTTGTATTCACTGACAGCGGCAGAATCAGAGATTCGTCGATATCAATTGCGATGCTGCGAGACGATGCACGAAAAGTCGCAGGGGGACGTGTAGCGAAGACCGATGATACAATGACAGGTGAACTCAGCATGAACGGCAACAAAATAACCGTTCTAAAAAATCCGGAAGGTCCCGAAGATGCCGCAAACAAACAATACGTAGACACCATTGACGGTAAACTAGCCACGTTGCGGGCAGAGTATGATGTTCACGTGGGCGCGTTTACAAGATTTCGCAGAAATTATCAAAAAACTGATGAGACCGTGGATAAGTTCTTTGGGGCTCCTCCAGTCGTCGATGTGAAACTCGTTGATATCAAGACCAACATTGACACGATCAAACAAACACAGCAAGATATCGTATCGGGTATTCCTGATGTCGTTAACAAAACCAGTCTGATTAAAGTCCCCACTGGAGTTACCCCCGGAAATATCACCAACATCGTATTCACGGTATCATCGGGATTCGCAACATGGTCCCGACAAAATAATTCACTCAAATATACAGCAACAGTCACTGGCGTGTATAGACTGTCTTTGTTTTCAGCCGCTAAATTTGAAATCTTCACAAAATATCCCTGGAGACATTCCACCGATAAGTATTCCGGGTTTGTAACTGTAATACTAAACAGCGGAACCGAAGAAACATTTATGCTTGAAGCCGCAGACGAGAAATTAACCGCAACATCTTACTGGTGGTGTTTGGAATTCGTCGCAAAAACACCTCAATTGGTTACCGCGTAATTGAATAATGTCAACGACAACATTAGATGCCCAGCAATACCGGTATGATCAGGTACGCGAATGGTAATCAACGTTGAAAAACACCATTGGCAGATGCGCAACAAAAATAAAAAAATATAAACGCCGCGTAACTGTGCTGGACATAACAGTGTATTCGGTATCCGCGGTAGTTGCATCCACGGGTGTGCTATTGTCTGCACTGACACCAGTGACAACTGCAATCGCTATCACAATCACAATTTCTGCCTCAACGACGATTGCGGGAGTCGCCAACATCATCGCGAAAAAAATATCCTCGTGCGCGATAACAAAATTACACGAGTATACGCGGGTAGCCAACGCGGCCAACAGCGCCTACTCGAAATTGTCCTCGTTGATATCATCCAGCGTAGACGACAACAACATATCAGATTCCGAATTCACGCTGATGTCCGTTATATACAACGATTACGAGCGCGCAGCGAATCTTGATTTGAAAACGATGAAGATAAATAATGACGGAGATACTTCAAGAGATAGCCGCAAATACAACTCCGGTAAGGACCACAATGATATCAATATCGTCGACGCAACCAGAGTTCAGCATTAATTTTCCAACTGCAATTCCAGTAAGTGAAATCGCGTTGGCACAATTACGAGTATATCACAGTTGGCCCAATATCAGGTCGACATCATTTCACGGACAATCGCCGAATAACTCATTTGTTTTTTCGTATCAGAATAACGCTGATGGAACCCCAGATTGGAACGTCATTGCGTTACCCACTGGGAGTTATCAGATCGAAGAAATCAACAAAGAAATACAGCGTCAAATAAAACGTGTCACCGGAAAAGAATCAAAGATCAGCATAACAGCACACGAGCCAACGTTGTCAACGGTCATCGAAATCTCAACACCCGGTTACCACGTAGACATTTATAACAGTTCAATCAGGACAGTATTAGGATGGCCTCGAAATCCACCACCGGCACCACCGATACCACCCCCTGCACCCGAAAAATCCGATTATATCACTGACGCGAAGTCATATCACGGAATTACACCCGGTTATAGGCCGCGTCTGGATGGTATAAAAGGTGCAACGGTGGATAGATGGATCCCGCCTCTTAATGACGGCGGCGATATTGTGTTGACTTTTACTCGTGCAACATATTCAACGGGGGTGGGAGGATTAGGATTTCGTGTTTATCTGAGCGAAATTACTGAATTTTTTAAAACTATTAATGTGGCGCACCGCACGCAACTAGCGCATCTACGGCAACGCTTCCAAGAACATATTTCTGATGTAACAGGTTCACGTGGAGAAATTATTAAGCAAATCGAAATATTAAATCAGATTGCCGCAGATATGGAATATATTAACCAGAGAATGATTCAGGTAGTAACTAACAGTAGCTCCATCATTAAACAACAATTTTTGGCTAAGTACTCGCTGACCGAAGCTGAACTACCGAATTTTAAATTACCAGGATATGTTTCCCCGGTCATCTTGCGAAAATTCGTCACTGATATCGTCGATGAATACTTCGATGACATACTTGCACAATACAAGCGAATACTACCAGAACCCGTTATCTTAGCACACAATAATTCCACCAGCGGTGATGGCCGGCATATTTCTCCGGGCATAGTAGCAATCACTGATGTCGTCGCGGTCAATCTTGTATGTGACGTAATCGATGGCAGTTACAGCATAACCACGACGGAATCAAATCAAGCCCAGCAAGGGTTTATATTGTATTCGTTTACTCCTACACAACCGCCTGGATTTTTGATTGTGCAAGAGCCAATCAATCCAGTATTTCTGCGGTGTCATAATCCGACGCTGACAAGGATAAATTTTAAAGTCACTGACCAACAACAGCGACTGTTGGACCTGCGTGAGGAAACAATCAGTGTAAATTTACTGGTGAAATCTTTCAATTAGCGATATCCATAACATAATAATGTCCATGAAACGACTTCGCAGTGAATCACAAAGTGATTGTGAATCACAAAGTGTTTCCGAATCACAAAGTGATTACGATGATGAATCGCTGTCAACACAATGTGATTGTGAAACATACACAGGTGTTTTCACTGATAGTGATTGTGAAACACAAAGTGTTTCCACACAAAGTGATTCCGAATCACGACGTGATTACGATGATAGCCCCGTTGGGAACAATCCGTATTTCACAATCAGCGACAGCACCGTTATAATAAATTATATTAAATGAAAAAAATATATATAATGACTCAATACAAGCATGTTCGCGTGCACATATTTGACCGAAAAGAGCTTGCCGATGCGATCAGAGCCGCATTTACACGAAATGAAACCTTTCGATACCCGCTGAAAGATACCCGGATACGTGTGGGAAATGCAGAAGGCGGCACCGATAAGATATTGCTGAGCAGCGATGATATCGAACGGCTGCGTGACCGTGATTACATTTACGTGTTCTTCAGCGATGACGAAATTTTGAACTATGCACACTCGTGTTTGACCAGGGCGCAGTTAGATGACATTCTCGCGGATGGAAATATTCCTTAATATTGCATTTAAACAGATATATTCGCCAAGCAAATATATAGTGATGAGATTTTCACGTTTCATGGACGATCGCTGTCCGACCCGACTTCGCAGCTGCAAAACGATAACTAATCTTACTTCATTCGAATACTTGTCGGTGTTTGAAAACATTAAATATATCCCTGTTCCTGACACCATTTGGGGGAAAGTCCCCCAATGTCGTATATCTCCGCTGTCGTTGCCGCTGAAGTTTTCCCGCGATGGTCTTCTAGAAGAGTATAAAGATCGTAAAAATTTTTTCTTCTTCAAAATCATGTACGGGTAGAATAGCCGCCATAGATCCCATGAAGACTACCATGAATACAACACCCGCGGACAACCGATACACGGCATTGAAGCGCTTAAATTTATTGAACGAATTAAAATAATCTTGTTATCATGTTAATCACTGAAAATCACCGGTGATTTTCAAGTTGACGCAGTTGTTGCTCCCAGTCTGAAACACAAGTTGTTTCCGGGCAATCTTTTTTTTTACCGTGGGGTTTTCACGCTACGACGACGGTAAAAAAAATACTAAAAAAAATTTTCACCGTGAAAATTGTCAGTAATAATAATAATTATTAGTTGATGAGCTGATCAAAAATAATTATTCGTCGATGAGTAATTTATCGAGCTGATCTGAAAGAACTTTTGAAAGTTTTTCCTTTTCGAATATTTTTCCGATGTCGTCAAGAATTTTTTTATGACGCGAGCTACCGGCACGAAAGTCTTAATTTGGTCTCGGTGTTGACAAAAAATTTTATATCGAAGTTCATCATTAAGTAGCTTTGCCATTCTGTATTCGCGCTTATGAGTTTTATAACCTTGTGCGCGAGCTTCTGCGATGCTATCGTATTGATCCTGCAACCACGCGGAATTAAAAATTTCACTTGATGTTGCGAAGTTTTTTACAGCGTTAATTTCTTCGGTGAGTGTTGCAACTGTTTCTTCGTTCATTATACCTATAGCATTTTTGTCTCTCTAATATGCTGTCAAGGTTAGGCAGGTTCATAAAAAGATATAAATTTTTTACATTTTTCCGAGTATGCAAATTTTGTTACGTTTCTGAGATTTCGATAAATAGATGCCGAGTTTATCTCGAAATATTTAGCGGAAATTCGATTTCTTCGTCATCTGTAACAGCAATAACAGGCTGCGGAGGAAGTTTTTGAGCAATTCTTGTTGTGTTACGAGAGTTTTCGCGACAAGTAACAACTCTTAGATTTTCGATGCGATTATCTAATTTATCACGATTGATATGATCAACAACAAGTCCTCGCTGAATTGGTCCGTGAAAGCATTCGTAAACAAATCTGTGTGAATAATAATTTTTTCCTTCGCTGGATTTATAGACCATAACTTGTTTATAACCACAGTTACCAATAATTCCAAGTGGTTTTTTTAGTCTGCAGTTTCTGATTGTTCCGTCTGCTGAAGATTCGTAGTTGGTGTAGATTGGATGTCTTCTGAATTCCATTTGTCTATACTAGAGGGATTTTGTTTGTTTAAATAATAGATCGGGTTTTTGTGGATATATTCTTGTTCTGTGAGGATATGATTATGCTTACGCTGGTAATACCTGGCGAGCTCGCGAAATCTCTTACCGCCGGAACTTGAACATAACTTTGTTTTTTCACGGACTGCAATATCGCATACGACACAAGTAACTCCACCGTTGGATCCTCGCTTGAAATTTTGATTATGAGATGCACAATATTCGCCCACACATCTTCGTTGGCATCGCTTTTTGGTGCCCGCGATTTTCCATCCACAATAGTTTTCAGGCATATATATTTGCTATTTTTTTAATTAGACACTATTTGTTCTACTGTTATATATGGAAGAATTTGACAGATTGTCATCGATAAGACCAGCCCGGGGGAGATTTGATCTTGATAGGTTAACCGGCGATGCGCAACGAAAAAATTTAACAACGCTGAATAGAATCATCGGACGCGCGAAACAGGAATTTCGTGATGATGGTGCAAGTCACGTATTTTCGACGTAAAAAATTATCCGTGAGAGTTTTGAAGATATCTTTGAAGAACTGTTTGGGGAAAATGTCATCGACGGCACAATGACCGATACGCGCGCGGGCAATATTATTGAATATCTTGATGATAGCAAATATGGTATGCTAATAAAATTTATAACCGGTGTCGCCGATGATGAAACCGGCGAGGATAAATGGATTATCCGTGATAAACGTGATCCTGTACTTGCCAACGGAAAAACAGTTTTGTTAAGTCGTCATAGCAGACCAGGAATGCTCGTTGGAGTTGATAGTCCATATTATGTCAGAGCGTATCCTGCATCTGCAGTTGTTTACGGATTATATCCTATAAAAAAAACCAAAAATTGATAAACTTGCCCCGATGAAAACGTCGACGGTGTTGAATTGTGTAGCCGAGCGAGTAATGGAACATTTCAGTAACGCAATGCGAGGCAACGGTTTAACACCGTCGAGAAAATCCAAGATAATAAAATGGGCTAATCGAGTCAAAGATAGCGGAGCATCAATAGCGGATGTTGCTGCGTTAGAACGTTCACTAGGATTTCCTATAAGGGTAGCATCGTTGACCGGAGAAGAATTATACAAACCAAAATACAACCGTCGTGGATCACCGATAACAATTATTGATCATAACAGTCACGCGTGGACGGAATCAGTTAGGATATTTCCGCGAGACCGTGTTGTGAGATTTTATCACGGAAACATATTCGACAACATTTATGAAGCGAGCAAAACAGATCCTGTGTCGGTATGGTTGTTTAAAAGCGATGAAGATTCCGAGTATGATCAGTTTGTGAGACCCAACGGAGAAGTATACCGAACACAAGAACTACAACAACGAATGAAAGCACTCGCGGAAAAATACTCATTCGTAGCCGATGATGAGTTATTGTCACGCTGTTTTACTGTTTCTAGTGTTGCCGCGCACATCGCCAGAGAACGAAATTCATGGAAACCAACCAGCGATAGATTCCTTGAGGATATCAAGCTGAGCTGTGTTGAATATGGTCACGGTGGATTGTGGAATATTCCGTATGATTACCGCGACATGATATCCGTAGATATGGCCGCGTGTTACCCGGGAAGCTTTCTTGGGTACGGCGCATGTAATAAATATTTTAATAGATTTGGACATCCGACCAACTTGATGACAAGAGTATCCGTTAATGGTCAGCTGCCTGATTTTGACTTGACTGGATTTGCCCAGATAACATCATTTCAATTCGCTGAGAAGTTACATCCGATTAACTATGTGTGGTTCGGCAGACATTTCGCAGAGAAAGGCTGGGCTCCGATTGTGCTGCTGCGATACATGCTTGACAGTGGCGTGCTAACATCGTTGACTGTCGGCGAAGCAATTATATGTTATCACAAACAAACCTCAGTTTGGTTGCCAACGCCAGCTACCGAAAAATTGTTTCAAGATAACCAAAAATTGCTCAAGATTAAACTCAAAAGCAATGAAATGGATGCGAAAGATCTCGGACGAAAAATAATAGGTAAATTTACTCAAGGTGCAGCATTTGATCACAAGATACATCACAGCAGATTAATCTTTGATGACGCAGAATTAAATTTTATAATAGCCGACACCGCCGCCAGAGATGTGTTTTGTCACCGTGAAGATGCATTGTTGTCGAACGGAAAAAAATAGGAACAATTGTTAGTTACCTTGATGGAGAATTATGTCAGCACACACATTTGAGATCTTCAATGCTTGGACTTGTTTCCGTAAACCTGTTAGATATGATAAATAGATTTCCTGATCCACATAACACCGGTATCGCAGTCAGAGTTTCCACGGATTCATTTTACGTCGACAAGAAACATTCAGAGTTAATAACCGATATAATTCGCGGCGGAAATGGATGGGTTTCGTGGAGAGTAAAAAATGAAAGATTACACGAGTATTGTGAATCAGCTGATGTCGAAATTAAAGATAATTGTCGTAAATTTGAGATGACTGAATCCAACAAGTTGTTACCGTCTGTGCATGATCCTATTGCGAGACACAGAACTGTTTATCTGAACGGACCAGGTGGTTGTGGTAAGACAACTCGAGTAATTGAGTTATTTGGAAATTCCGACATGATAGTGTTAACGCCCACACATAGACTCGCACGAGAAATTAGACAACGCGGAGTTAACGCTTGCACGTACCACAGTTTTTTCAAATATAGCGGCGGCGAATGGACTCCTGAACGAATGGGCACAAAGTATATTCCTGAGAAAATTATGTGGGATGAAACAGACACTGTACCGCTGGATACACTAAAAAGGTTCCTTGAATGGTAGATGACGAAAAATGCTGCGGTTATTATGTGCGGCGATCATGGTCAACCACAGCAATTTACAGGTGAATCTCCACATGATTGGCTGATAAAGTTTGTTGATTATTACGAAGAAATCGATGACGACATCAGAGCACTTGATGAGCGACTAAAGACGTTTAAAAAGCTGATTAGACTACAGAATAATAAAATTCAATGCATAGTTATGCGCAAGGTAATTCCAAGGACGTCAATGAAAGACTTCTGTGAAAAATGGAACCCAAGTGATCTCATAGTGGCAAGTAGAAAAGTAGTCAGAGACACACTTCAGCGGCGATTACTTCAACTGCATAAAGAAAAATTCCCAACGTTGCAGGTACCGTTATGTTATAGACCAACGGATACACGATTACAAAATATCGATGTTGATATTCCAGGACAATCAACGAAGCAGCAGTTAGTGTTAAATGATATTGCGTTAGTTGATGTTGATGTTGTCGATGCTGCACTTGCTATGAATAAATCTCCGTGGATGTTAGGATACGCCATGACAATTCACTCCGCGCAGGGATTAACCATCGAAGACACAAAAGTCTGGATCGTTGATGATCGCATCGAGTGGTCAAATTTAGTTTACTTAGCCGTGTCAAGAGTGCGAAGAATGTCTCAATTGGGAAGAATTGTGTTAGATACGTCAACGACATCAGTCGTCGATGAGTCAGCGACGAATCCCACGATAAGAAAAAAATTAACCGATTGCAAACATAGCGACAAAAAAATAATCGGGAGTTTGATCTTGATGTTGAATTCGTAATTACGCTACGACAACAACAACGTAATCGCTGCGTGAATTGCAATTGTGTAATGTTATGGAGATATCCGAAAAATGACCCAAGACAGTTTACGTTAGACAGAAAAAATAGCAACCTTGGCCACACACGTGAAAATATCATGTTGACCTGTCTTGAGTGTAATAGACGCAGGGGCGCCGCTGCAGCTATTTAAGTGTGGATCACTTTAGTGATCGAAATCACTTCAGTGATTTGGGTGGTAATTGTGTATCATCGGGAATCACCTGAAGTTGCTCACGGGTGAATCCGCGTTGAGGAGCAGTTGAATCTAATCTGTAGATTGCTGGTCTGCCAGTGGATCTTGTCACGGTGGATATCTTATGTGTGGTAACACTCCAAATGGGATCAGTCGCTCTTCGTTTACCAACTTCAAGTTCGCCTGGTTCGTATAAATATCTAACTGTAACATTACCCAACACTGGCTGTGTTGAAATATTATTTCGTTGTATTTGTATATATTTTTTTGTGATCGCGATGGAAGGTTTCATGTTGGTGGCTCGGGTGATCTCGTTATTTAGCGCAGTTATCACACTTGGTAATCTTGCAACCCATTCGCGCGATCTCGCATCTTGAATGAATTCTTTCGCGTATTGATATCCAAATAATCTTTCGGCGAGTGTTCGATTAAATCTCTCAACGATTGCCTGATCACGATGAATTTCAGTGTGTCCTCGTAGTATGGTAACGTTATGTTGCTTCATCAGCGATGATACTGCACCTTGAAATTCTTTGCCAGGATCAACTTGTAGCAGATGTGGCCATCGTAGACCACCTTGTGGTCCAGGGCCTCGCTGATAAATTCGTTTAAACGCATCGGCTACTTCAGACGCCGTTTTAGTTGTTAACGGTTCCGCATCTTTGTATCTACTTGCAACATCAACCACTGTTAACGCGTATTTATATGTTTTCCGACGAACAACATCATGTGGCAGAAATAGTATGTCAGCCTGATGAACTTCGTTGGGTACACTAACATCGAAATGCGCGAAGTGAATTTGTTTGGGCGGTGGTAAATAAATTTGCCATATTGCCTGTTTCGATAGCCAATTTTTGGCAACCTCTCTTGTTACCGACGCTGACTTGGCGTGTTTATTAATTGCTGCGTTACCTCTCCAGTATCCGATCGGGGAATAATAAATCGACTTCATTGGAAATGCTTGCATCGTTATTAATTACTAGCGCCTAATACTAGTTTAGATTTCATTGCGGATATTATTAACCAGTTAGCGAGTGACTCTTTAAGAGATTTATTTTTTATCGCGGATAACGCGTGAATTAATTTCACATCTGCGATATGTCTATGTTGCAAATCAGGATTTTTATAAGCTACATCATGAACATGACAAGCTGCATCAATAGCGTTTATCGGATACTCGCCGGGTTTGGGCTGGTTGTCGCTGTCAAGTCTGATGTCAAGTCTGGTTCCAGGACCGCAGTAGTTGTATCCGGGAAGATGTTTTTCCCCGGGATACTTTGCCCAGGGAGCTCCAGGGAGTTTTCCAAGTTGGGCTGCGATGTCACCTCCGCTAAACTTTTTTTTTGAAATCTAAATTTTTTGGTGCCACATCGAGCACATCTACCAGAAAGTGCTTCCCTATTATTTTTTGTCGTAGTTGTTGTTAAGTCGTTTGTTGGGGTCCGTGTCTTGCACTTCACACAATATAAATCCATAATATTATTTATTTGTATACAAATGGAAGTTACTGATTTTTCTGCGACGAAGAAAAAAGAACCAGTAAAACATAATAGTGTGTTACCAAATTCTATCCGTATGATTATCATAGGACCATCTGGGTCGGGTAAAACACAGCTGTTGTTGAATTTGATAATGAAGTGGATGAAATGGGATAAACTATATTTAATTGCCCCGTCTGCAGTTGACCAGCGATGCTACGATGTGATAAAAGATTTCAACGAGAGTGCAAAAGCAATCAGTGAGAATGATGAAAACGTAGTTGAATTCATAACTGATATCAATGACGCGCCTGGCATTGATGACATCGATGGATCAATTAACAATCTAGTTGTGTACGACGATGTGATGTTGGATAAACAAACAAACCCTGCAAGAATATTTTCCCGTGGTCGTCATAAAAACACAGATGTCATTTATGTAACTCAACGTTATGCACAAATTCCAAAAGTAATTAGAGACAGTTGTAATATCCTTGCGGTGTTCAACGGAGTTGACGTACACACGTTACGAAATATTCATCAGACTTGGTGAAGCGGAGACATGGACATAAATAAATTCAAAAATTTCTTCAGTCGTGCACAGCGAAAACCACACGGGTTTGTGACGATAGCGTTACATGATCCTCGGACACGGTATCGAGTTGGACTTGACACATTATTTTGTTAAGGGCAGCAGAGGGGGCGCTAAATCAGATGGTTTTATTATGTAATCGGTACAGCAATAACGTTTCCAAGATTAGATTATAGGATTAAACCTGTTATTTTAGTAAATAGACACCTTTATTGTCATTGTTACTAAAATAAGGGTTTGTTTTCCAAAATAAGACTTATTTTTTGTAAATGGATTGATAGAGATGATTTCAGGCGGAAAAACCTTGTGAGATTCGCCCCCTCTGCTGCTTGATTCATTATATCTATGGGTGGGGGGTGTAGGAGGGTGGTTATCGCTTTTATTGATTAAATCTTTCAAGCATAACTAAAAACGATCACGTAACTCATTCGAATAGGAGACAGGGTAGCAGTATTACATTGAATGGCTGTGGACAATTGAAATTATTACATATGTTTCTCAAAATCATTGAAAATTTCCGGCTCTTGAATGAACTAAATTAATGTTTAAGCAAGATTATAAGAAACTTTGCGCCGTTTTTTTTAAGTACTGGGCTTAATTCCACCGTAACGATAAAGTGGTATCGACACTGTGGCGATGTAAATTCTCTCCCACTGATATATTTCAATATTTAATTATGAAATGTATGATAAATTAAAAAAATATCCCTTTTCTGAGTGTACTTTCTGTACAGTTATCATTAAAATACAGTAGGACATAACTAACAACAATACCAAACCCTCGAATTCCGATATCGTATCAATTATTTGCTCAGTGTTAACGATTAATAACAAAAACAAAAAATAGAGAAAGAAAATAACTTAAACTAACAAAAAATATATATAAAAAATAATTTTAACAAACTCGACCACAACATATGGAACGAAAATATTTCGAACGAACGAACGAAAATAAATTATTTATGTTGACAGTTTTTGAAAAAAGAGAATTCTAAAGCACGACATTTAAAAAGTTTTTCTTCTATCTGATGCTCTCCAGCTGCACTTATATAAGCAAATTATTCCTGCGAATACACTGCTTAATTTTCCTTTCTTTTCGTTTCATATTTAAGATATAAAGAGTGATTACTTAATTTAATTTGTGTATTTAAAATCTGAGGGCGCACTTTCAATGTTGACGATTTCATTTAATTTTTGCTTCCATATATGTAACTCATGATTTTAAGTGTTCTTAAGTGAATTAGCCAATGGAAATACAGACTGCAGAAATCTGAAAGTGAATAAAATTGTTTGGCACATATTGATGTTCCTCAACCATACTGCTCAGTCTCCCAAACGCGAAGATACAAGACTTCATCTGATTGGCTGATAAAATGAACGATTATGGTAATAAAAACGGTCACAAGAATATGACCCTTAGGCAGTCGCTGTCAGATCTTCACATAGGATAGTGGAGATTGGCTATGAAATATATAATAATATAATATAATAAATCAGAGCATAAGAATATTATTCATTTACCCTGACAAGTCAATGGAAGCTCACAGTGAATGATGTTGATGCATCGCAGTCCCGAATTCATACACACATTTTTCATGTCCGACGGGCAGTAAAGCTCACAGATCACACGGAAGACCTTTCCCCATGTGATAATTTTGAAAATCATTGGGTAACAAACAGAATAATGCAATTTAAAATAGTTGCTATCCAGGCCATTTCGGAGATATTCTACTCGTACTCATAGTGCCCACTGCTGTAAATGGCTAGCTCTGCTTCGTAGATATTCGTGTGTGTGTGTGTGTGATTTGGATTTTTAACGTAGCGCGTATGTATACACTTTCCTCATAAATAACTACGTGTAGATTGTGAAGACTGTTTGTAATATCTAGTTACATCCGAGGTGTACTTCTTGCATGCGCTAAAAATGGTAGAGGGTATTCCAAATGAATGAAGCGTGTTTATTTCGCATAGTTAGCCAAGTTCCTTTTGCTTCGATCTTCGTTGGAGGGAAGTAAATGCAGCGAAGGAGAAGATTTACTAGTCTGGTCCCCTGCTTAGTATGCGCCCTGCGTTGCACTCCGCTATACTAAGTCAGGCGAACGCCGACGCCATATTGTCACGTGATCAAAACAAGTGGCCTCACATGGAGAGATCTAATTAATCTAACCGTGGCACATTTATTCCTTTAATATTCTTAATGACACAATATTAACTTTACTAATACTTTTGATTTCAAGTATAGCAGTCGTTATCTTGTGTTCAAGCTTAACCACCAATTCGTCATATAATTATTTATACGAATATTTTTACTAATAGCCGAAGATAAAGGAAAAGGGTACACACAACGATATTTTGGATAATATTGCACATTTTATTAAAAGACGAGCCAACAGCATATATCGTACAAATATAAACATTGTTTTGAAACCAATGAACGTAAATGTCTCTTTTTATGGCCCTTGTGCTAAAAATAGACCATAACATCACTGTGCCCGGCTCCCGCCATATTGTTTTCGGACAAAGCACCGAGAGACGCTTAGCAACATGTAGTAATTCACGACATATAGACAAAAATAACGCTGTTTTTATTTGCACTTCCCTCAGTATGTAATGTTTTGATATATTCTACTATAATATACATGAGTGTGTACAATAATAATTTTGTGCATTTTATTTCTTTGTCATCTTTGGTATTGTTTTCAATCTACGCTTAGTAAAACTCTTGTATGTGCACATTAAAGGAATATATATATATATATATATATATATATATATATATATATATATATATATTCAAGTACAGCAGTTTTTGAATTGCTGTTTCCATTAACACATGCATAAAATTATATCTCCCGACAAAATGTAATTGTATATATCTTTTAATTAAGAAAATGTATTATTCACGTTGTATAAATATAATAAACCAGTGCTGCTCTTTTCAACACCGTAACTCTAATGAACATAATGCATTCTTTTATATTATAAACTGTCATTCAAAATTACGATTTGTTTTCAAAACAGACATTGAGATAACCATAAATTTTCTCTCCTCTTTTCTTAACTTTCAGAATCAGAAAAGGTAAACAAAATCACTAATGCATAATAGCAAAAACAAACAAACAAACAAAACAACCAAAAGCAAACAGTGATATATTGTTTTTAAATATATGGAAAATATCTGCAACATTTCTGGATAATACATACATAATATCACATCAACTAAGCAGAGTGTAATTTTATGCGCTAAACAAAATATAAGAAATATTCACTTTCCTACATACACCCTTCACTATTTAAAACATGAATCACATATAAGAATACTTCAACGACATTATTTAATGGGAGGGGAAGGGGATGGCAGTTCCATTGCAATTTTCACCTCAAAATATTCAGCTTATATCTATCGGTGATGAAATACAAGCACTTTGTTTATTATACTGTTTTGAAAGATTCGTCAAAATTGATTATGTTTTATACAGTCTGCAGGCTTAAGCGCCACTGTAGCTAAATATTTGAATGAACATCCATATTCAGATTAACAAAATTTAATGCCTGTTACCTGGTTTTCAGTAAGAACAATAATAAGAACAATAACAGTAACACTGATAAGAACAATGAACGCCATTACGCGACTGCTCCGGTGGCCTAGTGGTTAGAGCGTCCGCCTCGGATGCGGGAGGTCGTGGGTTCGATCCCCGGCCGAGTCATACCAAAGACTTACAAAAACGGTACTAACAGCTGCCTCGCTTGGCGCTCAGCATTAAGAGGTTAGTGTTAGGACTGGTCGGCCCGGTGTCAATATAATGTGACTGGGTGGGACATCATGCTACATGTCTGCGGCATGATGCTCCAGTGCTAGACATCACTATAGACTGCCACGTTGCAGACATCGTAGCGATATGACTGAAAAATTGTTAAAGCTACGTTAAAAATCCAAATCACAACGCCATTACGCCGGTTCGCCTTGTCCGAATGGCTATTTTTAGAAACTGATATCACTGCGTGTGACGTTTCACAGAGGTAAAAAGTACAAGCGCCAAAAAGACGGCTCTTGTCCCACTTCTTGGCCCTTCGACACGTGATAAGGTAAGTCTTGTATACCACTGGTGGTAAAACGACAATCTTGTCGGACGGAAAAGGTACGATAACGTCTTATTTTCTTTAAATTCTTGGTAAATGACACTTGTTAACTAACATTTATTCTGTTCTTGTTTTCAGCTAATCGACTCATACTAATAACTACCTATATTCTCTGTTATTATTGGGATTCATTATATATATATATGGGTGGGGAGTAGGAGGGTGGTTATCGCTCTTATTGATTAAATCTTTCAAGTTATAAATAAACGATCACGTGACTCATTCGAATAGGATACAGGGTAGCAGTATTACATTGAATGACTGTGGACAATTGAAATTATTGCATATGTTTCTCAAAATCATTGAAAATTTCCGACTCTTGAATGAACTAAATTAATGTTTAAGCAAGATTATAAGAAACTTTGCGCCGTTTTTTTTAAGTACTGGGCTTAATTCTACTCTTGACAGTTTCCTGTTCTTTAGCCGTCCAATGCGAAGCGTTGTGACTTTGCCTCTAGCTGTGGTTCTTGACCCCATCGGTCACAAACCAAAACTGGGTAGCCATGCTGTTCTATGTGGGTCGCCGATATAAACTGTAATAATTTTAAAGTTCCTATCTTGTAGTTCTTTTGTAGCATTTGATGGGTCGCAAGTCTAACACCACAAACCTAATCTGCGTCAACACCCTAAAAGGTTAACAATTGCTGGTCCAAATGAATCACACAAGCCTCACATCCCCAAAAGATTCAAGAACAACATATGCTTCGTTGATTATTTCTTTAGCTGTCATATCAAATATGACGTTCTTTCTTTTTCTTTTTGTTTGTTTTTCTTTTTTTTTGTCTGTCACAATGCACAAGTTATTAGAATTATTAGAATTAAGACATGTTCTTGTTTCTGTCTCTCCACCCCTGTCATTCTCTTTCACTATGTCAGTCTTTCTGCTTGACTTTTGACTTTATTCCCTCTTGTTGCTAGTCATAGGAAAGGAAAAGATTGGGTTAACTTCCTAGGAAAATGCATAAGGATGTGTGCCGCCTGCTTGCAGTAATGTGGTATTTATCACGCCAAGTGATACATGAAAATATAACTTTTTTCCTCCAATATACTGCGCTTTCACAGAGCATGAATACGTCCATAATAGATCGCATCAGTTTTGTCAGACTGAATTAATAATTTACGTAATTAAATTAAAGGGACAAGATTAGAAAATTATACATTTAAATCTGCATGGATATATTTACCTTATCTACAAGGTAATGCATTGTAATGAAGGTATCTGACTAGAAAATCAATAAATATATGAATCTAACGCTATGGTATATTAATAGGAATCTAAGGGAGGTGGGTCTGTGTGACACATCTGTATCTAACCTGGATGTATGAATCTAAAACTATGGTATATAGATAGGAATCTTTTGAGGGGCTGGTTGACACATCTGTATCAAAAATAGATACGTGAATATAAAGCAGAGGCGTAGCTGGGGTAGGGGGCAGGGGGGTACATATGTCCCCGGGCGCCAAGGTACAGGGGCGCCAAAATGAGGCTTACAGCGTTACATTATAATAAGTAAACAAGGGTAATATTCAAAAATGTGATTAAACGGGGAGGGGGCTGGGGCGCAAATTTTATAGTTCGTCCCCGGGCGCAAAACATAGCTACGCCTCTGAATTATAAAGGTATGGTATATTAATAGGATTCTTTTGAGGGCGATTGGGGCTGGGTGACACATTGTATCCAGAATTGATATACGAATCTAAGTCCATGATAGATATTAATGGTGATGCTCCACAGTTTCATATTTTGCATAGGGTTAGAGTTTTAAAGAAAAAGAATTTTACATGTTTTCCTCACTGGTTGTACTGACTATTTTTTTAAAAAAAGACGTTTATACCTTATATTTTGTTAACGAATTTTTTATTCCTTCTATTTTGGTTTATGATTGATGGGTGTAATTTGGGTTATAGAGTATACATATTGGCATTACTTCAGATATTCACCTATTTTAAATATTAAAAAAAAACCTGCTAACTCTTCTTTGTCATGTTCACTTCCTGGATATCGAAAGTAAGTTGTAAAAAAACAGCCCATAACTTATTTTTTTACTTTATAAAAATTTGCTAATTCCTTCGTTTCCACTTTAAGAAGCTGGTCTTGTCTGGTGATGCTAAATTCGTTTTCCCCTACTGTAAACTAATTCAGGCTGATTTTTTTAGCACATATGAACAGTCATTTTGGTTAACTGTGTGATTAGATCAAGTATAATTTCCACAAGTAACGTATCCAATGAAATTTCACACAGTTCATAAAAGTAGCATAGAGGTATGCAACATCGTCTCAACTGTGCATGATGCAAATGCAAACAACTTCACCTTACACCTGTCACTCTCTCCGAGATATCGTAATACCTGCAGAGCGCACCCAATGGAATCTATCGAGGGGGAGGAGCTGCGTGACATATCTATAGCCAAAATACCATAATATTACCTATCCACAACCCAACACCCTGGCGTTATTCATCGATGCGTAATTTGTGGCAATCAGTTATCACATTTCTGCCATTTGTTAAATTTTAGTCGAAGATGAGTTATTACAGTTGAACAGTTGTGCATAGCACGCTGTGTGGTCAAATTTTCAAGAAAAATGTGAAATGGTTCCAATCGGCAACAGTATAACTGCACATTCAAGACATCTCATGCACCTGATATTTTCCTTTTAGATTATAAGCCATGACAACAAAAGAAAATGAATCCTCCTCTAAAAGTGAAGAACAACCCTCATTTCCCAAAGAATTCAATGGTTTACCGGTAGAAATTGATTATGACGGAGCGGGGCGACCTTTCCCCTCAGTAATTGTGGACGAGCAGAAGTTTTCTTTGGGTATTATCAAAAGCATGATCCCTGGTGGAAATATTGTAGAACATGTCCAGACCATTCGTAACATCATTGCTCGAGACGATGATGTGCTTATTTGTACCTATCCAAAGTCCGGTAATCGTAGTTTTATATATATCTGATATGTTTCACGAAATTCTCTCTCTCTCTCTCTCTCTACAATTTTGTGATTTGTTGCAGTTAAAATTAACATATTTGCGGAGAGCTAGCATACAGTTATTAAAAGCTTTACTGTAACACACATTATTTTATGGTTTGCATTAATACTGATCGAAAGACTTACTACAGATGGTAGGGTGAAGCTATATCGATAATAATGTTGCAGGAATGAATTCAAAGTCACCATACTTGTTTCATGCAACAGTACATTTTATAGTACAGAATAATCTAAGAAAGGTATATGTAATGTTAATTATTTATCATATTATGTACTTATTTTGTTTCAAGGAACGCACTGGATATGGGAAATTGTTTCCATGTTGCGGAAAGGCAAAGCTGAGTACGACACTAAAATCAAAGAAACTGCCATGTTGGAATTTCTTTCCAAAGACCAAATCGAGGCGCTAGAGTCACCTAGGATTCTCAACACCCACTTCCCACTGCGCATGCTCCCAAATGACCTGCTTGAGAAAAAGCGAAAGATAATCCACGTTCTGAGGAATCCTAAGGATGCAGCGGTGTCCATGTACCATCACTTTAAGTCCATGAGGACTGGAGTAGGCAGTCCTTATTCAGGGACTTTCTCAGAATATTTGTCGCTCTTTTTTTCTCTTGGTAGGTGAAGCATATACTGACGCTAGTGTAAATCACGACAATTTCACTAGGATACAATATATAGAGGAAACAAAATTTGCATTAGTGTTATATACAGTAAAGACGAAAAAACAAAATTATATATATATATATATATATATATATATATATATATATATATATATATATATATATATATATATATATATATATGTATATATATATATATATATATTTCGTATTTTGTAGCAATAAGTGAGTGATCTTACATTTTTTTATATCTAATAATTCCTTTATGGCCCGCCGAACATCATTGTATACAAATTTTATTTAATTGTTTCAACAATTGTTAAATTTATAGAATTGGTGTTAACAATACAATAAGTCTACTTCGAAGTTTGAAGTCCTCCACTTGGGACTCTTAATTCTCAAAGTCCACGTTTACAACACATTCTCTATATTTTGTTCTCGTTTGAGGGAGATTGGCTGATTGTGATTCCACAAGCATACCTGTGTTGTGTAATATTTTGCAATAACAAACGACAGTCAGCAGCTCGATGTCCTGGCAATGGATGCAGGTTAAGAGATAAACAGATGCTACCTAATTGTTGATTGGCTTGGAATAGTTGTTATATATATATATATATATATATATATATATATATATATATATATATATTCTGTTTTTAAGTTATTAGGGTCTGGATAGATTTGTAGCATTCACTGGGCTATTAGACGTCAATCGATGGCCTGGCTGATAAATTTACATCCTAAAGAAAGACACGTGATGCTCACTTCCGAGATAAATGCTTACCTTTCAGATCATAAAGGCTACAAAGTTAGCTAGTTTTACAAATACGTCGTGTTTTTCTTTACAGAGGGGATAGCAAAGGGTGGCTGGAATAAATATGTTAGAGAGTTTGAAAAGTTTGCGAAGGACAACCCTGATTACCCCATTTTGACCCTCTGCTTTGAAGATATCAAACAGGTATTTCACTTCTATAAGCGCTGACGTATGTATGTATGTATGTATGTATGTATGTATGTATGTATGCGTGTGTGTGTGTGTGTGTGTGTGTGTAATATTATGCAATTTTTTAGAAGATGATCGTTTGTGCAATACAGAATGCTTGATTTTCTTTCCCTTTAGCAGAATTTCGAACAGTTTCCGATATCAGTCGTTTGATTGACCGGAATGTCATTAAGAAATAAAAGCACAAATATACAAGCCAAGGTGTGTAAAATGACCAAGCAAAGCGGTTTCATTTAAAAATATTAAAAAGATATGAATACATGATTTCCAAACAGCGAGTCGAAATAAAATGACGTAAACTCCCACCTCAAACGTAGACTGGTCTTACATATCATGCTTTACTAAAGCAGGTGCTACACCTTTAATTCGGAGACCAGATTTCCTCATCTAGTGGCGACATGAACAAATATTTCTGAACATTACTGTTTGGCAAGAAGACCGAAATTATTTTAGTTTATCATGGAAATATTTTTAGTGAGGTGAAGCGAAATCGCTTCATGAAAGAAAAAGAAAACGTGTTCAACTGATGTAACAGAATGTTCCTTTGAGTACGCTCATGCAACAAATCTCCTTGAGTTCGTGCGCTCTAAGTTATTACATTGTAAAACTCTTCGATCTTCCTCGGCCTTTTCCGTCGCACAAAAATACTAAGTTATAAATAATGTTGAATTGTACTGCCCACGGGCTGGTACTATCATTATTGGTGTTATATAGATTACTGTTGTAAAGTTAGTGAATTAAAATTACAATTACTACACAAAAGTAGTATATTAAAATTACAATTCAT
This sequence comes from Sinohyriopsis cumingii, assembly GCA_028554795.2. Lineage (NCBI taxonomy): Eukaryota > Metazoa > Mollusca > Bivalvia > Unionida > Unionidae > Sinohyriopsis > Sinohyriopsis cumingii. Next base: position 46,310,585 of record CM068836.1, on the reverse strand, counting down.
CAGTCACAAAGAAGTAATCAATTACAATTATGTAATTATGTTATTATCCAGGTAATTAGAGTACAGTTACATTACTTCCGTTGATTCTGTCACAACTCGTAGTTCTTTTTGGTTAATTCACGTTTTGCACAGAACAATGTTCTTCACACTAAGAGTTCAACATATCGCATTGAATTTAATAGTGTTGAACGAATTTCACAAAATCTTTAAACAAATCCTTTTGTCCTATTTTTTAAATCTCCGTTACTTTTATCCTGCTATTTTGTCGTAAGTTGCTAATTGTAACTATGACACATAGTACTTGTAATTTAAAAATAATTATAACTTTGCATTACTTGTCAAGAATTTGTAATTAATTGCATTTGCTGATTATTATTTTTGCAGGAATTTATTACAATTAAAATTTTATATTTGAAGTAATCAGTTACTTAACTGATTACTTTCCAACTCATTAATGTAAAACGATGGTTACTAGGTCATAATAACTTCTTGACCTCAAAGATATTCTGTGATGTGCTATCACTAATACCAAAGTAAGTATTCGTTTTGACGCTATGGAGACTTCATGATTTCTTCAATTTGTTGTTTCGAAGTTCCTTGAATTACATTTTATTTAGTGCAGGTATTTAATTTTAGGTGAAACGTCATGAAATGTTACTTTTCAAGACCTATCTTTCGTCTTACCAATTTTGGGAAACATCATTTATAATACCTCCCGGTCACTTTCGGAGAGTCGAAGTTTTTCAGAACTCTCGAAGAGACGAATGAAATTCCGAATGTGCATTGTAAGCACACGGTACCACACCGTGAAAGCCAACTGTATGTTTTTCTCTGCTATTGGTTAACTTCTATATATTGAGTTAAATTTGAGTCAGACATGCAAATGCAGAAGTGTAATGTCATATTTGAAAACAAAACAACACATTATACCCGCCAAAACTCAACTAATTCTCAACTGCTTGTTCACAATATGAGCTTAAGTAATGTTGAGAGGAATGTGAAAGAGCAGAAACATTTTTTGTGTACAATCCGTCAACACACACACACACACACACAAATATATGGGGGGGGGGCAAGTTACCCCTTCTTGCTTTCTCTTTCCCTTTCTGATAAGCTGTATACATACAGAGAATTGACTGCTTCAAAAGTTTATTCTCAAAGCATATTTAAGCTGGGTTTTTTTTTCATTCATTAGTCTATGTTATGGAGACAAATTTTCCTCTTACACTTAAACTGACCCATTTGCTTGTGTTGTGAACTTTTGGTATGGACTCCTTTGAAGCAGGTATCGAACCCATGAACAGCGGCACCAATCGATTAGCTCTTGTGTACTAGACCCTAATCCTGATTGTAACGCGTTTCCCCTACTCCAGCCCATTAAAAGGACAGAACAAGGTGGAAACTAATAATTAGAAGTACACGAGAACTCATTCACTTTACATGCGGAAATTCTTTCCATTTTATTTAGGACTTGAACTGTGACTTTCTCCCTTTTTCATACCCTCCTTTGTTAATTGGTGCCGCAGCACAACACAAGTATACATATTTTGGTGATTATAAGAAAATGCCATGAAACGTGTGAGGCAGAAGTTAGAGTAAGAAGTGACACGAGTCTTTAATACTTTTATCACTTTCAAGTTTGAGCTTGAGTCTCTGCTTCTTAATAATAATAATAATAATAATAATAATAATAATAATAATAACAATAATAATAATAATAGTAATGCGAAAAATAATGTCCTTTGTGGTTCGTGATCATCAGTCTTACAATCCAACTCAAACAGCAGAATTACATTATCAGGGACATTTCCTTGTAAGTGATGATAGTTGAAATCTACAAAATTAGAAGAAAATAAGTTTGTACGCATCTGTGACTCATGCATGCGATAAGAACCTTTTATAAAAATACGTTTCAGGACCCAAAAAGGGAGATTACAAAAGTGGCCAAGTTTCTCGAAGTTCCCTATACAGAGGAGCTGATAACAGCTGTAGCGGAAAGATGCGACTTTGAAAATCTCAAAAAGGCAAACCAAGAAATTAAGGATGACTATATCACTAGAAAGATTGCACACGATGGAAAACAATTTATGTACAGAAAAGGTAATTCACTGTAAATACAACTGTGCACAGTAAAGATAATTAACGTGGAACATTTCAAGTAAAGAATAAGGAGCCAAAGATAAATAATTTACGTAACAAATGGAAACAATACATGTGCTGAAAAGGGTCAGTACTTACTAGCATCTAAGTGGAGTCCAACTGCAAACAACATAGATCCTGATCTGCCGATTCTTTATGCGCCAGTAGGTCAGGGTCTGTATTGTATCTTCGACTAGGTCCTCATAACGAATAGCATAGACCCAGATCTGCGGGTGCATTATGCGATGGCTGATCTGGGTATGTGCATTTTGCAGTTTTGCTTGACAAATAAGCGAGTAAATAAGGTAAATAAGAGCGACAACTTCGCACCAGAAAAGGCAAACAAAAATTAAGCTGGAGGCAGCGATAACAATTTATAATGAAAACCCTTAAGTCAGTAAACTAAGGTAGTAGTAGTAGTAATAGTGGTAGTAGTAGTAGTAGCAGCATTAGTAGTAGTTGTAATAGTAGCAATCGAAGAAGAAAACAAATTAAAGCTTAATTTAATTTCTGAGCTATTCAAGCGTATAGATAGATTGAGCGATAGGTTGATAGAAAGATGGATGGATGGCTGGAAGAATGGAGAGTTAGACAGAGAGAAAGGTTGATATATGGATGGACGGACGGGCAAATGAGAGAGAGATAGAGATATAGGTTGGTAGAGTATTTTGCGACTGTATATTATCACAACTTTCTCCCAGTTGCATAGATTCAGAGATGAATGGATGAATGGACGAACGGAGAGACAGAGATAGGTTGGTAATATGCAGTCGCACAATACTGTTCGTGTGTTTTTTGTTTCAGGGACAGTGGGTGACTGGAAAAACTGGTTTACTGTCGCTCAGAATGAATTGTTTGACGAGACCTTTGAACGCTGGATGTCTGGCAGTGAACTTAAATTCAAGTTTTCCTTGTAAACGTCTAACACATACCCAGTCAGTATCAAACACAGGAAATAATTCTAGCACATACCAGGGACGTCATTTCAACTTTTTTCGGGGGGGGGGGGCAAATGCCGTCCCTGGCACATATCCAATCAGTATCAAACAAAGGAAATAAACCAAGTCTTTCCTTAGAAAATCAGAGCTGCAGGATCCGCTCGATAGCTAAAAATAAAATCTGTTCTGTCAAAGTGCTGCTACAATATGGAGTTCTCTTTAAAACAAAAAAGCAAAAAAAAAGAACAAAAAGAGACAAATAAAGGAGTGGTTGCAAGATAACCTTTATTCTGTTTTCTTTTACGAATTTGAGATCATACATGTTTCACTTGTGATAATAATTCTGCCGTTTGTGTGACTTCGGCTATAATATAAAGGTGGGTCTTGTCTTTTGTTTTAGATCAAATTATAACCAAGCCCTTGTTTTCTAGGGTCCGGCATAAGGCATGGAACACATATTTTCATTTTTAAATAAATGAGTTTTTTTTCGGAAATATTATCAGTTAATGTCAAAGTCAAAAAAGAGAATTCATAAAAGAAATAATATTTGTCAATAATTACCGAATATAGACGTCATGTTGGTCGTTAATCAGTGATGTTTGGGTCTTCTTATATGTAATGAAACACAACAGCCTTTGAACGTAAATTTACCCAAACTCCACTGAGCAACTGACGTGCACGTGGGTGGAACATTAGTAGTGTATATGAACGTATGTAATATGGCAATTCATACCGCTAAACAATGTACCACTGTTTGTAGTTTATGCGTGTGTTTCACATATCAAGTCGATGGGACTTAAGAGTTAGTGAAGGATTATCATTTTCCAGACGAGTAGATTGATCGATTGGTATAAAATGCAGAATAATACGCGAAAGAGTATTTATAATAGTGGCAACGGGAGTAAAGTGCATTTTCCAGAGACTGGGTAGGAAAATGAATTTCGCCAGACTAGACAGTACCAGTTTCTGAAAGTGCAACGAATGAATTACCAAAGATATCAAATGTAAAACAAAAGTTATCGGCTTTTATTGTACAATTACCTATGAAGTCGAGGAAGTGAAAATGACCAAGCGGAGCTCGCAGTCTTTTTTTCAAAGATGTACATTTGAAGTAAGGCCAAGCTGTATAATCTATAACCACAAATACAGCCATCAATCTTACACCAAACTAAACGGAACTGAAAGTTCTTTTGACAATACTTATCATTTTTAAATAGCCAGTATAACCAGTAAAACATGGAAAATTCGTTTTCTTTAAAAATTCATGCAAAATACGAAACTGTAGAGAGCTACCATAATGCTTTTTGAACCATTTTCTGTCTCTTGATTTTCGTCCTAGACTATGCTCGGATCAAGGATCGCTTGCGATTAGTTTTGCCGTGTATAACACACGCCATACGTTGACAAATCTGGGTCTACGTTATTCAATCGAATAAGGTAGTCTTTTTGATCTGCAGGAGCATAATGAATCTACTCCGTTCGCAAGTGTGTGCCTGTTATGAACAAATAATAAGGTAGCGACGGGAATATGATTCCTTCACTAGGACAGAAAGATAGTCCAGAGTTATTCCCCTTTACACACTTATTGAAACAAACAAGCATAAAATTAACATGTTTTAGATTATGCAACATCTTTCGTAGTAGCAATAAGACATCCCTGTGTGTCTGCTTTTGATACAAATGCATTGAAAGATAAAATTCTTTACAAGTTGAATAAATGATGGATCTGGCTGTAACGTTTTATCAAAACACAGTACAGAACATCTAGCAACTAATACAAGTTTATATATTTCCCAGAATCCCCCAACTAAGTGTGTAATAAATATGAGCATCATTGGAAACATACGTAAATGTACTCACATATCTATGCAGTTACAGTGTGTGTGTGTGTGTGTGTGTGTGTGTGTGTGCTGATGTACTATAAAATTTCAACCGGTATGAAAACCAAATGTTTCTTTGTTGTGACTCTTGGAACTTTGTTTACACTATGGCTCTGATAAATTATTTGCCTTTGGATTGGCTTCACCACATAACTGTAGGCAAAGCAAACTATTACTGACCGACGCTGTTAATTTAGTAGTACAGGGAAGTTTACACTTTACAAGAAAGAAAATGGTACTCTTAATGTGGCTTCGATGTGTGGCTTCCGTGTTTGCATTTTATTCCTGCTTGCTGACAGGGCTACTTTATACAACAGCCACATCAGTTTTTACCTGTGCTACATGAAGTTCTTTGATCGAGGTTCATGCGTGAACAGTTCTTTGATAGATCTGGATTGACTCACCTTAAAAAAAAAACATATAGAAGAAATCTACGTTTTTTAATACTAGTAGATATAAGGAAATATGTCACTGATGAAGTGGAAACACTTATATCACAAGTCACTTTTGTTATATATTTCGATTTGCACGAATTTGTTTCTCCCTCTGTGTTACTCCGAATAACGACTGCATTACTAACTACATCGATGATAAGAAGTACTGAAATTTTAACTTATTTTAGGCCTGCGGTATTTTATTAATTTACATTGAACATATATAGCTTCAAGTTTTTATTGTGTCAAATTAAAGTTTTTATGTGAAAATGGAGAGATTTTATTTTCGTTAACACATTCTTGCGCGGTTACGCAAACTATTCCTGCGAAAACACTGCTTAATTTTCCTTTCTTTTCGTTTCATATTTAAGATATAAAGAGTGATTACCTTATTTGATTTGTGTATTTAAAGTCTGAGGGTGCACTTTCCAGGTTGACTATTTCATTTACTTTTTGCTTTTTACTGTTTCCATACATGTAACTCGTGACTTGAAGTGTTCTTAAGTGAATTAGCCAATGGAAATACAGATTGCAGATATCTGAAAGTGAATAAAATTGTTTGGAACATATTGATGTTTTTCAACCATACTGCTCAGTCTCCCAAACGCGAAGATATATGACTTCATCTGATTGGCTGATAAAATGATCGCTTATGGTAATAACATCGGTCACAAGAATATGACCCTTAGGCGGTCGCTGTCAGATCTTCACATAGGATAGTGGATATTGGCTAGGAAATATATAACAATATAATATAATAATCAAAGCATAACAATATCATTCATTTATCCTGACAAATCAATGGAAACTCACAGTGAACGATGTTTAAGCTCACAGTGCACATGGAAGACCTTTCCCTATGTGATAATTTTGAAAATCACTGTGTAACACACATAATGATGTAATTCAAAATAGTTGCTATCCAGGCCATTTCGGAGATAGTCTACTCGCCTTGTACTCATAGTGTCCACTGCTGTAAATGGCTATCTCTGCTTCGTAGCTATGACTCGACCGGGGAACCCACGACCTCCCGCATCCGAGGCGGACGCTCTAACCACTAGGCCACTGGAGCGGTTTTACCTATTTGTATTGGGGCCCCGAGTGGCCGAGTGGTCTAAAGCGCTCTCCGTTACGGATCACTGCCATCTCACCTCTGTCTGCGTAGGTTCGAGTCTCGGATTCGGCCAATGTGGATATGTGAGAAAACTTGCCAGTAGCTTCTCGAGGGTCGGTGGTTCTTTCCGGGGTTTTCCCGGGTTCTTCCTCCACCATTAATACTGGCCGCCATGTATAGCCTATCGTGTGCTGAAAAATGGAGTTAAACCCTACAACAACAACAACAACAACAACAACCTATTCGTATTACACTGTCTAGATACTAAGTAACTATGAGAAGTGTACATGCTTCATGTCCATTTCAAGAATACAATCGCGAAACACCACACACACACACACACACACACACACACACACACACACATATATATATATATATATATATATATATATATATATATATATATATATATATATATATATATATATATATATATATATATATATATATATATATATATATCTGTACTTATGAAAACAATAGCTCAGAAAGTCACACGATAGCCCTTAGTTCAGAAATTGAACTGAGGCCAAATGCTCAGATACTTAATACATTCTCTATTTAGTGTTACTTAAATACAACTATGACCATAAAGTTTTTATCTCTACGATTCGCTGTAACAGTAATGTTTGTATAAATAGCATGAAGATAAGTAACTTGTGCAGTAATTGATATATTTTATGCAAATATTACTGTACCTCAATACTGACATGTCGGAATTATAACACTTTATATGGAGTTGTAAAGAAGATAATCATGTGGAAAGAAACTTCAAGTTCCTTTCCAGAACGCGGCTGACAAATTGTCGGCGTTAAAAATAAATTATTATAAGTGGAGACATGCCTGCGAAAGAATGGAAAAAAAGTTGAAATATCATTGAATGGGTAATTGTAAACTTGTAAAACTTAACACAGGTGAACGTCTTGCGCCCTCTTCCGAACCCAAATATGGGTGCACGTTTTATAGCAGCTGGGGTTCACTTAAGTGCGTATGAGTGTGTGTGTGTGTGAGTGTGTGCTTGATTAGAAATGAACACAATCAAAATTCAGCCTGTACAGCCCAGTGAATATCTCAAATTTCGTTTCGCACCTACTATCAAGAACCCTAATATCTACTACCCACATAAACGTGCGCGAACGCATACAAACATACACTATACTATCCACACCGAAGGGAAGGGTAAAAAACACAATATCTACTATCAAATATACCCCAATATTTACTATCCAAACCCCAATATCTACTATGCACACAAACGTACGAACACGCATACAAACACACATTACTATCCACACAATCGTATGCGAGCGCATACAGACACGCACACGTACACGCAACACACAGAGGGAAGAAGAAAAAACAAATCTAAAATATACTATCCACACAGAGGGAAGAGGAAAACAATACACATTCTAAAATCCACACAAAACCAAATATACTATCCACACAACGTACGCAATATCTACTATTCACACAAATGTACGCGAAAGCATACAAACACACACTCTATCCACACAAACACACACTCTACTGTCCACACTAACACGCACTCTACTATCCACACAAGCTCAAATATAATATTCACACAACGTACTCGCACGCATACAAACACACACTCTACTATAAACAAAAACGTACGCGAACGCAAACACAATATCTACTATCCGCACAACATAGGCGATCGCATACAAACATGCACTCTATTATCCACACAAACACACACTCTACTACCCACACAAACGTACGTGAATGCATACAAATAAAATATCTACTATCCACAAAGACGTACACGAACGCATACAAACACACTATTATCCACACAAACACACACTCTACTATCTACACGAACACACTCTACTATCCACACAAGCTCAAATATACTATTCACACAACGTACGCGCACGCTTGAAAACACACACTCTATTATCCACACAAACGTACTCGAACGCATACAAACACACACTCTACTATCCACACAAACGTATCCGAACGCATACAAACAAAATCTCTACTATCCACACAAACGTACACGAATGCATACAAACACACACTCTAATATCCACACAAACCCAAATATAATATTCACACAACGTACGCGCTCGCATACAAACACACACTCTACTATCCACAAAAACACATACTCTGCTATCCACACAAACGCACGCGAACGCATACAAATACAATATCTAACATCCACACAAACATACGCGAACACACACTCTACTATCCACACAAGCACACTCTCCACTATCCACACAAAGACACACTCTACTATCCACACAAACCCAAATGTACTATTCACACAACGTACGTGCACGCATGCAAACAGACACTCTACTATCCACATAAACACACACTCTACTATCCACACAAACGTATGTGCGCACACACACACACACACACACACACACACACACACACAATATACAGAGGGAAGAAAAAAACCAAATATACTATCCACACAGAAGGAAGAAGAAAAATTATATTAGGCAAGAAAGCAAATCTTTTCGAGGCATATGAGTGACCCTAAACAAGCGTTAGAAAATTCAGTCACAGTAAGGAGTCTGTCTTCCAATCCGAAGAGAGCTGCCTGTGAAGTCACATTCCCTATTTATATTTGCTAGCGTCTGTGCGCAGTTAATCAATGCGACAAAGTTTTCCAACAACACGGAAACTAAGAAGACGATGAATTAGGGTGCACCGGCTCTGGACACGAGAAGCGATGGTATATCAGCTGCTACCGAAGTCAACACAGTCCTACGTCCAGAAGAGACAGATTTGTATTGGGATTTAGTGGATTTTCTCTCTTCGTCGCAAGAATTTGTTCCGCTACAGCACCTTCGCCACCTTCTCCTTACCACACATCGAGGATTTTAAACAGTTACAGAAAGAAGAACTGGAGAAATTTTTACAACAGCAGAAAGAAGCAGAACAAGCTGTTCTACTTCAACAGCAACAGCAACGAGAAGAAGAGGCAAAAAGAAGATAACGACAGGAAGACGAAGCAGCACCAGCAGAAAAGAAACAAGGTCTAGGAGAGAAGGAGGACAGTGAAAGTCAATCGGTGACGGTAATCTTAGACCTTTTGGCAGATTTAATGAGCCTGAAACAAATGTATCAGACTTTTTTAATACGACCGAGGAGAAATATCCCTTCCCGAGCCAAACAACCAAACCATGTTACTACACCTGAGATACAAGCCCTAGTGATTTCTACCAAATCATTGACAGGAGCAAGGCTAAAAATAGACCTTGGCCGTGGCAAAGGCTTTCGACAGTTAAAGCTGATTACTTTCAGTTCCTGATTTTGTTTTTTAGAAAATAAAAAACAAGCACCCAAATGAGCCTTTTCAGGGCCACCCACTTCTCTCGAAAAGGGATAGTATATATTTTGACAACATCAATCAAAATTAAAAATCTCTTTTTTTACCCCATGATGTACGTGTGTGTGAGAACAAGTGTTTGAGTTTAGGTTCTTATTATGATTATAAAAATCAAAACCAAGAGACACTGATCGTCTGACTGGTCTATTCTGTTACAAATTTTTAAAAAGTTCATAAACTTCTTTGTCTTTTGTTCACTCTATCTGTGTCTTGAATTTCTTCACTTTCACGTTTTTCCTCATCTTCTTCCTCACTTTCTACTCGTCTTTTCTTCTCATTCTTCTCTTTCTGAAAGTGACTCGGTTAATGTTTTGGAAGAGTGCCTCTTCTTTTTTTCCTGTTCGGAACCCCTCTATTCCTTTTGCTTCTGTTGTTTCTTAGGGTAGACTGAAGACCAATGTTCTTTCTCTTGACAATGATAACAAGTATCTTGACTTTTGTCTCTTCCGCACCTGTCTTGCTTTTTTGACGGTCTGGACATTACGTAGCACAATGCCTTTTTTCTTACTAATATAGCAAGTATCTTGACTTTTATCTCGAAAGGAGGGTGAGTATTCCGTCGGCTTCTCTGAAGAAAACTTTCGTATGACACCTCGCAAAGCTTTGATCAGAAGTTCGATCTGTGTGGGCTCTTCCATCGTTCTGGTCGGTATGAGAGTGAAATGAATGCAGGGAGGGAAGACACAAGTCTGGCATGGATATAAGGACCCATATCGTTTCAAATGTAGTCATTTGCCGTTTTGCAGTCTAGATGAAACGATCACATAATTCCGTAGAGAAAGACGAAGAAAGTAACAGGCAGACACGGGATTTATCGCCTCGTACAGTAGCTGAAGTCTTGGCTCAAATTCATGCCAGTGATTTTGAAGATGATATGAGTGATTCCGAATCCAGACCCGGAGAGTCTACGACCATCCAAAATTCACCAGTATCATCCGAAAAGTACTAACACATTCGAGAGATGAAAAAGCGTTCCTCTAGAAAATCTAGAACTATGGCTTACACATACACGCTGAAGTTTAAAGATTTCAAGTCTGAAGTACCGTTGGAGAAAGCAGAGGGGTTCATCACTGAGGTGTGGGATTCTTTGTTAACCATACTGAAACGGCAATGTGAGCCAAAGAAGACGATCGCTTTTGACTTTCCATTCATCACAACAGTTTGAAGTCGCCCGTTTGGATCGAGTTTATACGCCCGGCAGAATTGACACCTTCCAAAGTCATCGACAAGATTCAACACGTGCAACAATCCAACGACAAATTTCACATCACCGATGGAAAAGCGACACTGTTCATGACCCACGTGTCTCTTCCCAAAGGGATCGGACAACGCAGAAAAGTGTTATAGGTGGACGACCTTCGAAGCACCAAGCGTAGCCTCGTCTAAATTAACAACCCTCAAGACCAAATGTGCTTAGCCAAGGCCATCTTGGTGGGACGAACTTATACCGACAAGAACGACACGGCAGAATGGAAAAGAGCATGGAAAAATGTTCAACAATCGGACCGAGCCAAACAACGAATAGAAGCAGAACGCCTGTTACAGCAAGCGTAGATATCCAAAGACACGCTCATCGAGCATGCGAGAAGTGCATCCAAGAGCCTATCATTAGTCATTTCCATCACTGCAACAAGATTCCTGGAGGACTTGAAAAATCTTTCAGGGACCTAACATACTATCCGATTTTCCCCGATGGATCTTAGACCCTATCGACGAGACGTGGAGGCAAGAAGACATCGAACGTTAAGGAGATTGTCATCGCCATGCCACGGTAATGCCTCGCAATTTCTCGGGATATGAGGGACAGCTTCTTCTTAGATACTATATGGAGCAAAGTACGGAACGTCCTAAAATGACTTTGAACGGAGCCAAAATCATTTACATGCAAGTGGGACAAGTGCAGTTTAAAGATTTCATAAGTTACTTGACCATGCCTTTGGGCCGGATGCCTAATATGTTTGGAATGACAGAAATAAATGGCTAAAGGTTATTGTTCTGCACTATTTCAATACCTAGGCCAATGAACTCGCCGTTCTACCCAATTTGCCAGAGGCTCGCTACTACAACCCCGACAACGTGCGTACTGAACAACGAGAAGCCTTCTACGCTTGGTACCACACTCGCGCCTCGGACCCCTTCGACTTTCAGGAAGAAATGTCAAAGTATTAACGTTCTACACCATCGTCTAAACGTGTTCCTTAGTATACCGCCAACGATTCATTCCCAGAAAATCCTGGCTGACATCAGCCCTGAAACGACCAACATTTTCAAACGTCTATACTCTTTCAAAGCTCTATGCTGGCTACATTACTTGTGCGACAAGGAAAACAAATGGATTGAACATGCCCGAAACGGAGGAGGCGAAAAGACCATCCAACCGTATTTGGTGAATGGTTGGGACTTAGAAAACCCCAAGATCGTGTACTAGTTGAACCGGTACGAGTTTAACCCGCGCTTATTTCACGGATGTCAAATCTGTTACCCTGAACGTGACACTAAAATTCAGTTTTTGCAACGGACCATGGAATACTTGTACGAAGCCACTTGTCAGCGGTGCTTGAAGTTAGAACAGCAAGGATACCAAGTGGTGGAAATTTGGGAACGCGAGTACGATGACCGTTTGAAAACAGATCCCGATTTTAAACGTATCGTGGAAAGTTACAAGCTGGTGGATCATCTGAACCCGCGGTGATCTTAGCCAAGAGTTGCATAGGAGAACGGTAGATCAAGTGAACAAATATATTCGATTCATATTTGTTAGAACTTCCTTTTGGAGCCTGTATTTGTCAAGAACAGATTTGACAGTTCAACAATTGCACGATATTCTCTTCAGGTATTTAATTGAATTTCCTGGAGAAGTTTGTAAATATAGTATGTTCTTTGAAGACTTACTTCAAAGTATGAAGTAGAAGCAGAATGAGACTAAATATTTGTTTTGTGAAGAAGATGAGAAAGTGGACGTTCGAATTTGAGGTTAATTCAGTAATTGTATCAGAGTTTAACAGTACCGTTGTGATGTAAAGTTGAGTGAATCTAAAGGGTTTTATATTGAAAGGTGGAAGAGAAAAGACAGCGAAAGTTTATGGCTTTAGATGTGACTAAAAGTAGTACATGGAAAGGAAATATGTACAGACTTTACACGGATAAACGTGAGGAATATAGGAATGATACATGTGATTTGTATGGGGATTCTGAAGTATCATGCTGTAAATGTGATTTGGGAGTTTATAAAATTAAACGTGTTGAGTTATGGGAGATGTGTAAGGAACTTTGTATTGGGATATACAGATGAATATGTACATAACTTGTAAATATGTTTGTTACATGTCCAATTGTAATGTATTAAAGGGATAATGCTAAGATCAACTCACAGGTCGTAGAGCTCGTGTATGTAATTGAATATACGTTTTGTACCCATACAATATAATTTTTGGAGTCACTACTCTTTCTGTGAATCTTTCTTTGAAATATTTCTGTCTTTTTCTATGTCTTTCTACCTTCTGTAACCTGGAAGTTGACATCCCTTCGATTCTAACCTACAACGAAAGAAAAAAGGTTTCAGGAAGAAGAAAATAAAAAAACAGTTGATGTCATCAAGATTGCTTGAGACGGTACTGTGCCGTTAGGACACGTACGTACTAGCGAAAACGACGCTACTCGAATACGATGTTTCATTCTCTCTGTCAGATTTACTTTGTCGTTGACCACGATGTCTACCAACCCTGATTTCTATCGCGTCCACGCTTGAACCAGAAAAGCGAGGCACTCTCGAGGCACTCTCTAGTTTGACCATCCATTGTTGACTCATCCTCCTATGAAGATGTGTTCAAGACTAGCCAAGCTGAACGAAGCTTAAGTGAATTCACATCGTGTCAGGCAAAGCCTGATACCGAGGCCTGAAGAGATAGAGAATGTCAGAATGTTGAAAGTGACCGAAGACCTGATAAAAGAACTCTTCAGAAAGGAAATAAAATAACAGCAAGAAGAGTGGACGGAGAAGTACAGACTTCAGAAGGGAGAGAACAGAAAGAACAGCAGCAGCAGCAACAACAGGAGCCAGACAGAGGATTTACTGACTGCCGTGTAGACACGAAATAGTTCTTCTCTTTTCGAAGAAGCAGACCATATCCTGTGGGAAAGCCTGCCGCCAGACGGGGACGCAATCTTAGACGATAAAAGATTTCCATAACTCCCCGTTCACAAAAACAGTCCTTTTCAGGGCTACCTCAATACTCTAGAAAATATATACTAGTTCAATTGCCAATCATATTATAGCGTGTGTCTAGAAGCACTTCGTTTCTTTGTTTTATGTCAAAAAATAGAAGTGCGTCTATCAACACTTCCTTTCCCTGTCTTGTCAAATAATCAGTGTTTTTTTTTCTTGTAGTTTGTGATTGTAGGTAAAAAGTGAGTGAGTGTTTCTTTTAGGTCCTCGCGTTCCATGTTTTTGTTTTGGTAACATAGGATGTTTTCCTTCACGTCCGAACTTCACAAATATAAATCGAAAGCGTTCATGAGCCTTACTACCCGTCGTTGATTCGTGAACTACGAAGGATGAGTAACTTAATTGAAAAATTGCTTGAACTCCAAATGTACCTGGAGTATGCCAGGCGCCTCCTAGATGAGTTGACTATGGAGGCAATCCATGAAAGTGCCAGGCTTGAAGAAGAGGAGGAGGAGAGTATAAAGAAGAAAGAGAAGGAAAGAAGAATTCTATCTCATCTCATGATAAGGCTCTGTGTGAGGTCAAGTGAGGACGCCTCCACGACCAGTACGACGGCAGCAGCAGCAACAGCCACAACAGCCACTACAACCAGTATCAGCACCGCAGCCACTACCAGCATCACAACCTGACCATCCACGGGTGTGGCATAGAAGAAGGAGGGAAGTCTTCATTATTCCACAAAGTAAAAACTCGAATGATGAGGCCACTCATCCGCTTTCTGCGCTTCCAACCACTCAAATCAATTGGAACAACGATTAGAGCCGTCGATGTGTCTGTGGTGCCCGGCCTGTAAGGTGTCACCATTAACCAGGTGTATATAGAGTTCAAAACAACAGCCCTTCTCAGGGCTAGCCCAAAAAGGGACTATCCAAGTTGCCAATTTGTGTGAATGTGGAGTAGTGTGTGTGTGTGTGTGTGTGTGTGTGTGTGTGTGTGTGTGTGTGTGTGATTATGTGTGTGCGATCGCGTACGTTGTCTGGATAGTATATTTTTTTATTTTCTTCTTTCCGTGTGTGTGGATATTTGGGAGTTGTATGGGTTCGCGTACATTGTGTGGATAGTAGACCGTGAGATTGTGTGGATAATATATTTGTTTTTTTTCTTTCCTCTTCCCTCTGTAAGGATAGTATATTTTGGATTTTTTTTTCTTCTTCTTCCCTCTGTGTCGTGTGGTGTATGTGTATCTGTGTGTGTGTGTGTGTGTGTGTGTGTTTGTTTGTTTGCGTTCGCGTACGTTGTATGGATAGTATATTTGTTTCTTTTCTTCTCCCGTGTGTGGATAGCATATTTGTGGTTTGTATGCGTTCGCGTACGTTGTGTGGATAGTATATTTGGGGTTTGAATGCGTTCGCGTACGTTTATGTGGATAGCGGATATTGTGTTTGTTTTTTCCCCTTCCCGTGTGTGGTTAGTATATTTGGGTGGTGTTTTTTGCTCCTTCCCGTGTGTGGATGGTAGATATTGTGTTCGGTTTTTTTCTTCCTTCCAGTGTGTGAATAGTATATTTGTGGTTTGTACGTTGTGTAGATAGCAGAGTGTTTTTTTCCACCTCCCTTCTGAGTGGATAGTAGATTGTGTTTGTATGCATTTGCGTACGTTTGTGTGGAGAGTAGATATTTGGATTTTTTATAGTAAATATTGGGGTATTTTTGATAGTAGATATTGGTTTTTCTCCCTTCCCTTCTGTGTGGATAGTAGAGTATGTGTTTGTATGCGTGCGTTTACGTTTGTGTGGATAGTAGATATTGGGGTTTTTGATAGTAAATATTGGGGTCTTTGCTATAGTAGATATTGGATTTTTTTATCCTTCCCTCTATGGTGTGTGTGTGTGTGTGTGTGTATTTGTGTGTATCTATGCGTTCGCGTACGTTTGTGTGGATAGTTGCTATTGGGTTTTTTCCAATACCCTTCTGAGTGGATAGTATATTTGGGGTTTGTTTTTTCCTCTTCCCGTGTGTGTGTTTTTTGTGAGTATGTGTGCGCGCGTATGTTTGTGTGTGTGTATGCATTGGTCTTTGTTAGTCTCAGTAAAACTCCTTTATCCCTGTCAAATACATTTCACCTACCTACCTACCTACCTACAATAGCGCGTATTCAGGTCTGCTACTTGCAACACTGCTGCCATTATTCCCCTAGTGTTCAATATATTGATGCCATTGAAGCTGGAAATTTTGAGACTATAAATAAAGACTTGGGTTATTCTACAGGTTGTAGCTATAAATAGATACTAGGTTTTTAAACAGGAGCGTCACACAAGTTGAGGCTATACATAGATAGTGGGTTTTTCCAACGTGATTTCCCACAAGTTGTAGCTATAAATAGATAGTGGGATTTCATAGGTTATAGCTATAAATAGATACATTGGGGTTATCCACGATCGTCACACAAGCTGAGACTATAAATAGTTACTAGGTTTACCCATTTGAGTCTAAACCTATGTAATCTATGTTCGGGGATAAGTTTAGTCTCCTTTAAATTCTGAGACAATTTCATTTTCTCGTTACTTTTAGTCACATTCATTTTGGCTTTTGTCTTTTCCTTGATTATAGCTATTTATAACATCATTACAATTATGCAAATTTATGAAAACCGCCAACATAATTTCAGGTCGAGATAATGCTTTAAGTATATGTCTGTCTCTGTCTCTGTTTGTTTTGGCCCTCTACCATCCTTGTCCCTAGAAAGGCCCTATTACAATTTCCCCATTGTCCCTAGACAGTCCCAACCTATGCTAAACTTTCCCTTGTCCCGCTAGAGTCCCACCCATGTTAAATTGCCCCATGTTATATTCCCTTTGTCCCAATATGTTCCCAGGGTGTTTTTCCTTATGGGGGCGCTCACCAGTTATTATGTACTTTTGAGAGAGTGACGTATGTAAGGTGAAGTTGTTTGCGTTTGAAACATGTACAATGGAGAGAATGTTGGCATACCTCTATGATACATTAATGTAATGTGGATGATATTTCTTTGGAGGGGCCCCGAGTGGCCGAGTGGTATAAAGCGCTCTTCGTTACGGATCACTGCCATCTCACCTCTGTCTGCGGCGGTTCGAGTCTAAGATTCAGCCAATGTGGGTATGTGAGAAAGCTTGCCAGTAGCTTCTCGTGGGTCGGTGGTTCTTTCCGGGTTTTTTTCTGGTTCTTCTTCCACCATTAATACTGGCCGCCATGTATAGCCTATCATGTGCTGCAAAATGGCGTTAAACCCCACAACAACAACAACAACAACAACAACAATTTCTTTGGATATTGTACTTTTGGAAATTGTACATGATCTAAGCAAATGGCCAACTAAAATGACTGTTCCCTTGTGCTAAAAAATCAGCCTGAATTAGTCTAAAGTACACTATCCATAGCAGCTATTAAAATTGGGAAAATGAATTTTGACAGACTAGAGAATACCTGCAATGAATGAATTACCAAATATATAAAATGTAAACAAATTACCGGCTCTTTTTATACAATTTACCTCTGAAGTCCAGGAAGTGAAAATGACCAAGTGTAGCTAGCACTTTTTTGAAAGGTGCACATCTGGAATAAGGCCAAGCTGTATACTCTATAACCCATATTACACCCGTCAATCATACACCAAAATAAAGGGAATTAAAGGTTCTTTGAATTATACTTAAGATATACGAGGTCTTTTTTCAAATATCCAGTATAACCAGTGAGGAAAGCCGGGGAAATTCTTTTTCTTTAAACCCTATGCAAAATACGAAACTGTAGAGCGCCACCTATATGTTCTCATATGCCATGCGCTATCAATCTATGTTGATGTGTTGCATGTGTGCTATATATGTCTATGTCTATGTGTATATCTCTCTTGTATTTGTCTCTCCCTAGAGTGGCGCGTATTCAGGTCAGCCCCTTGCAACATTGTTGCCAGTGTTCTTCCCAATTGAGGTCAGCCCCTTGCTACATTGTTACCAATGTCAAGTACAGTAACGTCACCTCACCTGTTTCACTCCTATTATCGCTATACAACAACCCCACTTTCCCTTGACGCTATACTGGCCCAATATTCCCAATGTTCAATTCCCTTTGACGCTAAACGTGACCAGGGTGATCTGAAAAGTCTTGACGCTATACAGGCCCAAGGGGGTCTGTAATATATTCTCCATTGACGTTATATGGCCCCCATTAACTACTGGTGGGGAAGTCGGGGGTGGTTATCGTTCTTACTGATTTGCTCTTTCAAGCTATACGTAAAATGATCACGTGACTCATTCGAATAGGATACAGAGTAGCAGTATTACATAGAATTACTGCGGAAATTGCAATTATGACTTTTATTTCTAAAAACCAATGAAATTTTCCGACTCTCGAATGAACTAAATTAATGTTTAAACAAGATATAAGAAAATATGCGTCGTTTTAAAAGTAATATGCTTAATTCAGCTCTGAACAGTTTCGTGATCTTTTGCAGTCCAGTGCAAAGCGCTGTGACTTTTGTCTCTAGCTGTTGTCACGACACAAAACTGGGTCGCCATGCTGTTCTTTGTGGGTCGACGAAATCAACCTTAATAATTTTAAAGTTCCTATCAAGTTGTTTATTTTTGTGTGTAGCATTTGATAGGTCGCGAGTGTAACACCACAAATCTACTCTGCGTCACCGCCCAAAAAGGTTAACAATCGCTGGTCTAAATGAATCACACAAGCCCCCCTATACCACCCACCCCCCGACCCACACCCCAAAATTCAAAGAGGTTGTTTCAAGTGGAACAATATTTACTTCGTTGATTTTTTTCTTTAGCTGTCGCATCGAATATGACCGTTTGTTTTTGTTTTTTCTTTTTGTTTTTTTTTTCTTTATTGTCTTAACGGGAAAGTTATTAGAATTAAGACATGTTCTTCTTTCTGTTTCTCCATCCCTGTCTTTCTCTTTCACTCCGTCAATCTTTCTGCCTGACTGTCGACGTTATTCCATCTTGTCGCTAGTCCCAGGATAGAAAGGATTGGGATAACTTCCTATGAAAATATGTATTTTTCAAGCCAAGTGAAGCATGAAAAGGTGCACAGTTCACAGAGTATGAATACTTCCATAACAGGTCACATCCGGTTTTGTCAGATTGAAGTAATAATTTATCAATTAAATTCCAGGGACAAGATTAGAAAATTGTACATTTAAATCTACATGGATATATTTACCTGAGCTACAAGATATTCCATTGTAAAGAAGGTATCTCACTAGTATATCAATAAATATAGGAATCTAAAACTATGTTATATAATAGGAATCTAATGGGTGGGGTGTGGGTGGGGACTCTGTGACAGATCTGTATCAAAAATCTCTATATGAATCTTAAGCTATGGGTATATAGATATGAATCTTTTAAGGGACTGGGTGACACATCAAAAATAGATACAAGCATATAAAGGTATGGTATATTAATAGGGTTCTTTTGAGGAAGATTGGGGCTGGGTGACACGTTGTATCCAAATTGTTTATATGAATTTAACACCGTGGTATATTAATTTCATATTTTTGCATAGGGTTAGTGTTTTAAAGAAAAAACATTTCCTAGGTTTTCCTCACTGGTGTTACTGACTATTTAAAGCAGGGCATTGTATAACTTATTTATTGTCAACGAATTTTTAAGTCCCTCTATTTTGGTGTATGATTGATGGGTGTAATTTGGGTTATAGAGTACACAGCTTGTCCTTACTTCAGATGGTCACCTATTTAAATAAATCCTTGCTAGCTCTGCTTGGTCCTGGACATCAGTAGCAAATTGTAAAAATAAAAAGGAGTCATTGAAAAATGAAGGAAAAAAAATGAATAGCTGATTTCCAAACAGTGAGTAGAAATAAAATGATGTTAAATCCCTCCTAACACGCAGACTGGTCCTCTATGTCTCTCCTTTGATTAAAGCTAGAGCTACAGCTGTATTTCGGAGACCAGACTTCCTCAAAATGTAGCGACATTAACACAATAGAAGAGCGATATTTTAATTTATCATGTAAATACGATTAGTGAGGAGAAGCGAAATCGCTTAATGAAAGAAAAAATAAAACGTGTTTATATCAACTAACAAAACGTTCCTTTGAATGTGCAACAAATATACTTGACTTTGCTCGTTCTCCGCCAATGCATTGTAAAACTCCGATCTTCCTCGCCCTTTTCCGTCGGTTGCAATTTTTAATGCAGCTTTAACAATTTGTTCAGTTATATCGCTACGATGTCTGCAGTGTGACAGCTTATAGTGATGTCTAGCACAGGGGCATAATGCCGCAGACATGTAGCATGATGCCCCATCCACTCACATTATCCTGACACCAGGCCGACTTTCCTAACACTAACCTCTTTATGCTGAGCTCCAAGCGAGGTATCTGTTAGTACCATTTTTGTAAGTCTTTGGTATGACTCGGCCGGGAATCGAACCCACGACCTCCCGTATCCAAGGCGGACGCTCTAACCACTAGGCCACCGGAGCAGTGTGATCCGACTGTGCATTGTATGCACACGATATCACACAGTGAAGGTCAACTTTACCTTCATAACTACTATTGGTTAACTTCTAACAAATTTGACTAAGACATGTAAATGCCAGTGTAATGTCATCTTTGAAAAAAAAAACCAACAACATATGATACTTGCCATAACTGAGCTTATTCTCAACTGCTTTTTCACAAAATGAGTTTAAGTTTTGTTGAAAGGAATGTGAAAGAGCAGAAACTTTGTTCTTGTCTACAACACAGAAACACACACACACACACACACACACACATATATATATATATATATATATATATATATATATATATATATATATATATATATATATATATATATATATATATATATATATATATATATATATATATATATATATATATGTATATATGTGTGTATGTATATATGAACTGTACATATATATATAGACAAGTGCCTGCTTCAAAAGCTACTTCACAAAGCATATTTAAACTCTCTTTCTCATTCATTAATCTATGTTATCGAGTTGCAATTTTTCCTCCTACACTTGAACTGACCCATTTGCTCGTGCTGTGAACTGTTGTTATGGACTCCTTTGAAGCAGGTATCGAACCCGTGTATAGTGGCACCTATGGATTAGCTGTCGTGTACCAACACCGTAATCCTGGCCATTTCCCCTTCCCCAACCCCTTAAAAGAACGGAACAAGGTTGAAAGAAATAATTAGAAGTGCAGGAGAACTCATTCACTAGTCTGGCGGAATTTCGTTCCATTTTATTTAGGACTTTAACTGTGACTTTCTCCCTTTTTCATATCCTCCTTTGTTAATTGGTGCCGTAACACAACACAAGTATAAATATGTTGGTGATTAAAAGAAAAAGCCATACAACGAGTGAGGCAGAAGTTGGAGCAATTGACACGAGTCTTTATTACTTTTATCGCTTTCAAGTTTGAGCTTGAGTTGCGCTTCTTAATAATAATAATAATAATACGAAAAATAATGTCCTTTGTGGTTCGTGATCATCAGTCTTACAATCCAACTCAAACACAGGAATTTCCCTTTCAGGGTCATTTCCTTGTAAGTGCCGGTAGTTGAAATCTACAGAATTAGAAGAAAACTGTTACTCGTGCATGCGATAAGAACCGTTTTTAAAAATACGTTTCTGGACCCGAAAAGGGAGATTACAAAAGTGGCCAAGTTTCTCGATGTTCCCCATAAGGAGGAGCTTATAACAGCTGTAGCGGAAAGATGCGACTTTCAAATTCTCAAAAAGCCAAACCAAGAGATTAAAGATGACTATATCACTAGAAACAATGCACACGATGGAAAACAATTTACGTACAGAAAAGGTAATTCACTGTAAAAACAACTGTGCACGGTAAAGATAAATAATGTGGAACATTTCAAGTAAAGAATAAGGAGCCAAAGAGAAATAATTTACGTAACAAACGGAAAATAAAAGTCGAGTCCATCTGTCAACGACATAGATCCTGATGTGCCGTACCACCATGGCACGGCATATCAAGGTCTATGTTGTATCTTGTACCAATCCATCCTAACGAATAGCACAGATCTGGATCTTCCAGTGCAATATGCGACGGCTGCTCTGGGTACGTGCACTTTACAGTTTTGCCTGACTTATAAGCGAGTTTGCAGCAGGAAAGTCAAACATAAAGTAAGATGGAGGCAGCGATAATAAATTTATCATGAAAAATCTTAATTCAAGAAGCAAGAGTAGTATTAGTAGTTGTGGTAGTAGTAGTAGTAGAAGTTGTTGAAGTAGGAACAGTCGTAGAAGAAGACAAATTAAAATTGAATTTAATTTCTGAGCCTGTCGCAATTTTGCTTCCAAACGTACAGATAGATTGAGAGATATGTTGATAGATGGATGGATTGATGGATGGATGGAGAGACAGACAAAGAGAAAGGCTGATGGATGGATGGACGACTTTGAGACAGATAGAGATATAGGTTAATATAATATTTTGCCATTGTACATTATCACAACTTTCTCCCAAATACATAAATAGATTAAGAGATGTATGTTTGGATGAACGGAGAGATAGAGAGATATGTTGATGGATGGATAATATCCAGTCGCAAAATACTGGTGGTGTGTTTTTCGATTCAGGGACCGTGGGTGACTGGAAAAACTGGTTTATTGTCCCGCATAATGAATTGTTTGACAAGACCTTTGAACGTTGGATGTCTGGTAGTGAACTTAAATTCAAGTTTTCCTTGTAAACGTCTAACACATACCCAGTCAGTATCAAACACAGGAAATAATTAAAGTTTTTCCTATGAAAATCAGAGTTGCAGGAACCGCTCGATAGCTAGAACAAACTCTGTTCTGTCAACGTGCTGCAACAACATGCAGATCTCTTTTTTAAAAAATCAACCAGGAAACAAAAAAAAACCAAAATAAAGTAGTGGCAAGATAATATTTGTTGTGTTTCCTTGTACACACTGAGCTCACACGTTTCACTTGCAATAATAATTCTGCCATTTGTGCGACTTCGGCTATAATATAAAGGCGGGGTCTTGTCTTTCATGTCTGACCAAATTATAACCAAACCCTTGTTTGTTTTTTATAGGATCCGGCACAAAGCATGTAACACAGATTATCGTTTTTAAATAAATGAGTTTTATTCAGAAATATTATCAGTTAATATCAAAGTTAAAAAAGAATCATAAAAGAAATAAGAATTTTAATAATTAATGAATATAAACTTCATGTTTGTCGTTAACCAAAGCACTTTTGGACTTCTTTTACGTAATAAAATTTCGATCAGAACAGACTTTTAGCCTCTGTTTCAACGTTCATTTTGGAGTTGCTGAGAGGGTCATTAAACGTTAACATAAATTTACCCAAATTCATTTGACCGTCTGAGGGGCACGTGTGTGCAACATTAGTAGTGTATATGAACGTAAATAATATAGCAATTCATACCGCCAAACAATGCACTCTAGTGGTATTTAATGTGGGTGTTTCACTTATCAGGTATTTCTATATCTTTGATTTATTGACGGATTATCATTTTTCCAGACGAGAAGATTAATATATTGGTATAAATGGCACATTAACAAGTTAAAGGATATTTATAATGCTGGCAGTGGGAGTAAAGTGCATTTTCCAGGGAAACACCATGGTAACATTTCCAGGCTGGTCTGGGTGGGATTCCAACCCGCAAGTCACTGATTGAGACTCCAGCATGGTCAACATTAAGCCACTATCCAGTAAAGCAGACTAAGATGTTTTTCCGTAAATAAATAAAGATGACTGACTTTATTATTTTTTTTTTGTGTGTTTTGCGCGGGTAAAATATTGTTAAGCCTATACAGCGGGGCGAATTAATTTTAAAATATGCACTGGGAAATTTTGAATACGAAAGTGTTGTGCGAGGCAATTAATTCGCAAAGCAGTGCTTAATTTTTTAAATGTAGCCTCCAAGATGTTTCAAAAGCGTCGCAAAAAACCCACCTCACTTCCAGCAACCACAGATTTGAAAAATATTTGTCGTGCTTACGAAAGCAAACGAGATATAAGGAACTATGTGTCGGCCTCGGTGGCATCATATCTGAATAGGGTGCGCTCTACAGCTATTATGAACTTATGAGAGAGTGACAGGTGAAATGTGAAGTTGTTTGAATTTGCAACATGCAAAGATGAGAGAATGTTGGCATACCTCTAGTTGTGTACTGTGGCTGAAATTTCATTGGCTATTGTACTTATGGAACTTGTACATCATCTAAACACAGAGCTGTCCAAAATGACTGCTCTTATGTTCTAAAAAATCAACCTAAATTAGTTTAAAGTACGACACTAAAAATGATTTTTGACAAACTATACAGTACCAGTTTCTGAAAATGCAATGAATGAATTACCAAATATAAATTTAAAAAAAAAAGTTATCAGCTCTTTTTTTACAATTACCTATGAAGTCCAAGAAGTGAAAATGACCAAGCGAAGCTAGCAGTTTTTTTAAAAATTGATGCACATCTGAAGCAGGGCCAAGCTCAATCTTCTATAACTCAAAATACACACATCAATCATACATGAAGGGAACTAAAAGGTCTTTTGACAATACCTAAGACATGGATGTGTTGTGACGTGATTTGGAGTTTTAACGTAGCTTTAACAATTTTTCAGTCATATCGCTACGATGTCTGCAGTGTGGCAGTTTATAGTGATGTCTAGCACTGGGGCATCATGCCGCAGATATGTAACATGATGTTCCCACCCAGTCACATTATCCTGACACCAAGCCAACCAGTCCTAACATTAACCTCTTAATGCTGAGCGCCAAGCGAGACAGCTGTTAGTACCATTTTTGTAAGTCTTCGGATTGACTCGGCCGGGGATCGAACCCAAACAACCCGCATCGAGGCGGACACTCTAACCACTAGGCCACCGGAGCGGTCTCCAAGACATAGAAGGTAATATTTAAATAGCATGTATAACTAGTGAAGAAAACGGGGGATATGTGTTTTTCTTTCAAACTTTAGCCCACGCAAAATACGAAAATATAAAGCACGATAATGATTTTTGAAACATTTTCCCAGTCTATTGTTTCTTGCCCTTGACTATGCTCGTATCAAGGCTCGTTTGTTGTTAGTATGTCGTGTATAACGCACATCATGAACGTAATACGTTGACAGAGCAGGGTCTACGTTGTTCAATTGATTTAAGATTTAAATCGAATAGCGTGGACTTTTCTGAGATGCCGGCATTAATGAATCTACTCAGCCCGCAGTTCTGTGCCTGTTAGGCACAAGTTATATTAGTAACGGGAAGTTCACTCATGTCACTAAAACAGCGCTAGTCCAGAGTTATTCCCCTTATCACAGTTGTTAAGATATGGAAGCAAAAACTTCACGTTTTAGAATATGCATCATATTTTGTAATAACAATACCATATCCCTATTAATTTGCTTTTAATACAATTTTATTAAAGGACAAAATTCTTCACAAGTTGAATAGATACAGGTCCTGGCTTTAACATTTTAGAAATATAATTTGAAATGCTTATATTTTTGATGCAAAATCAATTTTCAAAATGTATTTGTCATATATGTTTCATAAGTAGTATGTCAGACTATGATAACACGTCACAACTCTGAGTACATGCTGAGTTAAAATTTTCATTACGAACAATTTAAAAATTAAAGTAGAAGCATATAATTAACAATGTTTAAGAATATGTAGCATATTTTATAACAGCAATAACTTATCCCTGTTAACCTGTTTTTATACATTTTTATTGAAGGTTAAAATTCTTTATAATTTGAATAAATGCAGGACCTGGCTCCAACGTTTTATCAAAACACAGCACAGAACATCTAGCAACTAATACAAGTTTATATATTTCCCACAATTCCCCAGCTAAGTGAGTAATAAATATGTACATCATTGGAAACATACATAAATGTACGCACTTATCTATGAACTATGAACAAGGTTGTGATAAATACATGCACCTGTGCTGTATACAGCCCAGTGATAGAGATCCATGCGAGGACAGTTCTGTGATGCATTTGGATCGGACCACCTTTACAAAATATATAGCAAATATCTAAGTTTGTTAATGCTAGTAGATATAAGGAAATATGTCACTGATGAAGCGGAAGCACTGTTAAGTCGCGAGCCACTTTAGCTATATATTTCGATTTGCATGAATTTGTTTCTCCATCCTGTTTTAATCCGATTAACGGCTGCATTACTACATCAATAAAAAGACTTTCCGAAAGTTTTAAATAATTTTAGAACAATGTTATTTTACAAATTCATAATGAACATATAATACTTTAAAGTATTGTTGTGTCAGATTAATACTTTCATAAGAAAATGAAGAGATCTTTATTTTCAATAGCACATTCTTGCGCGGAGTGATACAATTAACATACTATAGAAACATGAGAGAACAGACTTCAAAACGTTACATCAATAAAAACAGAGTTTAAAGATTGTGAGTTTGTAAGGATTTTATTCATGTTTGCATTCAGACGTAAATGTTGTGTGTTGACAGGCTTGCAGTCTATTTCGTTAACAGCTGCTGCACCCTAATTTCGATTGTCACTTAATTTCGGATTTCTCCATCTTTTTTTATATGATTATGATTGCGATGCATTTATAATCGCTATTTATGAAATATATCTATAATCAAGAATGTTTCGTAAAAATGTGTACAACTGAGTGTAATAGGCATACGCTTGACGACACAGGATATCGAATACTAACAGGTCATGTAAATTCAGTCACTGATAATTTGCATGATTCACGTGACAAATTATGTATATAAAACTTAGTACTCGAAGACTACTTTGTGTTCTTTCGGATTCATTTGTATGCATTCCTGACGGCTCCTTTCCATTGATTACATAAATGCATACTAGAGGGTCAACGGTCGTTACTCATTTTAAGATATATTATTATTGAAGGAGAGAGAGAGAGAGAGAGAGAGAGAGAGAGAGAGAGAGAGAGAGAGAGGATCAAATAGACCCGAGTATGGAAATACAGATATGAACAACACGCCTTAAAGCAGATGTAATTTCTAAATGGAAAAAAAGTTCCCTTTAGTGATATCGCCACTGTGGCGATAAAGTAGAATCGCTAAATGAAACGATATAATTTTTCTCACACTGATATATTTCATGCTCTCATTATGAAATATATGATAACTTAAACTCCAATATATATGGTAACTCCGATACCAAACCCTCGAAGTCCGGTATCGTATCATTTGCTCAAAGTTAACAACAACAACAAAAATAAACAAACAAACAAACAATCAAACAAACTTCAAATAACAAATAAACCAAAAGATAATAAATAAACAAATAAATAAATATCATCGTCAACAAAATTTGGGCCGACATCATTTCGAATGTTTGAAGTTCTGTTGTCCATCTCGGACATAGCCAATTCAACATTTTTTTGTCATACTTTCGTAAATCGTTGTTTTTTTGTTCAGAGGAAAGGAAGGATTTATATCATGAACGTATTAAACTGTTCGTTAAACTTCTCTCAAGGGTTTTAATACTGTTGCCACATTAATAAGATCATATTTCTTCAAAAGTGCGAGTGGGCACTATATTTTGGCAGTTTCCTATGCGTGAAGTTGTCATACTTTTAATTGCAACTTTCATGCCAATAAAATGCCCACTCAAAACAGAAATGAAATTTATTTCTTCGAAAGTGCGAGTGGGCACTATATCTTGGCAGTTTCATATGCGTGAAGTTGTCATACTTTTAATCGCAACTTTCGTGCCAATAAAATGGTGGCAATATTACTCTTTGAAGGGTTAAACGCTGCCTAATATACGCATGTGTGAGGAAACTTTATAGCCTATAAACGTTTTCTCCGCAGATTCCACAGAGTATAATTATTGTGGTATTTTTTACTTTGTTGTAAGCGATAGAAATTCATACGCTCGAAAATAAATTATTTATGGTTGACATTTTTGAAAGAAGAGAACTATAAAGCACTGTATTTAACACCTTATTTCTTCAGTGTGCTGCTCTCCAGCTGTGTTTATATATACAACCTATTCCTACGAAAACAGTGTTTCATTTTGCTTTCTTTTCGTTTCATATTTAAGGTATAGAGAGTGATTACAAAACTCATTTAACTGCATATAAGTTTGTTATTTCAGTTCCCTTCTTGTGTTTTAATGATTGCAGCTACTTGTTTACACGATTAAATCTTTGTTAATTTTTGGGGGGTGATGAGCCAATAATGTATCCATATATGTAACTCGCGACTTGTGTCCTTAATTAGCTATGGAAGCATGATACATGTTTTGTCCAAAAACTTGATGCCGTAATAACCTGCCTAATATTAAGTACACTTTGTCAAAAAAGCGCCTAATTTTTGGATAAATCTGAAATCAGTCTGATTAAAATCAGATCTCAACCATCGTTCGTGACCTGACAGTGACCGTTTAGGGGGCATGTTCTGCTGACCTTTACATTAGCCAATGAAAATACAGATTGCAGAAGTCTGAAAGTGAATACAATCGTTCAGCTCACATTATTGTTCTTCAGCCATACTGCTCAGTCTCCAAAAGGCGTAGATATAAGACTTCATCTGATTGGCTGATAAAATAAGCAATTATGTTAATAACATCGGTCACAAAAACATGACCCTTAGGCGATCGCCGTCAGATCTTCACATAGGAAAGCGAAGATTTGATTTTAATCAGATCGGCTATTCATTATATAATAATATATTAAATCAAACCGTATTTTCTAGATAATGTTTTCAATTTCAGACAAATATTAGTTTTTAAAAAAAGTGCCTGTATCTGGAAACACTCTCGTGAAAGCCTGTGCTTTACTCCACCCTAACCCCATCCCTAACCTAACTGCTTATTATGATGGTCGCTTCAGATAAGTTTGGCTTGGCTTGTTGGATTTATCGATTAACGCCATTTTTCAGCACATAATCGGTTATACATGGCTGCCAATATATTTGGAGGAGAAAGAATTCGGGAAACCCTGGGAAGAAACACCGACCCACTGGAAGCTATTAGCGAGCATTTTCACATAACCACGTGGACCACTGAGCCGAGATTCGAACCCACTCGGACAGAGGTTATTTCTCAATCATCGGCAATGACGTATGCCTTGACTACTCCACCACCTGGTACCTCGCTTTCAGATAGGCACGTGTCATATGTTGCATGATTTAAACGCATATTAGATAACACGGTTCTGACTTGAAATGTCTAAAATATCATTATTGGGTCTGAACTTTCTCTACATCATATTTAAAGCGTACAAAAGTCAAGATCGTCTGGGAAAAGGGGGCATAATGGCCGAACCTAATACGGGCCGCAATGTACAGATATATCGCGGTACCAAGTCATACGTTGCATTGAATAAACCCACTCATACTAATCATTTAGCACATATTTTAATACTTTATTATCTACACAATAACTTTTCCATTCAGAGTCTGTCA
This sequence comes from Sinohyriopsis cumingii, assembly GCA_028554795.2. NCBI lineage: Eukaryota > Metazoa > Mollusca > Bivalvia > Unionida > Unionidae > Sinohyriopsis > Sinohyriopsis cumingii. Next base: position 46,281,075 of record CM068836.1, on the reverse strand, counting down.
AATCATGTCCAACCCAAGCATTGAAATTACTCATATGAGGAATGGACATCGCGGTATGTTCTTCAGTACAAACTAAGCCAAGTTCGCAGAAGGATCATGTAGTCAAATGGGTGAATACTATGTCTTGTATGAATGGGTGAATATTATGTCTTGTATGAATGGGTGAATACTATGTCTTGTATGAATGGGTGAATACTAAGTCTTGTATGAATGGGTGAATACTGTGTCTCGTATTAATAGGTGAATATTATGTCTTGTATGAATGAGTGAATGATATGTCTTCATCAGAACTAGCGAAATGCCTTTTATTAGAGGAAAAAATTGTTCTTTTTTTTTGTTTCCTTTTTGTGTTTATTTGTTTATTTGGGATTTGTTTTTTTTTGTTTGTTAAATAATGAATTTATCAAAGAGTTACTCCGCTTATGTACTGCTTTGATAAAACTTAAACAACGTTCTTACGTAAAAACAGAATGAATCGCTTATTTTATATTGTTGTTAAAACATTTTTCTTTTATTTCTCATTTTATTGACATTTGAATATAGCGATTTAATTTATTTTCTATAAAATTTATTTAATGTTGACCAGTTTTGTTATGTTAATGTCTGTATGTCTGTTGATAGGTCTTTCCTGTTTAACATTATTTGTAGATGTATGGCTAAATATCATGACATCTTTATAGACGTATAGCTAAATGTTATGACATCACAAATGAGAATAATATAATATAATATAATATAATATAATATAATATAATATAATATAATATAATAATGTTCACCAATCGCCAGTGGGTTTTAGATGGTTGCAATTAAACTTGTTACAAAAATTTAAACTAATGCGACCTCAGTTTTTAAATGGTTTTAATGAAACGCTATTAATTCAGTGTTTGGACTAATGCGCCTGTAATTTTAAAATGATTATCAAAATAGCCCAAGTGTTCCTATGGTAACATTCTTAGGGGTCTAGTTATTTGTACATTTGATTGTAATGTTGTTTTTTGTGTATTTCTATACGAGATGGCGATACACTAAATATATGTGTTCAATTTATTTTTAGACGTGTACATTGAATACATCGTTTAATGTGTACATATACGTCATTGTGTTGCTTTTCTACAGTTACAAATGGATTCGTTCTCAGAAAGATTCTTTTTAGTTAAATTATATTTTTCCTTATCAACCAAATATGGCCAGTCAAACCCATATATGCTCTGTTTTTATCTTCAACCATTGCTTGACTGGGTTCCAATTCTTCTACATAAATAATCCCGTAATGATCGCTGACGATAATTATCCTTGACAGGAAATGCAACGCCTTTTCGATAGGTCACTATAAATAGATGGACAGGGAATTCTAAAAGTTAGCTGAACATGAACTTTTAGCACTGTCTGTCTGATCACCGTTATGTCAGAAATGCCTATTTTACTCATGTTCCAGCTATGTTATATCTACTAAATATGAAGCAGCAATGATTTGTTGGAGGGGGTAGATTACAACTATGTATGTGTCAGTTACAATGTAAATGCCATACGGGTATTACGCACATTTTAAGAAAGACATATTTTATTACGACCTGCAAGTGAGTATATAGATTTACACGCAGTGTACCTCTGTGCAATACTTCAATATAAAACCATATTGGTAAGAAAGAGAATGGACCTCAGTCTAACCATAACACGCCAAGCAACATTTCTAGATTTGCTGGTATATTATTTGGATCCAAATATATCAAAGTATACATGATGACCATGTACTTGGATCCAGTCTATCAAAGCATACACGATGACCATGTATACGGATCCAGTCTATCAACGTATGCATGATGACCATGTATATGGGTCAAAATCTATCAAAGTATTCTTAATGACCATGTATATGGGTCCAAATCTATCAAAGTATCCATGATGACCATGTATATGGGTCCAAATCTATCAAAGTATGCATGATGACCATGTATATTTTATGAATCCAAATCTATCAAAGTATGCATGATCACCATGCATATTATATGGATCCAAAATCTATTAATGTATGCACGATGACCATGTATTTGGATCCAATCTATCAATGTAAACACGATGACCATGTATATGGATCCAGTCTATCAAAGTATACACGATGACCACGTATTTGCATTCAGTCTATCAAAGTATACACGATGACCATGTATATAGACCCAGTCTGTCAAACCGCTCCGGTGGTCTAGTGGTTAGAGCGTCCGCCTCGGAAGCGGGAGGTCGTGCGTTCGAACCCCGGCCGAGTCATACCAAAGGCTTAAAAAAATGGTACTTACAGCTGCCTCGCATTAAGAGGTTAGTGTTAGGACTGGTCAGCCTGGTGTCAGGATAATGTGACTGGGTGGGACATCATGCTACATGTCTGCGGCATGATGTCCCAGTGCTAGACATCACTATAAACTGTCACACTGCAGACATCGTAGCGATATGACTGAAAAATTGTTAAAGATACGTTAAAAATCCTAATCACACACACACATACACACACACTATCAAAGTATACACGATGACCATGTATTTGGAACCAGTATATCAATGTATACACGATGACCATGTTATGGATTCAAATCTCTCAAAGTATGCATGATGACCATGTATATGGGTCCAAATCTATCAAAGTATGCATGATCACAGGGTATATTATATGGATCCAAAATTTATCAAAGTATTCATAATGACCATGTATATGGGTCCAAATCCATCAAAGAATGCATAATGACCATGTATATTCGTCTAAATCCATCAAAGTATGCATGATCACAGGGTATATTATATGGATCCAAAATCTATCAAAAATTATTCTTAATGACCATGTATATGGATCCAAATCTATAAAATTATTCATAATGATCATGTATATGGGTCCAAATCTATCAAAGTATACACGATGACCATATATATGGGTCCAAATCTATCAAAGTATGCATGATGATCATGTATATGGGTACAAATCTATCAAAGTATGCATGATCTCAGGGTATATTATATGGATCCAAAATTTATCAAAGTATGCATGATGACCATGTATATGGGTCAAAATCTATCAAAGTATTCTTAATGACCATGTATATGGGTCCAAATCTATCAAAGTATGCACGATGACCATGTATTTGGATCCAGATATATGAAAGCATGCATGATGACCATGCATATGGATCCAAATCTATCAAAGTATGCATGATGACCATGTATTTGGATCCAACTCTATCAATGTATGCTCGATGACCATGTATATGGATCCAAATCTAGCAAAGTATGCACGATGACCATGTATTTGGATCCAAATATATTAAAGCATGCATGATGACCATGTACACTATAGTGATCCAAATTTATCAAAGTATGCCTGATGATCATGTATATTGAAGTTATCAAAATTTATCAAAGTATGCAAGATGACCATGTATATTGTAGTTATCAAAATTTATCAAAGTATGCATGATCACCATGAATATGGATACAAATCCAATAAAGCATGCATGATTACAATGTACACTACAGTGATCCAAATCGATCAATGTATTCACGATGACCGTGTCTTTGGATCCAGTCTATCAAAGTATACACGATGACCATGTACGATGATCCAGTCTATCAATGTATTCACGATGACCATGTATTTGTATCCAGTCTATCAAAGTATACACGATGACCATGTATTTGGATCCAGTCTATCAAAGTATTCACGATGACCATATAGTTCGATCCAGTCTATTAATGTATTCAAGATGACCATGTATATGGATCCAGTCTACCAAAGTATACCGGATGACCATGTATTTGGATCCAGTCTATCAAAGTATACACGATGACCATGTATATGGATCCAAATCTAGCAAAGGATGCACGACGACCAAGTATATGGATCTAGATATATTAAAGCATGCATGATGACCATGTATATTGTAGTTATCAAAATTTATCAAAGTATGCCTGATGACCATGTAAATTGTAGTTATCAAAATTTATCAAACTATGCATGATGACCATGCATATTGTAGTTATCAAAATTTATCAAAGTATGCCTGATGACCATGTAAATTGTAGTTATCAACATTTATCAAAGTATGCATGATGTCAATGTATATAGTAGTTATCAAAATTTATCAAAGTATGCCTGATGACCATGTAAATTGTAGTTATCAAAATTTATCAAAGTATGCAATATCACCATGAATATGGATCCAAATCTATCAAAGCATGCATGATGACCAGGTCAGCGTTTTGGTTAATATGAAGGAAAACTATCCAAGAGAAAGGCGACGTTGAGGTGAAGGTCATATGCGGTTTGAGGTTAACCACAATCGGAACACAATCGAGTCTTTCCATGAATAAGAAAGAAACCGAGATAGATTTTAGTAGAAAAACTTCGAGACATTCGGAGTGGAGCACTCTGCTGTCTAAATTCGAGTGTTTATCCGCTTTATTTAGACGAAGTTCCATTAGTCTGACTTTGAATTTATTTTTTTAGCTATTCCAGTGAAAATGTTAAAATTGAAATTTTGCAGAGAAATAAATGAATATCCAAACGAAATTCTATAGGAAACTATTTCTGGGTTTTATTCAAACCATTGTGATTAATATCCACAGTCAAAATGAAGGTTCAAATTAATGAAAATTGAGCAGGAAATAATAGAAATGCGAGGGGGGGGGGGCTGTCGAATAAATTAGATGAGGAAACTCTGGAAAATTTAGAGAGAAAAAGCAGAATTAAAAAAATCTAGGAAAAAATACATAGGTGTTATATTAAGATCTGAAGCTAGATGGTATCGATTTGGAGAAAAAAGCACAAAGTATTTTTAAATGTTGAAAAAAGAAACTATGTCAATAAGACAATAAAGGAAATTATTTTAGATGATGGGACAAATATATCTGACCAAATAGATATTTTAGAAGCTCAAAAACAGTTTTACATGGAATTGTACAAAGTGGAATTGCTCAGCTTGATGATGAGGCTACTCAAAAAACTCGAAATAGATTTTTTAGTCACAATATTAAACTTAGTCAAGAGGAAAGAGAATCATGCGAGGGTCTGCTTACAATCAATGAATTCGGTATGTCTCTTAAACGGATGGAAAATGGAAAAAATCCTGGCTCGGATGGATTCACTGTAGAGTTCTATAAATTATTTTGGAAGTCTCTTGGGGGATTTATATGTAGATCAATGAATTACGGATATACTGTAGGAAAACTTTCAGATTTTCATACTCAAGGAGTCATCACATGTCTACCAAAAAGAAGAAAAAGTGGAGACCTATATCACTTTTAAATATTGACTATAAGATTGCTTCAGGAGCCATTGCATCTAGGATTTAAAAGATTCTTCCATCAATAATCAGTGATACTCAAAAAGGATATATGAAGGGTAGATTCATTGGAGAAAATATCAGGCTATTATACGATATCATGGACCAACTTGAGAATGAAAACAGATATGGTTTATTATTGTTAATATACTTTGGAAAAACCTTTGACTCAATTAACCGGATCTTTGTGGAAGTAGCTTTACAATCTTTTAACTTTGGTGATTCCGTTTGTAAGTGGTTTAAACTGTTTTGTAATGACTCTAAAAGTTGTGTTATAAATAATGGGCATATGTCATCTTTTTTAGACTTGAAAGAGGATGTCGTCAAGGAGATCCCCTTGTACCTTATTTGTTTATTATTGGGGTTGAGATTTTAGCTATAACTTTAAAGCAAAATGTGGATGTACGGGGACTAATCTTTGACGCCAATGAATATAAATTGGGTCAGTATGCTGATGATGCTTTTATTCTTCTTGATGGATCTCAACTTTCTCTTGAAGCAACTTTGACTATCTTGCAAGGTTTTTTCTATTATCTTTACTTAAACGTAATAACACAAAAACAAAAGCTATTTGGATTGAAAACAGGAAATTTTCTAATAAAAGGATATGTCCCGAAAGGGGCCAAATTTGGTCCTCTTTTAACTTTACACTCCTTGGCATAGATTTTTCTCCAGATTTGCAACAAATCGTGACAATTAATTATATGAAGAAGCTAACACAGGCAAAACGAATACTGGCAAGCTGGAGTCAAAGACATCTGTAAATAGCTGGTAAAGTAATTGTTGTAAAAACTCTTGTTCTGCCCATATTCATACATTTTTTTCAGCACTTCCAAAACCCATCAGCAAAAGTTGAAGCAGAACTAAATCACACATTATTTAAGTTTGTAAGAGGTGGAAAAGTAGAGAAAATAAAACGTGATATATATGCTAGTTTCCCCAGAAAACGAGGGAGGACTAAATATGATACACATATTTTCATTCATTAGGTATATCAAGATAAGATGTGTAAAAAGATTTCTGGAAAAGGAAAATGGAACGTGGCAGAACTTAGTCAATACAACTATACTCAGAAATAAAAAGGATATATGGAATTTAGGAAAATTAGAAGAATTTAGTAAGTGCATTAAAAACAATTTTTGGAGAGATGTAATTTTGGCAGTATCTAATTGGAAAGAGAAACCGCAAAGTCCCAACGAGTATCTGTCCATGAGTATTTTAAATTTTGTCCCCCCCCCCCCTCCAAAAAAAAAAATGTTCTATCAATACAAATCCTGGACAGAAGCCGGTTTTTAAATTCCGAATGATCTAGTATATGATCACGGTAATGTAACACCTTTTGAAATAATAAAACAAAAAACTAGAAGCGATGATTTCTTGAAATACTTTTCCTTAATATCCAAAAGCATGGAAAGATGTGATAAAAAAAACATTTAATACATAACAAGTTTAATAAGCAGTAGGATAAAATAATGAACTTGCAAAAACAAAATTCACTCAAGTTTGTTTACAAAGATCTTTTCAAAAAAGCTAAAAGGCAACACAGTGCTAAGCAAGAACGTGGATGCAAGTATTTAATAAAAATATAAGTAGTGAGGAGTGGTCTGAGATTTGTAGCCGGGCGAAATGCTATACCAAGGATACCAAGCTGATCTCTTTTAACTTTAAATTAATCCATAGAATACTCGCTACTAATGATTTTCTGGAAAGAATTAACATATTAGATGACAACAAATATACTTTCTGTAAGAGAGAAAATGAAAATATTGAGCATCTCATTTATGATTGTAATATGACTTCACAGTTTTGGTACCGTTTTATTGAAGTTTTGCACCTTTTTGCCCAAAGATTGTACATTTGTCTTAAAAAAGAAACATTCTTTAGGAAGTGAACAACTGGACAGTTTGTGTAATTGTCTGCTTATTATGGCAAAATATTATATTTAAACTTGCAGATTCAATATGAAAAATCCTTCTAATTTTGCTTTTAAGCAAGTAGTTGCAATGCATAAGAATACACTGCTAAGGTAAATAAAAAAGAGGACCAATTTCTTTAAAAATGACCTCAATAATGAACATGTAACTTGTATTTGGCTTGATGGTAAACAGGAACAAAATACTGTAATATCACAAAAGTCCATGTCACCTAGATTGTGTGCCACATGCATGTGTGCATGCGTGTGTATGTGTGTGTTTTCTTTTTTTTTTTGTAGATTATATGTATTGTCCCTAGATTATCTGATAACTAGAAATGTTTGATTGTAAGGTGACCTTGGGATGGTTCCCCAACCCAGTGATCAAACTATTACGGGGTTAAGAAATAAAAACTAAAGGAAAAAAAGAAGGTTCATTGTTTGGTGACCTTTGTTTTCACATCCCACTTAGTCTTAGTGACGCATCAGCTAAGGTACTGCATTTCCTGTTAGGGAAAGTTGTCTTTACCAATGCTATGTTTCGAATCACATTTTTAACTTTTCATAAATCTGAAAGCTGTAATATGATTGATTAATGAAAAGGATAACAGAACATGGCCTCCTATCGGTTTCCGTCAAACCTTAGTTAGGTCTGATAGCTCGGTTGTAATCAGGTAACCAAACAATTAGAAAGCCGAGAGTTTTAATTTAACTACATTGTATATTTGGATGTGTACACACAAATTAACACAACAGATTTCCGAAACAAACTTAAGGTCATGGCTTCATTCAAGAACTGTAGCTTAGATGGAATCGATGATTTAGTAAACGGTAAACCGATAGACACTTCCGGTAGATATAAACAACAATGGAACATCTTCAGTGTTTACTTACAATCGATTCAAAACTACTATTAACAACAACAACAACAAAACAAACCAAGTCGAAATCACTTTACTACAGTGACCATTTTCTATTTACGCGTGATATTTTCTTAAAATGCAGACAGAAATATAGAATTAATTTTTTCATTATAACTTATCTTCAGAAAAGGTTTAGAACAGAAATGAAAACAAATTGTAAATTCTGAGTAGGTAATTCAAGCTTTGATTTCTGATTCACTCGGTTTGGATGCAACATACGATCTGAATCTCACTCATGCCAGAACACAAGATTTCACAAGATTTCGACTGACATGAGCATACATTTTACGACAGACATAATTTATCACATTTTAAGTATATCAGTAAATAATAAAGTGTTCTAGTTCAGATTGAATAGCAAATATGTCAATTTTGTACAAATTTAATTCACAGAAGGAAAATATGTAACATATATACAAGACCAAAAATTCAGAACCCCCCCCCCCCCACAGGGTAGTAGAACTTGGGATTCTGGTCTCTTTCTTGAATGCCACCCGCCTCCCGCGTTGCAGGGGCCACGGGAGTGACATTTACGCCACTGGTGTTGACTATAGACAGTTTGACATCTTCTCTCTACAACAAGGGATATCAAATATTACAAGATTTATTTCTTACAGAGCTGTTACCTTAAACACCATGATGAATATATCAAAGACTGAAAAGTACGAATTCCAAACGAATGTATAAATTATATATATTCAAAACACCATTTGTAGTTTTGAGTATAATGTTGTATTGAAGACAAATAACCTGATGTAAAATTAATCGTATTTCTTGACTTTTGTCTCCAATATTCGAAGAAGAAAATAGTTTAGATCTAATAATGAGTAAAAACTTAAGATATTATTTCTGTCGAGTAAATCGAGTTGTCCTGGTGGGGCAATGTATTTTAGTTGTTATCACAACAGTTTGGAAAAAATAATCAAAAGCATAAACAATTTTATTGTACATATAAGTTTTTTCGTCACTGTTATAGCTACAGCGTAATCAGTACAAACACAAGATGATAGAATAAACGATGAATTTATTCTTCACGTTCAATAACAGCATTCGGCCTGCATTCATCTACTTTGACAACGGTTCTGATGCAATGGAAAATACAACTGCCCATCCTTCCATTACAGTGTAAAGAATTGAAGCATGTCCTTTCCCAACACATAACCAGACACAACAGTCATACCAATGATTCTTAAGCTCACGTGGGTCTCATGGCATATTACAACTTATCCACGTTCAAATCTGTCTCCTTTTAGAAATTGTTCCTCGTATAAAGGGTAACGATAAGCAATAATTGTCAATACTTCAAGACAATGAATATTATTTAGCGCAAGCACCAAATAGTCCCATAGTAACACTGTGTTCTCTCGCCTTCAGGCGCAATGCAGCAATGCTGGAATTTCTGAATTCCGGATCATCTCTCAGATCCAGTGACTGAACGTTAGCAAGGCCAGGAGGAGATTGTGGTGGAACTGGATATGATGTCATGTGGTTGTAATGCGCAAGCCCCATAAAATTCGGCATGGTGTTTTGTGGAACCATGCAGTTGCTGTTTGGCATCGAGTAAGGCACATGTCCACTATTCGTCCACGGACTGTGCTGAAGCTGAAGAAATTAAAAGCGTATTTTAAAAAAAGAAACGTGATCTAAAAATTTCGTCAAGATATTTATATACAACTAGCAACATAAAGAAGTCTTTCAAGAAAATTTCATGAATTTTGGAGGGTAAAGAAAAAAGTCCCAGACTATATATTTGCCTAGCTAGCCAGACGTTATTTTTAAATTGTAAGCTTAACTAATTTTACAGCTAGATTTTGAACCTGAATGAAAAAATCCAAATATTTTAGAAAATATTTGCTTAAAATAAAAAAAATTTATGATTCAGAACCGGGCCAAGAATAACATCTCTTCGGAAGTAAAAAAAAATATCCCCAAGCGTAATACAGTTTGAATTTACTGTACTAGAAAGTCGTCTAGTCTAATTCATTAAGTCAAAAGAAACACTGATTTTGACAAGCTTATTAAAAATATGTAACACCCATGAAGTAAGATACCGTATAAATAGCAAAATAGATTAATTACTTGAAAGGCTGCAGCATTACACCTACGACATCTAGATCATAAGGGCATACGTATCTTCTGCCGTTAATTATAATTAATGTTAATTAATATTAAATCTGCCGTAATAGTAATTTTTAAATATTGTGATGTGAACTTACTTATTATTCAGCAAACAAATCAGATACTTCAAACATGACAGTGCCGGTAGATTATTTCAGTAACGTTTATATAGTCTAATGTAATCTGGCTAAATTTTTAAGTGCATCTTTTTGTTTAATGTGCACGATCAAGTAAAAATAATGAAATCGACGCTTAGATAAAGACTTAAAATCATGTTAACTGTATGTTTAAATTTTGCGTAAGTGATGCTTAAAATAATTCTTATATATTTTTAGGCTGAGTAAGTGCAAGATATTAAAGAAGTTCCAATAAGAAAATTAGTTGTCATTTGTCGTTTTATTATATGCAAGCGAAGAAAATACTCAAGCGGAAGGTGTACCACAATTACCTGTCGCTTTACCGATTAAGTGAAATAGTCATAAAGCATAAATTGTATATACTCGTTTAAAAGCCTGTCCAACTATTACCGGTAGTAATCAGTAGGATAAACAACATAAGTCAGAGTCAGGGCCTATATTGGTTGCAGTTGGACCTAGCTTATCACGAGTAAATACGGTAGTCCACTCGATGAAAGGTATTGTAGTGCATAGTATGGCTCATAGTGACAAATACTGGAGTGCAGTGCGTAAGTATTCCAATAAAAGGTCAAACATATGGGTCACATTGGTCAAACTATCACACAATATTGGCAGACGATAGCGATAGCATTGAGGATACAACAGGTACGCATAGAATAAGTTACGCGCGGAATATGCTTCAAACGAATCGTCAATTTTTATACTTATAGTTTTATACTTTGTAAAAAAAAAGTTTGCAGACACGGAGCATTCCTTGGTCTCCGAAAAGGCCAATAGTTGTTACAAATATGTTGTAGTAAATTCAAGACGTTCAGATAGGTTATTTCAAAGTTTTGTTTTATTTCAACTCTAGGTAAGTCTTCAAGAAATCCCGAAAATCATTCATAAACATGCTTTCTTTTATTTAGACAATACGCAGTCGCGAATTTCACGACATTTACAACATTTCTCTGCCAAAATTAATCATCTCCCATAAATATAATATACGGACCAATAAACACCGAACTAAGGATCTGAGTAATTTTCATCAGTCATTGCCCAGTTATCGAAACTGCCCTTTAACGAGGACATCGTATTATGAGAATATAATGCAATAAGACGTGGTTTTAATACTGATAACTATAGTTAGCAATCTATCCACTCCCCTTCCGATTCTCTTGCAGTGATCCGTAGGCTATGACTTTTCTAGAAACTTAATAATCTAAAAGGACAAAAAAATAGACAAAACCCCGCATTGATATGCAGTGAGCAATACCTATTTGGAGCGTATACCGCACGCAATCATGTATCATGAAGTGGTTGATTGTCCCCGGTGTCACGCGTAGGCCTACTTCATCCAAAATGTACAATAGGCAAAGTCATCAACATAAATCATATTCCTGAGTAAAGTACGTGAATCTCAACCCATTTAGTAATAGACGGTTTACCGTTGTTATAATCGTTATTGTTTTTAATTCATTTTGTTTATTCAAACTAAATTGTCAATAGAATCACGTGGTAATATGTATATAAAACATTTAATCATTTAACTGTAACAGTCCGCCTAAGTCATGGATTCCAGGGCATTCAAACGAATCGCTCAAATGTATTATGCACTCTTCTGAGTCTCTGTATTGTTTCCGTCTCACTCTGTCTCTCAGACGGTGCGAACTTATCAGGTTTTCCTTCGCATATTTGGCACGTGTAGCTATGTGTTTAGATAACAAAGATGCATTGTACGCCCACTCAGACATGTGTCCTTTTAAAAGGGGGCGGAGCGCATTAATACATTTACAATAAGTACAAAGCTTTTAAAGAACTTTTATCCTCTTCTTTCTTCTAAAACGCTAACCTTTCGTTCTTAAAAAAATTAAAGTTCATAACGTTTTATTGGTGATGGACCGATCCAGTTAAAAATATTCTTTTTGTGGTGCCAGAATTTGCTGTCTTTTTAATATGATCATTTTTATTTCGTGATCGTCAATCAACATTGAGTACTCTCAAGTCGAGCCACAGAATCCTGATAAATTCTAAAGACTTCGTAATAGAAGACGTCAACGTACCTGAGCATAAGGATCGTGTCGTTGGGTAAGAGACATGTCGTATCCAGTTGGTCCTGTTGCCATGTTTCTCATCGTCTGAAATTGACCGTACCTCTCTCGTTTCCTCCACTTGGCGCGCCTGTTCTGGAACCATACCTGTAGTTTAAGGAAAATCGTGTAATATCTTCTAAAAAGATTTGTTATACATAACTATAAATAAATTCTCTTGATTAATACATATTCCTGGCCCAGTGGCGAAAGATCATCTAACTTGCCATTGTACATTTTAAATGCACGAGTTCTTAGCTTGTAAGAGACAGAAAAGAAATTAAGGCAAGAAGAATTATACGTGAGCTGTTTTGGGGTATCATACATTTCAATTTCGAATATGGGACCAAGCATGAACCAAATCATTTTTAAAAGGTGAAGGTGATTGGCTGTCTTTGAGAATCTGTTTAAATTGAATGATCAATAAACAGAACTGACCGACCATCGACTTTAATCGATGGGAGATATTTTCTGTATTTTCAATCTAAACTGCGATTTTCACATACTTGAAATTATTTCTCTATGTCCTTGAAGACAAGATTTTATTACAGTGAGTTTGTAAAGGTTACACCATATGATGTATATATGAAAAAAGAACAAGACAATATAGAGATTAATGATACTACATGATGCTTAACACGGATACAATATATGGAAAACACAATCTAAGAACCTGCAAATATTTTTTTGAGAGCCTTACGTTACCCATATTCATTAATTGGTTATAGTTATAAACGTGAATCATGGAAGTGTCAAAATGAGGTATAGATTTTTGTCTTTCATTATGAAAACAAGACAATGACATAAGATAATGATATTCTTCCCCTATTTCATGAGACTGACAGAGCGTGCAATATTTCATGAGACTGACAGAGCGTGCAATATTTCGTGAGACTGACAGAGCGTGCAATATCTTTCGTTTTTGGGAATATTATTAGCCCGTCTTCAAGTTTCAACGGGAAACCTATGATTTCCAGTTCTAAACTTAATTAACTTTTTAGATATATTTTTTGGTAATGAGAAACAGATTTTTAAAAAATTTGAACAAGTTTTATATAACCCGTAATTTGTACCTTTATATGACGTATTGATTTTAGCTGCCCAAGCTTGTCTGTATTGATACCTTAGCCGTTGTTCTACCGAGTTTGTTAACCGTTTGACTGATGCAAAACTTAGATTTCACCATACGTAACGTAACCCAGCATCCTTTAGTATGACGTTACTTCAAGTAACCATTTATTGTCATACCGATTATCACCAATATGTTTGTATAATAGAGAATACATACGATTATTTTTCTTCATGAAAGCTAATCAATGGAGCACAATAGTTTATCATGCGACTTTTTGACAATGACGGGTAAACGACAAAGTTCGCCGTATACCATATACAAAAGGGTACATTTTAGCACATTCCATATACTTCTAGGGAAAGAAAGGTGAGTTTTTCGACTATATCAGATTTAACGAATCCCCAAATTTAACAAACATGTGTAAAAATCGGTAGAATGGTTTCATTGAACAGTTTCAGTTGAGAATCAGTGGGTAAATTGAAATTGTGTATACGCTTGTAAAGTAACTTTATTAGCATAATATTATTAGATTATTCAGGCCGTTGGATAACTTTCCATTTTATGAAATCAAGACCTAAGTAATTATATTCACCTACAACATTAATATCGGCATTGCGTATCTTAAATTTATATGTATGCTTCTTTTTTTAAGTAAATGATATCATTTTTTGGTTTTCTATGTGTTGATTTTATGTTTCCAGTTATCGCAAGATCTACCACACATATTAAGAGTATGTTGCATTATCTGCGACAAGTATGGTGTCATCAGCGTATAAAAATAACATAACATTTAACATGTAACAAGGTCAATATGTTTGGAAGGTACAGCCCATCCTCTAAACACATTTACTAATATAAAAAAAGTTTCTAGGTCATTTATAAATAAGGAGAACAATAAGGGAGATAATTTTATGGGATAACTCGATCGTCACTATCTATGTTCACTGAGTTTATTTCTTTAAAATAATAAAAAATTCTTGCATTGCAATATTTTGAACCAGTTTTCTCTTGCCGACATTGTTTATCATATTCCAGTATCTCTTTGGATCTTTTGATTATAATTTCATTTGCAATGACTTTTTATGAGTTATGATTGCAAGAGTTTTCTTACAGCGTCAACTCCCAGTTAGCATATTAGCTTTACTCGCTGCAGTTTTTCTAAGTTCGTGGACTTTCCTATAATAATAATAATAATAATAATAATAATAAACTTTTTTAACGAGGATAACACATTTGTCCACGACTGTCCCATCTGCCATATGGTCCTCAATTTTTGTAATTGTTTATTTTAAAAGTAAAACTAAAATCATGCATATACACTTGTATCATCGCACACTCATTCACTCATATTTAAAATGAATGAATATATATGACTATACTGGGAAATCATACCAATGGTAATGTTTGCTGGCTTTCATACACTCACTGCCAAACGACGGTTTAGAATCAGATTTTTTCTTGAGTGTAATTGCAAAACTTTTATCTGTATGTCCTTTATGAGCAAACGTTAGATCAGCAGAGCTTATGTTAATATTATTAATGTAACTGATGATTCTATTTACATCGGCTCGCGTTATATTATTTTTATGTATGATTTCCTGCAATTCACAATCAATATAATTTAGATTTTTAATATTTATATTCGCCAGAAATTCATTTTTTATTTTCGCATCCCACAATTTAATAGGTCTAGTTTCTATGATAAGTTTTCTATGATAGAACCACCGAGTACATGCAGCTCATTCATTTCGAAATTCGTATGACATAGCACAGTGACTATCTGAAATTGGTATGATAAAGCACAGTGACTGTCTGAAATTGGTATGATAAAGCACAGAGAATATCTGAAATTGGTATGATAAAGCACAGTGAATATCTGAAATTAGTATGATAAAGCACAGCGACTATCTGAAATTGGTATTGGTATGATAAAGCACAGTGACTATCTGAAATTGGTATGATAAAGCACAGTGACTATCTGAAATTGGTATGATAAAGCACAGTGACTATCTGAAATTGGTATGATGAAGCACAGCGACTATCTGAAATTGGTATTGGTATGATAAAGCACAGTGACTATCTGAAATTGGTATGATAAAGCACAGTGAATATCTGAAATTGGTATGATAAAGCACAACGACTATCTGAAATTGGTATTGGTATGATAAAGCACAGTGACCATCTGAAATTGGTATGATAAAGCACAGTGACTAACTGAAATTGGTATGATAAAGCACAGCAACTATCTGAAACTGGTATGATAAAGCACAGCGACTATCTGAAACTGGTATGATAAAGCACAGCGACTATCTGAAATTGGTATGATAAAGCACAGTGACTAACTGAAATTGGTATTGGTATGATAAAGCACAGTGACTATCTGAAAATGGTATGATAAAGCACAGCGACTATCTGAAATTGGTATGATAAAGCACAGTGACTATCTGAAATTGGTATGATAAAACACAGTGACTATCTGAAATTGGTATGATAAAGCACAGTGAATATCTGAAACTGGTATGATAAAGCACAGTGACTATCTGAAATTGGTATGATATAGCACAGTGACTATCTGAAATTGGTGTGATATAAGAATAGTGATTATCTGAAATTGGTATAATATAAGCACAGTGACTATCTGAAATTGGTATGATATAGCACGGTGAATATCTGAAATTGGTACGATATAAGCACAGTGAATATTTGAAACGGGTAGGATATAGCACAGTGACTATCTGAAACCAAAGGGTTAAAATCGAGCACTTCAAAAAATTTTAATAATTCGAAGCCCTTTAAAGTCGTTACTAGATAATCATTTAAACTCTTGTCACCAAATGTGCATTTTCCAACTACTCTGTCTATAACCACCCTTCCGTTATAAATATGCACATTATTATTTCTACCAAAATGCAATAAATGCATACCAATATCTATTTCTGTCTTGTGAGTATCGTACCTGGGGTATACCACATTTTTGTCTGGACGCTCAATCCCCTCTATGAAAATTCATTTCGTCGTTGTCGAGACTGAACATTTCAGCCTGGTTTGTGTTCAGAATGTTATTAAAAACATCCGATAACTTAGCATCACTTAGCATTAACGTCACCAAAGAGAAAAATATAATTAAAGTTATTAGAAAGATGTAGCATTTCATTTTCTGTTTCATTAAATGCTTCAACAGAGTTATACACATACATATATACATACATATATACATATATATGTATATGTATATATATATATATATATATATATATATATATATATATATATATATATATATATATATATATATATATATATATATATATATATATATATATATATATATATATATATATATATATATATACACACTTTTTATCCATATAATATATTCTAATTCAGATTATACAGCATCTACCCACGCAGAGAGAGGATCCTTAATAACTACTATACCCCAGGGACGTTGAAGACATCTACGCCTGCTTCTTTGTAATTATCTTATAACCATCGACATTGATTTCATGTTTATCTTTAAGTTTAGTTTAAACGATTGTAACAAAATCATAAGAATGAATACATTCAGAAATTTAGTGTAATAATAGCTTTTGTCTTAAGCCACAAACATTCACAAAAGCGAATTTAAAAGAGGTTGGTTTTGTATGATCATAATATTCAGGTTCATATTCCTGACAACTATTCCCTTGACACCGTTACGCATTTACTGGGTCAAATCTTGGTCAACAGTCGACTCAATAGGCTGTAACTGTCTAAAACGAACTCCCTCTGCGGGATCCCCGATGTCCCTTCCTGCATGCCATGAAGAAAGCAACTAAGGGAGGCAGCCATTCTGCCCCGTGGTACGTGTCAAAATTATGTTAATTCTAAGACGTTTTGTACTTTTTACCCCTTTGTGCCTTATCTTTGCTTCTGTGTGCCCTTTTGGGGATGCCTAAACTTACTAGGAAATATTTGCTGAAATGTGCTGATGTACCGTTAACCCTATACACTCATGCATATAAAAAACTTCTTGAGATGCGATGCTGTGAAGACATTAAAATTAGTCCTCTTGAGTGAAATGTTTCAAATAAGAAACTTTTGATAGTTTATACTTGATTATTGAAAATGGTAATCGATTACTTTGTCGTTAAGCTGCTTCAATTTTATTTCGATTATTTTTATTAAGTGTCGAACCATTACTTAAGTCATTTCTACGCAAGAACATTATTTTCTTAAAGTGATATTGAAAACAAAATTCAATATGTTTACCTTTTTGTGTTATTAAGAAATGTACAAAAGTAGCATACACATGCTTTATACATGCATACATACATACATACATACACACACACATACATACATACATACATACATACATACATACATACATACATACATACATACATACATACATACATGCATGCATGCATGCATGCATGCATACATACATACATACATACATACATACATACATACCAGCTTTATAAATAGCATTAAGTAGTCATAGTTATAGAGAACACAAGTTTGATTTGACATATATTTGGTTGAAGATACTTCAGAATTTCATGAAAAGTTAATTAACAGAAGATCTCGAACAATTTTATATAAGAAAGGGATATCAGATTATACATTTTTTAGTGATAGTGTTGGCATTTGTACGGAGGTAAGGTCTATTTCGGACGAAAACATAAAAAAAATTTATGCAGTGCGGTACCGTTTTTCATTACAGGGCTGATTAAGCACGAATTCATCTTCTTTAATCCCACCGCTACCACCAAATTTTTGGATCTGATATCCGCCGAGCGGACGCCATGGAGGCGGTCCCGTTCATGTCATCAGCTTTATCTTTAGACGCTTTCATTAACTAATGTAAATGAACTTGCTATTAATTTAATTATATGAGTTGATAATGGGCTCTAAGTAAGAAGATATTCCTTAGATCGCCTCAGGTACTTATTTTTCACTTTTTACCCTCAAATCTGGGAATTTTCATTTATGTGACGCTTGACATTTTCTCCTCTCACAAGCTTCGCGAGTTTTCAATTCCTTAATCATTATTGTTTTTGTTAGGTTTTTCAGAGTACAAGAATTTTTTGGGCTTAACTTTTCGATAGCTGGTTTCCTTTATTTTGGTTTGGTGGTTTGCAGCACAGCAATACATGACATCTATTTTTAGTGTCGAGACAACTGGAGCTAAGTGCCTTGCCCAGGATCGCACAGTAGCTAATTCAGTCTCATTCGGTTAAAGGATTCAACTCTCAGCCTTTCGGTTAGAGTCTAGTGCGCTAACCATTGAGCCAACTCGGCTGCTGGTTTCCGAACAATGAGATAAGTTTCTCGAATTTCATATCATAAGATAACGAGGAATAAAAATGTGTCAGCTATATATTATAGATGAATTTACTTTGCACAGGGGATACTTGATCCCAAGTATCAATAACTTTTTTTGGGTCAGCCTCACTTAATCGCTTTGTTTTGGTAACGTTTTAGACTGCTATTCAGTGAAGAGAGGTTTAAACAGACAAGCTCTGGCAATAAATATAACCCTATCACGCAGGAATATAGTAATATAGCTTCCAAGAAGAAACAACAGTTAACGGAATGGTATCAGACCATCATGATATTATTTTTGGTCAGGGTTTTCGAAATCTGGTTATTATTTAAAATAATGATTTTGCATATTTTTATTAATTTGTATATAATGTCTCGAATATATTTAACTTGTATTTCATTGTAACCTTTTGTCCAGGAGGAAAGTAACTAACATCAGGAGTGAGAACAAGCTGAGACAAAATGAAATATTAGCCAAGAGACTGAATATGAGATTGAGACTCAAACCAGGTGAATTGAGGATACCATATTACATAAATATATGATTATAGTTTAAAATATTGTAATAAATGTAATATGAGTAAAATAAACTGTTTAAATGTTCATAAATATGTCATTTAAAGTAGCGCAAGTCAGAGATCCATTCTCCTGTTTTTTTTTAAAATCAATTTTTAAAAATTTATAATACTCTGGTCAGGGTATGATTTTCTAAAATCTGCTTTAAATAATATCGGATACAATTCAAGTTTTAAAATATCCAGTCACTCGTAACATAGAAGGAAGTATACGTGTGGGATCTTCCCGATCTTGTTCTATAACGCTTTGGATCAATATATAACATAAAAGTTTAAATTTCTGTAAATCTGTTTATATGTAGAAAAAATGAATTGTCACAATTCATACATTCAAAATGAGTATAATCGACATTATTCATGCAATTTGCCAGACAACACATGTCTGAGATCTATGTTTCTGCTTTCTAAATCATTTCGAAAAAGAAACTGATCTAATATTAAACACGCAAGGTCATTTTCAAAATCTATTCTTCAACGTTTGACAGTTTGTCATGAATAGCTGTTATTTGCATAAAAAAGGGAATTATAAAGATTAATATGTGACCAAAATAAGGTGAAATTGGGGAGATATATTTAATAATAACGAATATTACGAATGCTTCTTAAAATCTTCAATAAATAATTTTTTTAATCAAAGATTTAAAAAAAAGTAGCATGTTAAGGTCTATTCATCTGCTCTCTAAATCAACTTTTTAAAAATTTGTCAGATAAAATCAATGGCGAAACCTTTTTCTGCAGTCTATAATTCACTGTGATTGTTTTCTTTAAATATTTCACAAATATTTTAGATTACATAATGAATACATTAACGTTAATAAGTAAACACTTGCAATGAGAAAACATTTCTGATGTTAGTAGGTAAGTTTTTCATCAAAATGTTGATAATATAGTGAAAAATCTGCTTATTTATCTTGATTTTTTGGTATGCGTATCTTTCTGCAATTGTTTAAGGCTTTAACATAAAGTCAAATAATTATTATTTATCATGGGACCCTGGTGGCTGAGTGCTCTAAAGCGGTCGCCTTTACCGATTACTGACATCTCACCTCTGTCCGCGTGGATTTCAAGTTTCGGGCTCGGACAAAGTGTGTTATGTGAGAAAGCTTGCTAGTAGCTTCCCGTGGTTTGATGGTTCTTACCAGGATTTTCCCGGTTTCTCCATCACCACTTATACTGGTTGCCATGTGCTGAAAAATGGCCTGAAACCCACAACAACAAAATTATCTGTCAATAAATTGCCAAACTAAGTGGAACATTCCATAGATCTACATTTTTCATTTAGAAAAGCTTTGAAAACTTACTTGTTGCCTGTTAAAGCCTTTGCATACATTTGTTTAAGTACCGTCTATATGTTTGTGGCTTGTAAAATAAATTTAAATTAGTTAGACATTCAGCGCTACACATCAGTTAAGTAAAATAATTTTTATGACAGTTATCATAATCAAAACACTACGGAAAGGCATGGAAACTCTTTGCTCTACAGACAAAGAGTCTCTCTGGTTTCAAATTATATTCAAATTAAAGAATTGGTTCTTTTCAATTAAATCAAACTTGACTTTCACAAAATTAACACTGACTGGATATTTAAGACTTTTTTCTTATGTTTTTATAGAATTTTTCCTACAGGCACCGACAAACAGGTAGGTTGATTGAAATACAGGTATATCATTATTTTTGGTCGGAACGTTATAACATTGAAGATTGCACAGGTAAGTGCATCGTATATTCTTAGAGCATTTTTTGTTGTATTCCCCAAAAGAGCCATAAAGACATTCTTCTTTGCTTTGAAAACAAAATTTATTTCGAAACTATAGAAAAAAGTGAACATTGCTATTCTTTGCTTTGTAATATTTTGTTTTATTGTGTATTTCAGCTTATAGTTTGATAGGAACTTATACTAATTAAAACTAATTTTCCTCATAACTTTTAATCATACTAAGTTGTGAAGGCAGCGCAAGGAAAAATTAAAAAAATAAACTGCAAGCGTTGCGTCCTTCTTTTTTTCACTTTAAAAGAAATCTGAAGTTTCCAGACTGAACATGTTTCTTGTATATAAGCAATTCTCGGGCATATTTGGAAACTTCCGAATAAATTTAAGCTTGCGATGCTTCGAAGGTAATAAGGGGATAATTCACTCGAATTATAGTCATTATAACTGTAAATCAAACGACAACTAACGAGTTTAGGACATACGATAGATAACCAGCCAAGAGATTTAGTGAGTATAATTTTACGATAATAAAATCTGGGAGTCATGAAAATAGCGGGGAATATAACACAAAAGTTATGTATTGCATCTACACATCAAATGATCTTAACAAACAAGCATCCGGTAATCTGTAGCTGAACGGGGATAAAACCTTGGTCATCCCAAGTTTAATACATACATACATACATACATACATACATACATACATACATACATAATTTTAACTCTCTAACCTGTATTATGGTATATATATGAAACATTAATTCTGCCTAGTATTATCAAGCATTATCCTGTAGAATCCAAGGATAGCACTTTCCGTTCTGTTAGGTGCATATTTGTAATTCTCTATAATTAATCCTATATACCTTGATTTCTTTCATAGGAACAAGGAATGCCTGTGTAGAAAGATGAGAATTAATTATTGGGTGGCCATGGGAGTGTGTCTGCTACGCAATAGTGCATATACCACCGACGATGTCGCATCACTTTTTGGTGATGTGTGCGTAGTCGTGATGGAATAGGGACTGGTGCGTGCAGGCACGGTGATTAGTGCCGATTGGTGCGGACCTGGGTTCGAATTTCCGTAGAGTACTAATTCAAAATTATCTAACCTGTATGATATTATTATTTGTATATATGTATATATATATATATATATATATATATATATATATATATATATATATATATATATATATATATATATATATATATATATATATATATATATATATATATATATATATATATATATAGAGAGAGAGAGAGAGAGAGAGAGAGAGAGAGAGAGAGAGAGAATATTTATACCAGATTTATATTTCGTAATTAGTATGATTATATTGTATTAATTTTAACTACTCTGCGTTCCTACATGGAATATCATGTGTAGCGAAAGACCAAACTGAAAGCTGCTTCTCATCCCAACGAAGAAAATTTTCCAAGAATATTTCGCTTATATTTCCTTTAATGGCATCATCTCGAATCTGCTGTTGATATATTACATGTTTAATTATACAAGATATCCGGAACACGAAGCGGAAAATACTTTGGAAACTTTAAAAGTCCTAATTCATTTATTACTATGCTAAAGTGAACGATCTGCGACCAATTGCCATGAAATTGGGAGGATATATTATTTCACGATATGCGTCGACAAGACTATAAACTTAAGTCTGGCTATCTTGCTCACATAGTGCAATGTTAAATTATTTTTCCCACACGAATTAAGAATGATTTAGCGATGAATATAGCTAAAATACAGTAACCATCAAGATGACAAACCTCGATATTGAGAATTCCTTCATATAACTAACATCCCATTACGGTCCAAACACCGCATGCACGTTAAGAAAATACCTGGTTAAAAACAAAAGGTCTCTTTAATAAACAACCCGCTTGGACACCAGATCGTTTGTTATAGCGAGAGACTACTACAAAAGACCAAACACATTTATCCATTGTATACCTGTAACTTCCAGTTAGAAGTCCAATTAAATACTTTCTTTAGAAAAACGTGTAGGTTAGTAATCCACGGATTATTTATGAAGTAAAAACTAAATGGATGAAGAAATCATTCCCTCCAATCATCATCATTATCATCATCATCATCGTCGTCGTCGTCGTGATTTAATAACCTTTCTTTCTTATCCCGTTATAATTTTACTACTCCTATACTCGCTAGGCTCGCTTTCACATCAGAGAGTTAAATAAACATTGTTGTTGCCGAAATAATTAAACAGAAGACGACATGGGAGTGCCTGCGTAAAGAAATACCTAAGTCATTTAGAGCGCCTGTTAACACTGTTCAGTGTTTGTGTTGCCTGTCATTTTTTATTTAGACTGGCATCTACACAAGAGTCCTGCATTGCAAAGAGGCTGATGTTACACTCTGCAGAATCGTAACTCTTAAGGTTCCCCCAAAATAATCGTGGATGTTCGAATCAATCAAGATACATTTGGCTTGTTTATCACTGTGGCAACTTTTTGTTTGTAACGTGACATCCTCCAACTTTGCAATATATATATATATATATGTATATGTATATGTATATGTATATCTATATATATATATATATATATATATATATATATATATATATATATATATATATATATATATATATATATATATATATATATATATATATATATATATATATATATATATATATATATATATATATATATATATATCTATATATATATATATATATATATATATATATATCTATATATATATATCTATATCTATATCTATATATATATATCTATATATATATATATCTATATATATATCTATATATATATATATCTATATATATATATATATATATATATATATATCTATATATATACTATATATATATCTATATATATATATATATATATATATATATATCTATATATATATCTATATATATATATATATCTATATATATCTATATATATATATATCTATATATATCTATATATATATATATATATATATATATATATATATATATATATATATATATATCTATATATATCTATATATATATATATATATATATATATATATATATATATATATATATATATATATATATATATATATATATATATATATATATATATATATATATATATATATATATATATGGGCTTTGGTGGGTGTTTTTAGTCAAAGGTAATGATGTACTTTTTGTTTCGTAATACATATATTTGGCATAGACCGCTATAAAATTCCCAACCAGGCTAATGTGGTTCGTTTACAAAGCTTTCATTAGAGATGGCGAAGTATAGCTAGCTAATTAGTATAACGTTGTATTTGATGAAGTATCACATCAAGAAGATGTAATATGGGAAATTTCAGAATAAACAAAGAAGTTTTAAAAAAAATACTTCCATAATTTTGTATTGCTTGCGTATTTTAGCGGACTCGCCAATATGAAGCATTTTGGGGACTGTTTGGCACTTGTGACAGAAATAATAGTTTCTTGGATTTCTTCTTGAAAATATATACTTGTCGGGTAAGTTTTGCGGGTTTTTTAAAAAAAAATTCATATGAAAGAGCATGAAATAAGTGCTTTGAAATCACGTGTAAAAATGCCAGCTTGATATTAACGCTTTTCAAATATATGATAAGTGCATACGTCGGCAAGTTTGAATTAGCAAATAACTGACACAGTGACAGTCACCATTCCGTACATCTCAGTCTATACATTAAATTTTTCAATGGTAATTGTGTCAGTTTAGAAAATCGTACCAATGAGTTTATTTTAAAAAAATTGGGTTAAGACTGGTCAGATTATCATTATTTCTGCATTATTTTCGGCATGAATTACACATGGATATTGCAGGCTCGTTCTTGTATGTCTCATGAAGTTCTGTTGCTTCTATTGCAATACTATTTTTTTTCTCTATAAACTGATTTAATCCTCTTTTCCAAATGTTTATTTTCATGATCATATCTCTTGAAAGAGAGTAACGGAAATAAACAGTTCCTCTCTTCCGCGGCAACCAGTCTATTGAAAAACTCAAACCACATGACTTTGTTGATACGTTTCACACAACGCAGGTTATATCCTAAACTATTATCACTTTCGCTACGTCCCGGGGCGCACTTTCATCTGTTATTGAGTGTAATTGCATAATCATAAGTAGAGAAACGTGAGGGAATCGAACATTAGCTCTCAAACACCGTTAATTTGAATATGCGATGGAACTAATTTGAAATACGATCTCTCTAATCAACCACCGCGCCGGAGGCACGCTGCACGTGAGCTTAGTCCTATTCAAATTCATTTACAACTTTCCATAGTTTGTAATAGCCTTCAAAATGTCAGATCATACTCTGACGAGTAAAATAATTTGATTTTTACCTGTTAATACATTCTTAAAGGAATGTAATCCTCGTCGTATCTATGTAATGTTTTTCTAAATTACTATTTAAAAAAAAATATCAATCCACTTTTGACGAATCTCCTTCTCCTCGTCGATTATCTTTGGTTTTTATCATATGTGGTTAATTGATTTTTCTTACTAAATTGAAAATGATTGGAAGGGGGTTCTGCTCGGGATATTTTTTTTAAATTATATAAATCGTAAGTATAAAAACAGTGCGTGGTGCAAGATTCAAAATTAGTCTCTTTTTTATTTAAAAAAAGAAAAAGTTAAAAAAAGGCCTAAACTGCGTGTTCAGCTGTGGTCAGATTTGTAACCAGCTTACTGCTGTAATGTTCATTCACATGCTGTAAATACGATAAGATAAAAAGGTGAAACTAATAACCATTATGAATTTTATTGCTTCAGAAGAAGATCTGTAATGTGTTTCAACTCGTTTCCTCTGACGAGTGGCCATGTTTTGGTGTATTATTTTGTGAAATAGTACTTAGAGGTCTTATACTAGTCTGCTTGCACCTGTGAAAATGCAATTTTTTTTACTGTTTCTGCTGTTATTGTTGTCGTTGTTTATTTGCATTCATATAATTGCGTGATATAAAAATAGACATACTGGCATTACGATTGTCCGTAACAAAGTTAAACTCAGTGGACCCCTATGACAAGGGTTATTCTTCTCAAATACATTATTTTGTTTATTTATTTATTTACTTATTTATTTTTTTATTTTTATTTTTTATATTCATTTTATATTTATTTATTTATTTATTTATTTATTTATTCATTCATTCATTCATTCATTCATTCATTCATTCATTCATTCATTCATTCATTCATTCATTCTGTCCTCTGATAACGGTGAAGTTGCATTCGACAGGATTCCAGAGAATCTTAACGTAACTCCTATATTTGTATAAATACTCTCAGTCTTAGCAATAAGTGATCAGTTGTGATAGAACTGGGGACGTTCAAGGAATGACTTTTTCAGAGTCGATTGGTTTTGAAACTTTAGCCAAGTAAAATGAAACAATAAGTAACTATTAGTAGATTATCACCTTAAAAGTAAAGAAATCTCCTTAAGTCAAAACAGTATCGTCTGGTAGTGAAAAAAGGTCTGACTCTTTTAAAACATTTGAAAATAATAGTAAAAATTACAATACAATACAATACAATACAATACAATACAATACAATACAATACAATACAATACAATACAATACAATGCAATGCAATGCAATGCAATCCAATGCAATGCAATACAATACAATACAATACAGTACGATACTATACGATATGATACGATACGATACGATACGATACGATGCGATGCGATGCGATACAATACAATAAACCGGTTCTGAATTAATGAGTAAATATTCCCTGGTTATTTGTTATTTGAAAACGTGACTTCTCTATTTTCATAAATACATTCCCATCTTTATTTACCCACATAGAAGTAGCCCGGGAAAATTTTCAGACTTTAAATAGTTAAAGTATCCCTCTCTAAATGGCAAAAAGGAAAATAAATGCACTTTAACTCAGCCATATGTGTTGTAATTGGATCTGATTAATCTCTTTTTACGGATCACTTAATTTTCCTAAATTTATGGAGATTAAAGTTATCAGGCGATAGGGTAAAGACTTCGATAAACTATTTGATAAATATGTGAAAAGATCTCTAAACTGAAAGGGCAAGAAATTCATCGCTAGAAACATGATAAATGGGTGAATATGAAAAGCTTCCAAATTGGCCCCTGGGATTCTATAATTTAATATAATTGCATAATGTACTGAGTCTCAAAAATAAATTGAATGTTGTTGATTTTATCAAATGTCTGGATTTTTGCCTGAATTAAATGAGTAGTAAAACAGATCAAATAGTCTTACAATTTACGTTTCTGACGGGGAGATACAGATTATTCCATTATTAGTCATTTGTTAAAATTAAACCTCTAATTATTATTTTTTTATACGATAATTTTTGTTAGTTTAGTTTAACTCTTAACATTACCATTTAACATACTTGTGAAAAACCAACACTACTACTACTACTACTACTACTACTACTACTAATAATAATAATAGTTATTTTTTAATTATTATTATTATTATTATTATTATTATTATTATTATTATTATTATTATTATCTGTGCGATAAAGAAAATTTTTCAAATAATCCGCAATAGTAATAAACAAAGTAATATTTCCTTCTGAAACTCAGTATCTACATTAAAACTAATGAAATATAAACTCCAAGAAAAACTAAATAGCAAATTTATATTATGTTATCGCATAGTCCTTTGAAAACATGTCTCACGGAATCAAACTAGCATATTCTACAATAATGTGTACGTAAGTTACTGTATATTGACTAATAAGTCTTATCCTATGCGTATTCTATTATTTTGTTTCTCTTCCAGAATTTCAGTTCTTAGTTTTTGTACCTATGAATTCATAGAGTGAAAGAACACGTAGCTTTAAAAGAAGAAAAAGTATTAGATAAATTGTAATGAAAAGTAGGCAAGATAAAATGCGTCCTCCCCTCCCTAAACTTATTGCAGCCATTGTAATGACATTTTGCAGGAGTTTCAGGCAATTACGTGATTTGGCACATGCATAAGTATATTTAAGAGGTTTTATTTAAATACTATTTATATTTACTATTTATATAAACAGCATTTATTCGCTGTCTTACAAAGTAGGACTTGTTGCAAATTGAATGCTTGACTCATGAAACTTTCCTTATGAAATCGCGATTGATTTTTTTAAATTGTTATTCTTCAACATTTCGAAATTTTGGTATTTACTATTCTTTTCCTGCAGCATGAAAGCAGTTGTTATGAAAACTTGAGATAAATTTGTTTCTCATAATTATTCAAATATTACCTGGGAGAAAAATAAGTGTAATAAAAATAGTCTTATTTGCGCTCGACACAGAACGTGTAAGACCAGTGTTACATTAAAAAAATGAATTCAGCCAATCTGTATTTTTACTGATTTACTTTTTTTTCGATCAAGTTGCATAGAACACAATTTAAACATGTAAGAAATTTAAGGCATAATCATTAAAAATCGTACATTTGATCACCTTTATCGGATGGTAACTCAGTTGAGTGCCTTTAACACAGACGATTAGGACTATATTAATTCTCAAGCACAGCGTGTTTTTGACTTTAAATCACTAATATAGGGTGGCAGAAAAGTTAATTTCTCGATTTAGAACTTACAGATTTTATACCAAAAGTAGATTTTTGTTCAGCTTTTTTATACCCGCTATCGGGAAAGATAGCATCACGTTACATCCAGGCACCTCTTACGGGTACAATCTAATTGATGCTCTATGGAAAAAAGTGACAGTTTAGCGTTGTTAAATATAAAGCTTATGAAATAAGAAAAGAAACGTAACAGCGAGTTCGCAAAATATGACCAGAACCCGAGGAATTTACTTATGCTAATAAAATGGATGGTAAAGTGTAGAAATGTGTAAAATGTAGGGAAGGATATTGTTCACATCCAGAGCGGAACTGGAATTTTTTTGTTGTCAAACATTCCTAATTCTAAAGATAATACTCATTTCAAGCACACACACACACACACACACACACACACACACACACACACACACACACAACACTCACTCACACACCATTTAGAAGATACGTACAACCTTTCCTTATGATGTAGGTCACAGTGTCTGTCGTTGATATACTTGGTGACAATATTTTCATATTGCACTGGTTTGAATTTTCAAAGCAAAGTGGTTAAAAAATTAAGTTATATTATAGAAAAGAAAGGTATATACATACATACATGCATGCATGCATGCATGCATGCATGCATACATACATACATACATACATACATACATATATATATATATATATATATATATATATATATATATATATATATATATATATATATATATATATATATATATATATATATATATATATATATATATATATATATATATATATATATATATATATATATATATATATATATATATATATAAAACAAATGATAGTAATGGAAATTCCGATCCATTGTCTCTATATGTAACATTCTATTCGAACTTTGCCAGAGAATTTCTTTTCTTTCAATGGTTTATTTTATCAGATCAAACACTTATTTCAAAATATAAATTGAACATATAAACCTCTTGGCGTGAATTAAATTTTTTACTAGAAGCTGTTAGACAAATTCAGAGGAAATATCATTACGTACAGAAGTCATACACTCATACATATCAAGGACCATATAAAGAATTCGTCCTTGTATCGTGTTTCAACAAAACAAAGTAGAGGCAGATTTCGTAATTAATTCTATAATTTAACACGATCTGAACAGCTGACTAGACCGCCATGTAGTGCATGGTTTTGATATCTTTAATTTGCGTTTTGATATCTTTAGTTTGCGTTTTGATATCTTTAATTTGCGAATAAAAATACTAATTAGATCACTTATATGTTTGTGGGGTGATATCAGCAGATTGGGGAAGGAGTTGTTATTTTCACACACAGCATCACGAAAGAAAAGTAAAGGTAATTGATTTCGTAGGAATCTTCGTTTTCTGACTGCACAGAGAGGTGATTGGTGGAAAATAAAGGATAGGATGTGTGGGTGAGAGGTGGAAATTAATGAATAGGGTGTGAGAGGTGCAAAGTAAAGGATTTATAGATGGAAAACGAAGGATTGGGTGTGTGGGTATTCATAACACAAACACTTTGATCAATATGATTAATAATAAGTAATAATTAATCTCTTGCGAATAACAGATCGAAAGAAAAAAAAACACTTCCAATTTTGAAAAGACAATAATAGTCGCTAGAGTACTTGCGGACTAACAAAATTGTATAAGAGTTGCAAATTACAACATTCTGTTAAGCGTTTGATAAACTTATATCAACATGATCATGGGGTAAGAACATAATGGCAATAGATTGGAAAACATTAAAGGGGGTTCTATTCTGTATAAAGAATATACACTTGTCTGATATTCACCTAAACACAAACTGAGGGAGAACCTCAATGAAAACTCCGATGAGACATCATGTTAAAATGAGGACCTGGAAACTACTGTATTTCTTGACAGTGCCCCATTTAGCAAAAACTTTCGTCTAGAGTCTAGAAACCTTTCACCATAGATGCATTCTTTTACGATGAATGGGTGTTCTTTGTGACAGAATACGTGTTATTACAGATAGTATTAGATATTATCCTTATCGTAGCAAGGGCAAAAGCATATATTTTTGTAACATGATTAAAGTAAACCAATAAAAAAAAGAAGAAGAAGAAGAAGAAAAAGAAGAGACAGAAAAGAACTTTGCTAATATAAATGACGATAAAGGAGACAATCCTTTACTTCTACATATAGCTTGGCACTGTTTTTAGATATTCTATTTTTGTTACAAGTTTTTAGACAACTATGACGAAATGTTGAAGCGGGATTTCACGCACCTAACCTTTGGTGGTCACGCAAATATATTACTTTGGATACAGTTTTTTTGTATTGATATATAACTTAGAGGTCAGCCCTCGCATCATGCTACCTTTTTATCACATGGGTACGGTTTTAAATGATAATAAGGAATAAGGTATCATATATATATATATATATATATATATATATATATATATATATATATATATATATATATATATATATATATATATATATATATATATATTTCTGACAGTTGTTTAAAATAGTGTAGGTAACAGAAAGAACTAAAACTTAATTTTCTATTTGACTACTAAAATTTTGTTTATTATCATCATCATCATCATCGTCGTCGTCGTGATTATTACTATCATATTAAATATTAGTAGTTGTAATAATATTGTTGTTTCTTCTTCATCCGTTATTACTGAATAAATCATTTTCAATCATAAACGTTAGCCTTGTAAACCCTTGAAGTAAAGTACTTCTTACAAAGTTTCTTATCGCCAGCGGTACCATACCATACTACATGCGTTTTGTGTTCTATTAGTAACATCCCATCCTCCTCAGCGAGGCAGTTAATTATCATATTAAAATAATTGAATTACCATAATGGAAGAGATCTTGACTCAATGGTTTGGTCAATTTCCTCACATTAAACGTTATTGGTATAAGTGTGAAATAAATCAGACGTGGAGAATTTGTGAGGCTTCAGAAACAGGTTTGTTATAGAACAATTAAATACTTCAAGTTACGAAGCCTTGCTTTCAGAGAGAGAGAGAGAGACAGAGACAGAGAGACAGACAGGGATTGCACGTATCTGTTCATTTTAGGTACTAAAAACGTCATCATATTAATATCACATATAAATACCGTATATAGTCACTTATAAAACAGGTGAAACTGTATTAGAAAATACAGATCATGATTTGCCGTATCATAATGCAGCTGCAGATCAGGGTATGTGTTGTTTTCTTCTACTGATTACTCCTAACTAACTGCACAGACCCAGATTTCCCGGCGCATCATGCGATGGCAGATCTGAGCCTGTGTAGTTTGCAGTTTGACTCGTCTTATAAGCGAGTATGACGTTAGCTATTCCAATGACCAACTTTCCCTTTCATCTCGTTTTGTATGTCTTTGGATCCCATGAAAGCTTACACCAAGCAAAAGGAGGATGAATCGAATGAAACTGCATTAAAATACTCTGATTTAAAACTTTTTGCGCGCCTCACTTATGCTCACACTGGGACAAAGTGGAAGAATGGAAAGCAATATTTGCATTATGTTTTCTTTTGTTACGCCAAACTTCTATTATCCATTGCGAGCTATGGTTTTGTATCGATAATTAGTAGTCCGGATGAATAGTATTGATTATATATATTTTAATTTTGTATTCATTAATAGTCGTGATAACCGAAAAGTCCGATAAATCGGCGCCTGTCAAATCGACCTCAGATACAAATAGCCAGTGATGTTATAATAAATCAGTCAGCTGCGCTCGTTTGATGTGTTTGCTTGTTTGGTGTCAATATTTTTACAATTATCTGGATTCGAAGACAGTTGTATGACCCAGTCAGAAACATACCCTTCTCTTTGAACTGGATATAGCTCACGGACTCGATGTTTGCCAGAACATCCCGAATGATTTTTTTTTTTGTATCCTCGCATATCACTACTTACATCACAATATATCACAAAATATTCCAGGTTTTTCCTTAATATCTTCATAAAACTGCACGAGCGCCTTTTGCTCTGGGCAATAAAGTCGTAATTCACCATATGAAAAACATTAAAGGTTTTATTATTGCTAGAATGGTTCGCAACCCCCGTTGGGTGCTTTCTTCTCGCCTGTGTCGTTTGGAGGGCTTACTTCCACCAGAACTGGTACAAACCAATAGACCGAACCATTCTGTACGAGGGGAACCACGATTTTGTCGGGAAAAGAGAAATAAAAGTTGCTCTCAAGTCTCCACTATGTCTAGTCTGCCTTTTAGATGTTATGATTTTTGACAATTTACAACTTTCACGAAGTTTTTTCCGCATTTCCTGGCCTGTGAAGATGACGGAGTTAGGGTTAAGTCGGGGTACAGCCTGATCAGATTTACAAAATCTATAGACTCTGGGATTGCGTTCTTGCTCTCATGAGGGGGTTATTTAAGTCTTCTAGAAAATAAGATTCGAACAAAAACAAGTGCAAATGCAAGTTCATATACAATTACACCTTTCTTATGCTTCTAATGGATTTTATTGCACGTTGTTTTTGTAAGCTGCACGCTATGTGAAAACCGACGAAAGACTGCGGAAAACATTCAGAGCAAGCTACCCTACATTACATGGATTTTGACACAACAGTCATGGCAGACAGATCACCTAAACGTGTAAGAAAGTATCGCCGTCTTTATCATAGTTGCAACTTTGGCATATTTTGCACCATTTTAACAAAATTATAATGATAACATCATACCAAAAGGCAACTAATGCATTGCATCACTCCAATACAAACCAGTCAGTGTTCTTGTATAAAAATGCCTTCATATGAAAAATACCTTTTGATTATCACTTATATAATGTTCTTTGTATGTTTTGTTAAAGACTGGTTGGCACACTGTGCCTTATTTGCTTAAAGCTAAAGAAGTTCTCAAACTAAAAAGTCAGGAAACGATGACACTATAAGCAAAATCGGTCATTTAGTAAGTTATCTGCACAAATATGGGTAGCTGTGACATGATTTTTATTGTTTTCATTACCATTCCAGCAACAAATGTAGATGTCTGATATCTTTAAACCTATATACAATAACAACGTCTGAAGACTGTCTTGCAGGTACTACGTACAGCGTAGATATACAATTTATACTTGTAAAATACATCCTGGTAGGCATATTTCTGGGTCAAGTTCGTATGTCTTGAAGACTGGATTATAGGTACTGCAGACTAGTGTAGGTCATTATTAGTGTGGATATGCTATCTAAGCTTGTAAAATATATCCTGGTAGACATATATGAGTGACCAAGTCGTGTGTGTGAAAGACTGGATTATTCGTACTACAGACAACTGTAGGTCTATATTAGTGTAGATATGCAATCTATACTTGTAAAATACTTTTGGTAGAGATATTTGAGACCAATTGGTACGTGTTGTAAGCTCAGCATCGGCAAATTAAAACTACTTAATCCCATCAGCAATGCTTAGTACCGTGTCAGTAGTAAGCCATTCATTAGTACCGTGTCAGTAGTAAGCTACATGTTGACGCTGAATAGTGTATTATAGTAACACTTGTAACAGATGATTACGTACAATCATCGCTTTAAATATAACTTTGATGTAAGTTACACTTCATGACTGATTATTCTTTTCTTGCAGTTTACTTTTGTCTTGGAGACCATCTAGCGGAATCCGACATTTCTAAAATCAAGTGATCATTTAAAATAAGTTTTGTGGACATTTTTAAATCTCCAATAATACGGTCAATTTGTGTGGTCTTATTCTAAAGTGGTCTCTTAACAGAAGATGTTTATTAGCAAAGAGTTGACTATATATTTTCCTTTTGAACATATAGTGTACCATACTGAAAAATAAGCGAAAATCAGACCTATGCAAACAAATATTGGTTTATGATTGTCTAAATATTTGCAAGGTGCGATTTCTGATGGTAACACTATTCTGGATATATTTTTGTTTATTATGGTTAATATGTTTTATCAATAATCATATCACTTCCTAGTTGAAGTACACCTTTCATGCAAATTGTGGGCAAATTTAAGCCAAGTGACGTGGGCTCGCTGCACAAATATTTTTCTCAAAAACAAATTACATCATTTACTCGCTGTAGTTCTTCAAGAATGTTTTGTGTCAATCGATTGTTTATAGATAAATATTGCTAAGAGAAATCTCCATATGGGATACATCCATGATATCGTTCCTTGTATTTAGTTTAATTTTAACTTTAACCAAAATATATCAAGAACGATACTATGCAGATGACCAATAAATAATAAGTAATAACAGGTTTATGTTGATCGTTTCCAAACAGCACTTTCAACATATTATTGACTACTACTACTACTACTACTTTTACTACTACTGCTACTACTACTATAGCAATATGATTCAGAATGAGAAAAGGAAGAAAGACGGATGGTGGGATGCGTGTATAAATATTTTACCTGAACTCTCGCTTCCGTCAGGTTGCACCGTAA